>JAGXJF010004487.1:0-10863 GCA_019208055.1 Stipa capillata
TGATATACAACTAAGTTTAAATAAGGTGTGGTTGATGATAATGCCATGTATGCATGAACGCAGGGCAAATACCTATTTACCGTAAAGTGGGTATTACACTCGAAAGCCCGGTAGAACGCCCACACCCTGCCTGGCCGGCACAGCATCTCAGCCAGCGGGTCACTCAACCGATTCGTGCCCAACCTAGTAACAACCGTTACAACCGCAACCCTTCACGACATACCCAAAACGCTTCAAATCATACACGCATTGCGTAAGGGCAGCCTGGGATTAACAACTCGGATATCATAACAAGGCTCTACGGATACGATATTAATATTAACTGCCCACGATGGGACAACACATTACAATATTCAGTCATAACTGAAAGCATATCCGAGTACGGAGAAATTAAACGACAGCGGAAACAAGTGAATGGGTCCCACAGCGTCTTAGCGACCGCTGAGCAAAAGCTACAACTATCCCATCAATCGAACATAACCGAGGAAACAGCAAGTTTAAGCATCATCGAAATAATCTTCCACCACCGGCTCACCTGCAAGCTCCAGGGGTATCCTGGGTGAGTACGAACGTACTCGCAAGACTTATCCGTGCTTGATTAAATGTCCTACTCATACTAGTTCAACATTAATTAAACATGAATGCTTCTCAGAGTAACAATATACAACTTAAGAACATAACATTAATAAGGTGAAGTAAGACGAACTAAGTACCAACTAACTCATAACACAACACATCACACCCATGTGTACCACCAAATCAAACCATCAACTCCAATTCCATCGGGGCATCCCGTATATCCAATCCAATTCAATCCATTAAACATTATCCGATCCGATTAGGGCAGCCCCTCAGTAAAATCCAAACTGATCCAATCCATACATGAGTTAACAATTCCAATTCGATCCAATCCTCGCATATTCATTTTAAATCTCTCGAACTACTACCGACAACTCAACCCCTGCAGGCATAGTGAGTGCATAACAGTTTGGAGGTAGCGAGCCTCACAAAGTGCATGGAGGCTTACCCCAGCTATCCTCAGTGTTGGTTCTCGCTAGCGTTCACGTGTGATAAGGGATGGTGACACTCTGGAAATAGGGTTGGTATGGCGACAAAAACCTTCATACACCTGGGTCGCCGTCATGCTTCAATTCACACCAACCGTACCCATTGTGCACGCCCTCGGCTCTCCCAACTCACTTAACAATTTAGTTGGAGAGCTATAAGATGTTCTCGACGTAAGGCACAACCTACACATGCTAGTGTGCGCAACTTGCAACGACTCAACGATAACAATCATACACATAGCACATATACAAGGGCATACACGAGAGTACGGAAGGTAAAGATGCAACAAGCTCTGCTTGCCTGATTCGGTTTGTTCCTGGTCTTGCGGGGAGCTGTAAGCCTGGTGGTCTTCCTCTTCAGATTCTTTTATAAGCAATACGAAGAACGGGAAAAGAACCGATAAGGAAATGTTAAGATTCAGCATGTATGCATGATCTTTAGGTAGAATATGCATGTCATGGCGATGCTTGGATGACTAGGGTTTCGTTACGACAAGGTATATACAACTAAGCAGTTGATGTTATCCTAATGCCTGGCGCATGCATGTATGTAATGTTAACCTTTATGTTGAGTTAGGGTTAGGTATTTACTACTAGAACACATGGTGTTAGGTTATCTTGTCGAAGCTACGGAGAACACTAATTATGCATGCATGACAGGTTAAGGGGGTCTCGATGGATTAGGGTTAATAGTATTGATGACAAGGCATGGCAATGTGCTGGTTAGGTTAGTATAACACCTGTAGTACAAGTCATGGGTTCAATGCAATTATGGTTATAATTGTCGAGTTAGGGTTTACGTGGTACGACGATAAAAGGCTAATCAACTCGAAGTCTATCGTGCATGTAGCTTTACTGGAGTTTCAGTGGTCCCATGTCGTAGGATATCTCGCGAGGATTCCAGAAACGTAAAGATCGTCGAAATCGGAGCTAGGGTGAAGATTCTAGGGTTAACGGGTTCTCGGACGTAGCAAACTTCCACCCTAAATATCACCCTGTGCATTTAACCAAAATAAATTTTTGATTCAGCCATCTGGTAGAGTTTTTCATGAGGTTTCCAAATATATAAAAATATTTCAATTTGGAGTTGTGGTTTAAAAGTTATGGTCATTTGAATTTTGGTGCAAAATCTGCCCTAACAAACCCTAACCCTAATTGCTAAACCTACCCGACGTCTACCCAGCCAATTCGGTAATCCCTGAGTGCACCCGAGAAGCACCCCAGCATTCCCACCCACTAAACCACGTCAGCAGGCGTGGGCCCCAACTGTCATCCGGCCCAGTACTCGGGAGCCAAACGGAAGGCGCCACGCGGCCCACCCTCTCTCTCTCTCGCGCTCCCTCTTCGGTTCCGAAGCCGGCGGCGATCCAGACGGCGGCGCCTCGCCGGAGGGCTCACCGGAGCGAGCTCCGGTGCTCGGATCTACTCGGGGTGAGTGGCTAAAGGCTCGGGACCTTACCCTGAGCTCGTTTCGGTTCTCGGAGAGGGCAGAGGAGGCCGGGAAGGTGGTTGACGACGGCGGGGCGCGACGGGGAGGCTCGGTCACCGGTGGCGGGGGTGTTCTGGTCGGAGACCTGCGAAGGGAAGCATACCAAGGCGTTAAGGGAGATGCACGGGTCCTCTGGAGCAAGAAAAGGAAGGGAGAGGGAGACCGGAATGGCGAGGGGAGGCTCGTCGTGGTTCTGGTCGGAGCTGAAGACGAAGAAGGCGACGGGAGCTTCCGGGCGCCGATCTACAAAATGGAAGAAGGAAGGAGGTAAGGGAGAGGGAGGGGACTGTCGGGAAGAAGAATTGGGGCTCGGGGCTCACCGGAATGCGGTGAATTGCTCACCGGAGTCGAAGACAGAGGCGGCGGAGGAAGCTCGGGAACGGGGAGGCAGAGGGGACAAGGGTTAGGGTTTCGGGGAGGCACGGAGGAGGAGGAGGGCTGCCCGAGCGGAGGTTTAAATAGGGCGGCGACGGCCTCGGACAAGCCCTGCCGGGATCAGAGCACCGCCCACGCCGGCGAGTGCTCGGGCGAGACGTGGAGGGGGAGGAGCTGACGAGCGGGCCCGGGGCGCGGCAGTGAGGGGGAGCGGAGACTGGCAAGCGGGCCCGGGCGGTCAGCGAGAGCAGAGGGGAGAGGCGCGCGTGGAGTGAAGGTGGGCCGGCCAGCTGGGCCGGCCGAGCAGGCCACTGGCCCGAGTAGTTTAGGGTTTTGTTTTTGTTTTTGTTTTTATTTTATACAGGGTCATTCCCCACGATATTTTATGTACAATTTCTTCTCCAATTAAGTTGAAATTTTTACAGGAGCTCTAATATATTATTTGGAAGCTACTGGAGCAGTTTGAGTTGATTTGGAGCTCATTTGAATGGGTGTGCAGTTCAAATTTGAATCAGGGTCCGAGTTAGGGTTTTGAGTGGAAAGTAGGTTTCAACTATTTCAAAAATCTTGAAACTTAGCAAGGGCTAGGGTTGCTACTTTAGAAATTATTTGTGCCATTTGGGGAGGATTGCATCCACTGGAAACTACTCTGTCGTCGAAACCCTAATTTTGGCACCGATAGGGTTTGGGGTTAGGGACGAGGATTCACCGAAGGTTCGATGACTTCCACCACCCTTAACGACGATATTGTTAATTCGAATACTTCAAATAAATTGATTGGTGTTTGTACGAATTTCCACCGAGGATGAGATATTAACATATTCTATAAATTACAGTTATACCCCTTTCGAGTTTAAATGAGGTAGTGCGGGGTGATGCCATGTATGCATGAATGCTTAATCATTAAGTTTGGGGATTACAATTAAACACTCAAACTTTATTACAGAACCTAAAAATATGCTTAGCAGCGGTTTATTTTACAGCGGACTGGGGCATCCGAGCCCAAAGTTTATGTTACAGACAAGAGGAACCTACACCACAGGCGCCTCGAGCGTGGATAAGACCTAAAATTCGCATTCATCTCCGTCGAAGTATTCATCGTCAAATGATCCTACTTCATTTTCCTGTGCATCTGTGATAATTGGTGCAGTAATGAGTACATGACATACTCAGCAAGCCATAGTGGGAAAGTGTTCTACTTAGCTACATGTTCTGAATCTCAAAGGAGGGGTACACGGTTTAGCATTTGGTGGATGCATAATCTTAATCTCTGCTTTAATGATTAAAATCCCTTTGTTAAAACATTTCCATTGCAAATCATTGTGTTTTAGCAACCCTGTTGGGTCAACGTCAGGTTTAACTAATCATTATCAATTTTTACTTGTGCCTTGTACTAAGAATCACCTCTAAACACAGCTTCATTCACCGGAAGCACAGCCTATTCGAATACCATTTGATTTAACTCTGCAGAGTGGCTCAGCTTTATCCACATGATATCCATACCTCTTAGTGTCACTGCAGATCTACACACGCCCATCGGTGTGTCGACAGAGGTAGGTTAATAAGGCTTTTTATCTGCTCTATCTTTTGAAGTTTCTACCCAGGAACACTACATCACTCGCTCTCCCGGGAGCTAACGGGCCAGTATCAACTTCGCGATCCGGGAGTCGGGTGAGTTCTAGTTATGATTTCCCAATAAATGGCCTATCACCTCATTCGCTTCTATGGGCCTTCCAGAGAAGTGGAATGGCAAGCTAGTATGTAGTTGTTCAGCAGGTAGAGCAGATTTACCAGGCTAGGTTTGACAAGTCAAACATATGGTTGACCGGTTCTATGTTCATCACTAAGCACAAGGGCCTTGTCCTTAACTGCCTTGAATAAGGTAATCCACCAGATTACCCTTACTCCACGGAATGGGTATGGCTGCACAATCAATACATGAAGGGCCCCATCTTCTTTGTCCCCAACCGTCAGTAATTTCTCTTTAAAAACACGTACTCTGAGTTTTGAGCTAGGGTTACCAATATTCCTGAATACTGTCTAGCCTAGTCTCTAATGCCCGTGAAAGATCACTAGTACACAAATAACCATCCCAAACGGTTGAAATGTTGCATCCCAAACGGTTTTATGAACTGTCACCAATTGTCTGTTGCGGATGAGGGGGTCATATCCCAAATGGTTTTGCGGCCGTTTGGGAAGAGAGGCACATCCCAAACGGTTAATACAGAAGAACCGTGTGGGATGTCCTCGACATCCCAAACGGTTAATAAAGCAGAAGCGTGTGGGATGTCATCCACATCCCAAACGGTTAATAAAGCAGAAGCGTGTGGCATGTCATCCACATCCCACATGGTTAATACAGAAGAACCATGTGGGATGTCATCCACATCCAAAACGGTTAATAAAGCAGAAGCGTGTGGGATGTCATCCACATTCGAAACGGTTAATATATGGAAACCGTCTGGGATGTCTACCACATCCGAAACGGTTAATACGGAATAACCGTTTTGGATGTGTAGTCGTCCCAAATGGTTTCCCTATATTAACCGTTTCAGATGTGAATTTATAGCAGGAAGAAATAATTTGTTTTTTGCCAGCAACCTGCATATGCATCAGAATTTGAGCAGAATTCATATATATGATAACATTTCATCAGAATATCCAGCACATAGCAGAACTGCACATTTTATTCACATAACCATCCATCCAAACATTAATCCATTACAAAAATGCATCCACACTTGAATCAATTGCGAAATCCATTACAAGTACCAAAATGCATTACAAAATCCATTACAAAGTATGAATTAACATCAGCTAAGGACTGTGGAACTATCCTTTTGGAGATAAGACTTTCACCTGAAAGAAGTAGGCGAATTGCCCTCGAATCTCTATGAGGTCGAGCACCTTCATCGACTTTGATCCCATTGGAGAAAAAAGCTGCAGCTATTAAGTTAAATGTCGTGGCTACAGCTAAAGTGGCAAGAAATACTAATAACTTAAGGGAAATTAACCTACATTATCCCCTTAACGTCTTTGATCTTCTTTGAAATAACGATGAGTTTCATCATGAAGTGGCAAACATAATAGGCACAAAGGTTGGTTCCTGCGGATTGCTGGGCAACCTGGAAAAATTAAATCTCAGGCATATTTGTAATGGATAGAATTTTTTGGGAACTTAGATGATATCGGACAGTTATATACTTAATCAGGGAATACCTTAATTTAAAAATCATGACGCCAAGTCTGGGCATCTCCTAGCGTTGATCTCCCTCCACGAGCAACAGCGTCGAGTGCCCTAAGTGAATACAAAATTTAAGCAAATAGCAGAAGGAAGAAAGAATAGAATTAATTACGGACGAAACGAAATGTGGCCTACCACCTGTTGATGAATCCGCGCATTGACGAGTAGTCATTAGGGTTATAGGGATCAAGGTATACTACCTTTTTATCTTTTGGCATGAAGACAATCAAGATCCAATGAAAGCTGCCAAAGTTTTTCTCCACGGTCACAACTCATGCAGCCCATGTTGTATATAGTATAAATATGTGAAGTATAGTGTATAACTTACAACTCATTGTATGGAAGCATTATGAAGTGTTTGTCTTGATGAGTCGTCAATGCGTGTACCAGGTAATTGTGGATAAACTCAGGGTTACTGGCGATGCTTTATGCAGAGACCAACTGTGGGTCGATGAAACCCACTGGTTCTTTCCTTACTTTGCATTCATCGATCATGTGCCTAAGTATTGAAAGTAAGATTTAGCGGCAAAATGTTTGAATGGACACAATGATCGTGAAATACTTACAATGTAAAGCATCTCATAAGGGAGGCGTCGATTTCTCGAAGGTTGAAGAGGAGGAACAAGTCCTCGAAGCCTACCATGCAATCACCTGCTTGGTGGATGAAGTGCTCTGGCTTGAAATACACAGGTATACTAGCTTGTCTTGCTGCGCCCTCCCTGTTGGAGACGTCCATGTAGTACGCATGGAATTTCTGGCAAATCAAACCTGCACGCACGAGTTCTTGTGGTCCCAGCAATGGTTGGCCAGGCACGTATTTCGGGGCTACGTCCATGGGAGGGAACATTTTGCTGAACTCCTCATCGGTTAGCATGTTTGGATCCTTGGTAAGCGATTTTGCTTTGCCCTTTCCTTTGCCCTTCGTCGAGGCCTTTGCACCGGTCTTTTTGGCTATAACCCTCACGCGTGGGGGGGGGGAGGGCGGTGCCAGTAGATCAAACTCGCGAGCAAACTGGGAAGGTAGCACCGGTGGTGCCGATAGCTGCAGCAGCTCTTTGATGTTGGCATGTGGCTCGACATGCACAAAAGAGGGTTCATCAGGACTCGGTGGCGGTGCTGATAGCTGCAGCAGATCTTGGATGTTGGCAGTTGGCTCGACATGCATACTAGAGGGTTCATCAGGCCTCGCTAGGGGTGCTGATAGCTGCAACTGATCTTGGATGTTGGCAGCTGGCTCGACATGCAGCCTCGGTGACGCCGATACTGCGTCCTCCAAGACTATGTACTTTTTGGGCCACTAGATAAATGACCCAATTGCGTCCCCTAAAGTCTGCATATCGTCGTCCGCGCGTGCATGGAATAGCGGGACTCGCATGAATTTGGGGTCAACACTATCGATGGTTGTAATACCCAATTTTAACGAAACTAACTGTTCGCTTGCATTCATGCATACATGTCATCATCCCCACACGCACCTTATTTAAACTTAAATGCAATATGATTATGTTTTATAGAATATGTACATATCTCATCCTCGGTGGAAATTATACAAACACCAATCAACTTATTTGAAGTATTCAACATAACCATATTGTCAATATAAGTGGAGGCAATCATCGAACACTTCGATGAATCATCACCCCTAACCCCCAAAACCCTAAAAGTGCCAGAATTAGGGCTTCGATGATAGAGCAATTCCTAGTAGATGAAAAGTCTCCAAATTCCATGAATATCTTCCAAAGTGGAAACCCTAGCCCCTGGCCAATTTTCAGAATTTTTGGATATGTCTAGGGCTTAGCTACAGTGCAAATCCAAAATAAAGCCCTAATTCAAATTTGAATGTGAACATAGGCCAAACAATGCCCAAATTGATTCAAATCCTTCCAGTAGGTCCCAAATAATATGTTGAAGCCCCTGTAAAAATTTCATAATTTTTGGAGCTATTTTGATACATAAAATGACGCAAATACTAGCTCTGTACTAAATAAATAGAAAAAGCAAAAGGGATTTCAGAAAGGGATTTGGGCCGAGGCCCATTTCGGCCAGCCCGGCCAGCCCGCGCGCCCCCATCTCTCTCTGACCCCGGGCCCCGGCTGTCAGCCCCTTTTCTCCCTCTGCCATCCGGGCCCCCTGTCAGCCTCTCCCTCTCTCCGTTTTGCTTCTCGGGGCCCACCCGTCAGGGCGTCTTCTCCACGTCGCCGCCGTCCGCTGGCCATGGTGGGCGGTGCGCCACCGGCTGTCCGAGCCTCGCCGCCCTATTTAAGCCTCCTGTCCGAGCACGCCAGCCCTCCCTCTCCTTCCCTCCACTCCCAAAACCCTAAATCCAGCACCGGAGCTCCCGAATCCGCTTCCTTCTTCTTCATCTCCGGCGAGCTCCGGCGAGCCATTCCACCGCCATTAGCCCTCCCCGAGCACCATTGTTTTCCTCCCAAGCTCGCCCACATCTTCCCTGCACCGCCTCCACCCTTCCTCCTCAAGGATCTGTGCCCAACTCCACCGATTGCATCGCCATCTCCTCCAAGTCCGGCCAAGCTCCGACGAGCAATCCCCGCCGTTCCAGTGGTCCCCTCCTCCCATTTTCTCGTTCCCGAGCTTCCTCCCCCCCTGTCTAACCTCCCCCTCCTTTTCCTTTCGCAGAACTGAGCCCGGACAGCCCCCACCGACGAGCCCCCGAGGTCCGCCGCCGTTCCCCTCGTCGCCAAGCTCCCTCCGGCTTCCCCAGCCTCCCCACGCCACCGCGTCCGATTCGGGGTGAGCCACCGCCTCTCCCCGCTGCTTCCCCGGAGCCGCCGCCCCTCCTAACGCCTTCGGCCATCTCTCCGGCGAGCGCACCGCCGCCGGCCTGTTCTCCGGTCGGGTTCTAGGGGAGAGAGAAGGGAGGGAGTGGGTGAGAGAGTGAGGAGGCCACGTGGCCTCTTTTTATTTGGCCACGGGTGCTCATGCGGGTCCCGCATGTCAGTGGGGTGAGGTTATGAGATGAAGATTTGGGGTGAACCTCGGCCGGGTGCGCGTAGGGATTTAGAGTAGGTCTAGGTAGCTCTCGGGTGTACTTAGCAATTAGGGTTTCGGTGCTGAGAAGGGTAGGGTTAGGGTTAGTTTTTGTACAAAAATTCAAACCTTCATATCTTTCAAACCGTAAGTCCAAATTTGATAAATTTTATATATTTAGAAAGCTCATGAAATTCTCTACAATCTGGATGAATCAAAAATTAATTTTGAGCTCATGTACAGTATGATATGTAGGGTTCATTATTTTGCTTCTGTCGCGAATCGGTAAACCCTAGCTTCGCGATCGTAGCTCCAATTTGCACATTTTCACTTGCATGGAACTTGTAATACATATTGTAACCTGATACTAACATATTGAACATATTTGTCATGCCTCGCCACTAACGACGCAACCCTAACTCATCGGAGCACCCTAATATGCCATGCATGCATTCTAGCTACCACACCAGCCTCCGGTGAGCTAACCTAAGGTCATGCACGTAGTAATAACTCCTCGACAACCACTAATCACCTTAGACACATGCATCCTTCATCCAGCCTTCATGCATACATGCTGGTTGTTAAGTATTCCTTTATTGTTCTTTTCCGGTATCGCTCGCTTTAGAGCCCGAAGAAGGAGACCACCCGGCTTACGACTCCACGCAAGACCAGGAACAACTCGAGCAAGGCAAGCAGAGCTTGTTGCATTTTATTATATGTTCACTATCATTCCATGTGTTTGCTTGTTTACGTTGTGATCAAATGCGCCAAACTAGCATGCTAGGGTTGCGGTGTATTGTACTCCGTGTAGTCAAGGATTGAACTTGAATACTCTATCTACTGAAATTTGAGATAAGTGAGATGCGAGAGCCGAGGGTGGAGTAACGATGAATAAAGTTGGTATTAATTGAAGCTATAGGAGCGACCCCCGGTGTTTGAAGTTGTGTTGTCGCTATACCAACCTGAGGTGATTTCATTGTATTACTCCCCCTGTCACGCGTGAACGTTATCGGAATCTCTGCCATGAGTTTATCGAATTGGTGAGTCTTGGTCACCGGGAGGCTAGCTACCTCCGGTGGAGGGCACATTGTTATCCTCATGGGGATGTATTGCCGATAACGGTTCGAGAGAGAAGTTGAACATGATAATTGAGGGATGTGTGGTCTATTGGGAACGTGTGGTCCCTAAGGAAATTGGAATGTCATGTTTAATGCCTTTATGTCGTATTTTGATTTGTGTAACACTTGGGGCATAGGCTGCCCTGTTATGTTTCTCTCATATCATGTTGCCTACCCGTCCTCCCTTCACGCTGCTAATGCTATGTTCTTAAATTGTATATTGTTACTCTGAGAAGCATCATGTTTACTCCTGTTGTAGTAAATCCATGTGTAGGACATTTAATCAAGCACGAATAAGTCTTGCGAGTACTTTTGTACTCACCTAGGTTTTTCCTAGAGCTTGCAGGTGAGCCGGTGGTCGAAGACTATTTTGACGACGCTTGAATTTGTGGTTTCCTCGGTAGTGTTCGACTTTTGGGATTATTGTGGGAATATTTTGGACAGTGGTTGACGTGCCGCTGTGGGTCTTACTTATTTCTTCCGCTGCTACTCGTTTCACTTTATGGATTCGACTAAAACTTTCGGTTATAGCCGAGTGAAGCTGCACCACCCGCCGCTGCAGAAGAAGAAGAAGAGGACCCG
>JAGXJF010004488.1:0-12500 GCA_019208055.1 Stipa capillata
GTGGATACATTCCGGTGCAGCGCGAACTGTACGATGGCTGCCGTGCCCCTACGCGGACAGCGTGCTATGCTTACACACGCCATTCTCCACAGAAAACCGGGAGGGCGCGACACACGCATCGGACCGGAACGGCAGCGCAGCCGCGGGCCGCGCGCCGCTGGCAGGCGGGGACCGGCGCGGCGCGCGCGCGCGGGGGGGGGGCGCGCCAGCGGCGCGCCCACAGCGGCCGCCGGCCGCGGCTGCGACCCCTCCGCACACGCGCCGGCGGCGCCGCCGCGCGGGGCGGAGCGGGGACCGCGCCGCGGAGCTGCGGGGACGCGAACCGACGCGAGCGCGGCCGCGCCTGCGCCCGGGCGCGACCGCTCGCGCCGGCGCGCGGAGACACGGCGCGGCGCGCGGGCCCCGGGGTAGAGGCCCGCGGGCCAGCCTGCCGCGAGGGGCGCGGGGGGTGGCCCCCGCGGGCGCCGGCGCCCCCGAGCCGGGCGCGCCGCGCGGGAGGGGGCCCGCGGCTGGGCCGAACCGCCGCGCCGGCCAGCGGAGGCGTGGCCGACCCGGGCGCCGGGCCAACGCGCGCGGCGGCCGCGGCCTCTCGCTCCCCGATGGCGACACAGCGGGGGCGCCCGGGGCGCAGTGAGCGGACGGGCCGAACGCCCCGCGGCCAGCCCCTGCGAACCGCTGACCGCGGGGGCCGGGAGCGGCAGGCACGCGAGGGCGCCGGCCCGGGCACGCCGGCCCCGCGGGCGGCGACGAGCGGGCGGGCGGCGCCCCGCTGGGGCCCGGCGGAGGGGCACGCCCGCGAGCGCGGACGTGCGGGGGCGCGCGGGGACAGTGCGGGCGCGCGGACGCCGCGCGGCGCGCCGCGACCCTCCCCGCCGACCGGGGGGCACCCGGCGCGCGCGCGACGCGCGGCGCGAACGGCGGGCCGCCCGGGCGGCGCCTCGAGGCAGCCCCGGCCCGCCGGGACCCGCCGTGCGGCCGGCGACGCCCTCGCGCAGGAGACGCCCGGGCGCGACAGGCGGCTCGCGGCCGCGCACGGGGCGGGGGCCGCCCGAGTGCCGGCGGGGCGGGTACCCCGGCGCGCCGCCGTCGGACGACGCCGACCGCGGCCCGGCCGCTCCCCGCAGCGGCGCGGCCGGCCGCCGGGGAGCGACGGCTGGGGCCGGGGAGCGGCCCGCAGCCCCGGCGGTGAGGCGCCCGGCTCGGCGGGGCTGGCGGCGGGGCCCCGCGCCCCCCGCCCGCCGGCGCGCGCGCCGCGCCACGCGGGGCCCGCCTGGGCTGCGCCCCGGCCGCCGCGATTAACCGGGGGGGTGGACCCGCCGACGGCTGCCCGCGGTGCGGCCCGGGTACGCGGCGCGCGCCCGACGAAGCGGGGCGCACCCGGCGGGGGCGCGGGCCGCGGGGGCAGCGCGCGGGCGCCGCGCTCGGCGCGCTGCGGCGGCCGCCGCGGCCCCGCCGCGGTCGCCCCGAGCGCGCGCGAGGGGGCCGGCGCGGCGGGGCCGGCCGGGGCGCGCGCCGGGGGGCCGGGCGACGGCCGGCCGCCGGCGCCGGCGCGGGCCGGCACGCCGCGCGCCGCGGCGGGCGCCCCGCGCGCGGGCACGCGCCCGACGCTCGCGGCGCGGGGCCCCCGGGCGCCGGACCGCGGCGCGGCGCCGGCCGCGCGCCCCCGCGGCCGCCGACCTCGGGACGCCGGCACACCGGGCGCCCGAGCCGCTCGCGGCGCCCGGCCCGGGGGCGCCGGCCGGCCCGGGGCGGGACGGGGCGCGCGCGCGCCCCGAGCCGGGCCCCGGTCGGCGAGGCGCCGCAGGGGCGCCACGGGACCGGACGCCATCCGCGGGGCGGCGCCGACGCCCGGCGCCCGCGTGTCTTCCCGGCGACGATGTCGCTTCCTGCGTGTCCTACGCCTACTTTCGTCTTCCGTACCCCGCTCTGTAGTGGCTCGCCGTCTCCCGTGTGCGTCTAATCTGTCCGCCACGCTGCGTTTTCGCGTGCCTCGGTGTAGTCTCACTTCTCGGCGTTTTGCCGCTTGTCTCTCTTCCTGCCCGGTCGCGTGTTGCGTCCTGCCACCTGTCGTCGCTGTGTTCCCTCCTCTTCGCTTTTGTACTTTGGGGTGCTGTTGCCCAGCTCTCATGTGCGCTGCCTGTTGCTCTGGGCCGCGAGCGCGCCTTTAGTCTGTTGCGCTGGCTGTCCACTCCTGGCCTCTTGCGGTTTGGGGTCCTCTGTTGGGCTCCCTCGGTCTCTCGCACCTACTGTGGTTATCTGGACCGCGGTGGGGTGTGCCTGCCTCGTACTGCCCGCGGTCCTCTATGCGGCCGAGGTGAGCGCCCCGCCCTGGCCTGTGTGTGCGGCCCCGAACGGGGAAAACGCGACCGGCTGGGCGGTCGTCCCGCTGGGTGCGTGTGCGGCGCCCCCCGGCGGGCGGCGGCGGAGCCGTGGGGGCGCGCCGCGCCCCGCGCCGCGGGCCCGAACCAGCCCCCCCCGCGCCCCGCGCGCCCCCGGCCCCAGGCCGCACGCCGCCGGGCCGCGCCGGCGCGCGCCGGGCGGGCCCGGGCGGGGCCCGGCGCCGGGCGGAACACGGACGCGCCGACGCCCGGGCGCCCGCAGCGAACGCCCCGACGGGGCCCAGCGCCGCGGCCGGGCCCGCGGCCCGCCGCCCCGGGGCGCCAGCCCGGCCCCCACCGCGATCCGCGCCGGAGGCGGGGCGGCGCCGCCCCGCCGGCGCCCCGGCGCGGGACCTCGCAGCCCCGACGGCGCCCACCGCGGAGGCCGAGGCGGACTCCCCCGGCGCGGCGGGCCGCGACCCCCCCCCCGCCCGAGCCGGCCCGGGCGGAGCCCCGAGCCGCCGGGCCCGGGCGCGCGGGGGGGGGGCGAGCCGGCCGGCGCGGGGGGACCGCGGCGGGGCCGCGCGGCCGCGCGCGCGCGCCGGGGACCGCGGGGCGCGGGCCGCCGCGCCGCGCGGCGCGGCGCTCGGGCGGGGCGGCGCCGCCCCGCGCGGCAGGGCCGCCGCCGGGGGGCGCAGGGCGCCGCGCGGGCGCGGCGGGGGGCGCGACGACGCGCGCGGCGGGCCGGCCGCCCGCGGCGGGCGCCCGGGCCCCGGCGCGGGGACGCCCCGGAGCGACGCCCCGCCCCGGGGTGCCCCCGGGGCGCGGGCGCCGCGGCGCCGGCCCGCGGGGGCGCGGGCGCCCCCGGGCCCGCCGCGGGCACTCGGGGCGGCCGGCCCGCGGCCGCGACCCGGCGCCGCGGGCGGACCCGAGCGCGCGCGCGCGCGGGCGCGGCCGACGGACCGGCGGCCGCGCGACCGGGGCGACGGGGCGACCGGCCGGCGCGCGCGACGGCCAGGGCCCGCCAGGGCGCCGCGGCCGCGGCGGGGCCGACTGCCGCCGCGCGGGCCGGCGGCCCCCGGGCCGCCGGGGCGCGCGGGCCCGGGCCGGCGCGCGGGCGCGGCGGACGGCCCGAAGCCGCGCGACGCCCGGGCGCCGGCGCGACCGGACGCGGCCGGCGGACGGGGACGGCCGCGGGCGCCGCGAGGCCGCGCCCCGGGGCGCCGACGCCGCCCCGCGGACCGCGGGCCGGCGGCCGCGGCGCCCGCCGGCGGCGGCCGGCCCCCGGGCGGCCCGCGGCGCCCGGCGGCGGCGGGCCGGGCGGGGCGAACCGCCGCCGCCGGCGGCCCGCGCGCCCGCCCGCCGCGGGCGCCCGGCGCGGCGCGCGGGACGCGCCCCCCGCCGCGCGCCGCCGGGGGGCGCGGCGCCGGGGGCAGCGGCCGGGCGGCCGGCGGCGGCACGGCCGGCGGGCCGCCGGGGGCGGCCGGGCGCGCCGACCCGAGGCGGGGCGGGCGGCGCCGCTCGGGCCCGAACGCGCGAGGCGCCGCGGCCGCCGCCGCGGGCGGGGCGCGCGCCCCCGGAGCGCGCGACGCGGGGGCCCGCCGGCGGCCCCCGGGGGGCCCGGGCGGGCCCGCGGGGCGGCCGCTCCCCCGGCGCGCGCCGCCCCGCCCCGCCGCGCCCCCGCGGCGCGGCGGGGCCGGCGCGCGGCGGCGCCCGGCGGACCCGCCGCGACGCCGCGCGCCGCCCCCGACCGGGGCCGGGGCGCGCCGGCGGGCCGGAGGAGCCGCCGCGCCGACCGCGGGCGGCGCGCGCCCCGCGGCGGGGCCCCCCGGCGCCCGCGCGGGGCGGGGCGAGCCCGGCTCCGCCCGGCCCGCGCGGGGGCCGCGGGGGCGCGCGGCGCGGCGCGCGGCGGCCGCCGGCGGCCGGGCGCGGCGGGCGGGCGGGACGGCGGGCCGCCGCGGGCGGGCGGGGGCGCGCGCCGGCGCCCGCGGGGCGCCGGCGGCGCGGGCGGGGGGCGACGGCGCCGCGGGCCGCCCGGGCGCGCGCGGGCGGGGCGCGGGGCGCCCGGCGCGCGCGGCGGGCGGGCCGCCGCGCGCCCGCCCCGCCGGAGGCCGGCCGGCCGCCCGGGGGCGCGCCGGGCCCGGGGCGCGCGGCGGCCGGGACGGGGCCCGAGCGGGGCCGGCGACCGGGGGCGGGCGTCGCGCGCGGGCGCGCGGGGGCGGGCGACGGACCCCGGCGCGCGCCGCCCGCCGGCGCGACGCGCGCGCGCCGGGCCCGCAGGCGCGCCCGCGCGACCGCCCGCGACCGGCGGGCCCCGCGGCCGCGCGGGGCGCCCGCGGGCCCGGCCCCGCGCGCGGCGACGCGCGCGCCGGGGCGGGCGCGGCCGGGCGCCCGGCGGCCGCCGCGGCGGCACCCGGCCCCGCGGCACGCCCGCGGACGCGGGCGCGGGGGGCCGGGGCCGGCAGGGACGCGGGCGGGGACGCCGGCCGGGCGGGGGCGGGCGGCCGCGCCCCGCGCGCCCGGGACGGGCGGCCGGCGGGGCGCCGGGACCGCGACCCGGCGCGCGCACCGGCCCGCCCGGCGCCGGCCGGGGCGCGGCGCGGGCTGCCCGGCGCGGCGCACGCGACGGGGCGCGCGCGGGCCGAGCGCGCGGCGGCCGGCCCGCGGCGCGCGGCCGGGCGCGGCGACCGCCCGGACGCGGGAGCACGGCGGCGGCGGGCGCCCGCGCCCCCGCCGGGGCCGGCGCGGGCGCGGGCCGCGGCCCGGGGGCGCGGGGCGCCGGCGCGACGGGCGCGGGGCGGGGCGCGGCCCGGCGGCGAGCCCGGCGCGTGCCGGCCGACGGCGCTCGGGGCCCCGCCGCGACGCGGCCGGCCGGCGGGCCGCCCGCCCGCCGTCCCGGCGGGGCCAGCCGCGCCGGCGACCGCCGCGACGCGCGGCGGGGACCCGCGGCGCCGCCCTGCGCGGAGCGGCCGGGGCGGCGGGCGCCGGCCCGGGGGGGGCGCGGGGCCCGGACGGGGCCGGGACGCGCGCGCGGGCGGGACGGGGGCGCCCGCGCGCCGCGCGGCGCGGCGCGCCCGGCCGCGCGCGGGCCCGCGGGCGCCGGGGCGAGCGCCGGGGCGGGAGGGGGGGAGAAGCGGCGCGCGCCCCCGCCGCGCGCGCCAGCGGCAGACGCGACCGTGCCCGGCCGCGCGGCGCGGCGGAGGGGCGGCCCGGGACCGGGCCGAGCGGCGCCCCGCGCGGGCGGGCGGCGCGAGGGCGCGCCGCCCGCGCCGAAGCGCGGCGCCGGGGGGCGCCCGACGGGGGGCCGGGGGGCGCGGGGCAGCGCGCGCCGCGCGCCGGCGCCCGGGCGAGCCCTCGCCGGCTGCCCCGGCGCGGCGCGGCGCGCCCCGCGCGTGGAGCCGCGCGACGCGCGGGCCCCGACCGAGCGGGGGGCGCGCGGTGGGGGAGGCGCCCGGGGGTGGGGGGCGGGGCGGGCGTGGGCGCGGGGGCGGGCGCGGCGGGGGGCCGGCGCGCGGCGGCGGGCCCCCCGCGGGGGGTGGGGGCGGGGCCGGGTGCCGGGGGCGGCGCGGCGGGGGGGCGGCGGGCGCGGGAGTCGACGGAGCGGGGGCGCGGCGCGCGGGCCGCGGGCGATGGCGGGCGGCGGGGCGGTGGCGTCGCGGGGCGCCCGCGGGCCGCGGGGGGGGGGCGCGGGCGGCGGGGACGCCGGCCGGGCGCGGCCCGCGCCGCCCGGCGCGGCCGCGGGCGCGCGCGCGCGGGGCCGCGGCGGCGGGCGCGTGCGGCGCGCCGGGGGGCGCCGCCGCGCGCGCGGGCCCGCGCGGGCGGGCCGCGGGGGCGGCGCGGGCGGACGCGCGGGCGGCGCGCGCCGGGCGGGCGGGCGCGGCCGCGCGCGCGGGCGGGCGGCCCCGCGGCGACGCGCGCGCGACGCCGGCGCCCGGGCGCGGCCGCGGCCCGGCGGGCGGCCCGCGCGGCGCGCGCGGGCGACGCGCCGCGGGTGCGCGCGCCGCGGCCGGCGCGGCCCGCGGGGACGGCGGCGGGCCGGCGGGCCGCGCGGGCGCGCCGCGGCGCCCGGGGGCGCCGGGGCGGCGCCCGACCCGGACGCCGGGCCTCTGCGGCGCGCGCGGGCCCCGGGCGGCCGGGGCGCGGGCCCGGGACGGCGCGACGCGCGCCGGGCGCGGAGCGCGCGGGGGCGGCGCCGGCCGCGCGCGCGCGGCGCCCGGACGGGGCCCCGCGCGCGGCGCAGACGGCGCCTCGGGCGCCGCGCCGCCGGGCCGACCGCCGCGGCGCGCGGGCCCGGGCCGCGCGCCGGCGACCGCCCCCCGGCCCGGCCTCGAGCGCGGCGGGCGCGCCGGCGCGGCTCGCCCAGAGGGCCGCGCCGGCGCCGCCGGGCGCGCGCCCCGCCGGGCGACCGCCGGGCCGCGCGGCCGCGGGCCGCGCGGCGCCCGGCGCCGCGGGCCGCCCGCGGGCCGCGCGGCGGCGCGCCCGGCGGCGCCCGGACGGCGACGGCGCGGCGGGCGGGCCCCCACGGCGCGGCGCGACGACGCCGCGGGCGCGGCGCGCGGCGACCGCCCCGCGGCGGACGGGCGCAGCGGGCGTCCGAGCGCGCCGGGGGACGCGGCGGATCGCCGGCGCGCGCGGGCTCGGCGCGCCGGCGCCGGTCCGCGCCGCCGGCCGCCTGCGCCGCGCCGCGCGCCGCGCTAGCCCCGCGCGGGCCGCGCGCCCGCGGCGCGGCGCGCGCTGGCCCCGGGGGGGCGGCCCGGGCCTGGGCCGGGCGACAGCGGGCGCGCGCCGCGCGCGCCGGGGCGCGGACCGGCGCGGCGGCCGCGACGACGGCCCGCCCGGCGGGGACCCCGCCCGCCGCGCCGCCGCGGGCCGCGGGGAGGCGCGCGCGACCCGGCCCGCGACCGAAGCGGACGGGCGGCAAGCGCGCGGGCGCGGTGGCGGACCCGCCGGGGCCTGAGCCGCGCGCGCCGCGCGCCGCGCCCGCGACCGCGGCGCGCGGCTCGACGCCGGGAGGGGCCGACGGTCGGGAGCGCCGCGGGCCGGCGGCCGGGCGCGGCGCGCGCCGGCGCGCAGCCGTCGCGCGGCCGCGCCGGCGGACGCTACGGGGCGACGCCCGCCGAGGGCCGCGGCGGGCCCGAACGCCGCCGCCGCGGGGCGCGCCCGGCGGGCCGCGCAGCGCGGCGCCGGGCCCCCGACCCGCCGCTCGCCGGCGCCGCGGCCGCCGGCCCGACGGGGCGCCGAAGGCCGGGCGCGCGGCACGCGCGGCGGTTGAGCCGCGCACGGCCGGCCGGCCGCGGCGCCGCACGGCCGGCGCGGCGCGGCGCGAACTGCACCCGCGCGCGCCGCCGGCGCAGGCCCGCGCGGGACCCGCGCGACCCGGCCGCGGCGACGCGGGCGCGGGGACCGCGGGCCGACGGCGGGGCGCGGCGACGCGCGGCCACCACGCCCCCGCGGCCGGGCCGGGCGGGCCCGCGCCGGGCGCGCGCGCCGAGAGGCGCAGGCCGCCCCGGGGCGGCCGCGCCGACCGACGCGGCGGGCGCCCGCGTACGGCCGCACCAGCGCGGGGGCGCGCGCGACGGAGCGCGCGGCGGCGCGCGGGCGGGCCGCCGCGCGGCGCCGCGTGGCCGCCGCGCGCCGGCGCGGCGCGCGGCGGGCGGCGGCCGCGGCGCCGCGGCCGCGGCGCGGGCGACGGGCGAGGAGTGGGCGCGACGCGCGGGCGCGGCCCGGGCAGCGCGGCTGCCCGCCGAGCGCCGCGCCCCCCGGGAGCGGCGCGGACGACGCTCGCCGCGCGCCGGGCGGCGCGACGGACGGCGGCGCGGCACGGCCGGCGCGCACGGTCGCGCGGGGCCGCGGGCGACCGAGCCGCGCGCTGGCGGTGGACGCCGGCGCGCGCGGCGGGGCGCGGCGGCGCCGCGCCCCGCGGGCGAGACAGCGCGGTGCCGCGCGGGGCGCGAGGCCGGCCCGGCGCCACGAGCAGGAGGCGCCCGCGGGCGGGCCGCCCGGTGCCGGGCGCCACGGCCGGCCGCGCGCGGCCGCGCGCGGCGGCGGCCGCGACCGCCGCGAGAACGCGCGCGCGGACGGACCGCGCGCCGGCCGGGACCGGGCCGCCGGCGCGGCGCGCCGCTCGGAGACGCCGACGCACCGCGCGGCGACCGCGCGGCCGCCGCGGGCGAGCGGCGCCGCGCGCGACGGGCCCGACCGGCTCGCGGCGCCGGGCGCGCGGCGCGCGGCGCCGGCGGCGCGCCCGGCCGCCGCGGACGCGGGCCCCCGGCGGGCGCGGACCGGGGGCACGCGCCGCCCGCAGCCCGGCGGGCGGCACGCGGGGGCGCGACCCGCACGGGCGCCGACGAGCGGGCGCGCGGCGGCGGCCCTACACGCCGCACGCGCCGCGGCGCGCGCGCGCGGCGACGCGCGCGCCTGCGCCGACGGGCGCCGCGCGGGGCGCGACCGCGGGCCCGCGCGGCGGCCGCCTGCGCGCGCGCGCGCGCGGCCGCCGAACGACCCCAGGCCCCCCGCCGCGCGTCGACCCCCGCGGGGCGCCCCGTCGCGAGCCGGCGCGCGGCCGGGAGGCCGCCCGGCGGCCGCGGCGCGGCCGCGCGCGACGGCCGGCCCGTCGCGGGCCCCGCGCAGCGGCGCGGCGGGCCCGCACGGAGGGAGCCCGGCCGCGGCCGGGGACAGGCGCGGCGCCACGCGCGCGCGGCGCCGCGCGGGGCGGCGCGACGGCGACGCCGCGCGGCGACGCCGAGCCCGGCGCGGCGAGCCGCGCCGCCGCCCCCGCGCGACGCCCGCGACTGCGGCCCCGGGCCGGCTCCGCCCCGGGAGCGCCCGGAGGCGCGGCGCGGGCCGGCGGAGGCCCGGCCGCGCCGCCGCGCGGCCCGCGCGCCGGGTCCGCGCGCGCGCGGCCGCGCGCGCGCGGGCCGCCGCCGGCGCTGGCGCGCGCGGCTGCGGCCGCGCGCGGGCCCGTCCGGCGCGCGACGGGGCGCGGCGCGGGCCGCGGCCCCGCGCGCCGGCGGCCGGGGCGCCGGGGCGCCGGGGACGACGCGGCGAGCCGCGGCCGGGCCGGGGGGGCCACGGCGGCGCCCGACCGCGCGGCCGGGGGGCGCGGGCCGGCACGGCGGGGCCCGAAGCGGGCGAGCGCGCGGGGCCCTGACGCAGCCGGGCGGGCGGAGCCCGCGCGACCCCACGGGCCCCGGACCGGCCCGCGCGCCGGAGGGGGCGTGCGACGGAGCGGGCCGCCGGCGAGGGCGCACGCCCGCGTCCGGCGCGCCCGGGCGGCGCCGCCGCGCGAGCGCGACGCCCGGCCCGCCGGGCGCGGCCGGCCGCCGCCCGCGCGGCGCCGACGTCGCGTGGCGCGGCGCCGGGACCGCACCCGCGGGCCGCGCCCGCGCGCGGCGCGGCGCGCGGCGCGACGGGAGGGGTGGGCGACGCGGACGACGACGCGCCCACGCCGCGCGCCGACCGCCCGCGGCCGCGCGGCGCCGCGCGGGCGCGCCGCCGACGACGCCGGCGCCCGACGGCGCGCCCCGCAAGCTGACCGGTCCGCGACCCGACTCCCGGAAGACCGCGGGTCAGCGGCGGGGCCACCGCGACGAGAGCGGAGCGGCCGGCAGCCCGCCCGGCGCCGCGGCACGCGCCGCCGCCCGGCGGGCGCTGTGCGGTCGCGGGGGGGTGGGGGTGGGCCCCGAGACCCCGGCGGAGCTGCGCCGCGGGACGGTGCGGGGCGCCGGACGGCGGGGGTACGCCCGCTGAGGGCCCGCGCCTCGCCGGGTCCCGCCGCGACGCGAGCCACGGTGACCCGCGTAAGCGCGCGCGCCGACCGCCGGCGCCGCGGGCCTGTGCCCCCCGGGCCCCTGGGGGCCCCGCCGGGCGGCGAACCCCCCGGCTGCCCGGCGGCTAGCGGGGCGTGCCGGCGCCGTGACGGGGCGGAGCGGCACGGCCTGCCGCGGGGGCGGCCGACCGGCGAGCACCGGCGGGACCCGGGCCCGGACCCGCACGTACCCGGGCCGGCGCTGGACCCCGGGCGCCAGCCGTCGGCCGGGGCGCGGGCGCCGCCGCGCCGAGGGCGTGGATCCCGCCGCCTCTGGGGGCGGCCGCGCCGGGGCCGCCTAGCTGGAGCGCCCGGGGCGAAGACAGCCCAGGGTCCGGCGGGGGGAGCGGACCGGCGAACGCGGCGGCAGCCCGGTAGTGGCCTGGCTGCGGCCGACGCTGCTGCGGGCCGCCCGCGGGGCGGCAAGGAGTGGCCGCCCGGGGCGCGAACCGGGGCGGGGCGCGGCGGTGAGCGCCCCGTGGGACCGCGGCCCCGGGGGGCGCGCCCGGTGCCCGGGGAGGGCGGGGGGGGAGTCGCGCTGCCTCCCGGCGCCCGGAGGCGGACGCTGGACGACCACGCCCGAGCCGCTGTGGCTATGGGCCGCCCCGCGCGCGCTCGCCGCGCCGAGGACGTGCGCTCGCCGTCGCCGCGGCTGGTCCGCGTCGCGCCCGGGCGTGGGGCGGGGCCCCGACCCGGCGGCGTGGCCCGACGTGCGGCCTGGGCCACGCGGCCGTCCTCACCGCCCGACTCGCCGAGCACCGCGCGCCGCGGCGCCCGCAAGGGGGCGCGCCTGCGACGCGGCGGGGGGACCGGACGGGCGGGTGCGGACGTTCGCACGGACGATAAAAGCACAGAGGAGATGCGCGCAGAGCGGGCCGGGCGGGGAGAAGCGCGGGCGACGGAGGACAATGTGCGGAAGGGACAGAGGACGCGCGTGAGAAGACGAGAGACGCAGGAGATGACGGGGGGAATAAAGGGTGGACGGCGAAGAGAAAGGGAACGGCGGAGGAGAATAGAAGAGAGAGGGAGGTAAGAATGTGACTATGTGAAGAGAGCGAATGAGGGAGGTAAGAAGAAGAGAGGAAAAGGAGAAGAACAAGAGAAGGGGAGGAGATCAGGATAGGGAAGGGGATTGAGTAAAGAGGAGAAAGAGAAGGGGGGAGGTGAGGGAAGGTATACGCAGGAGTATGATGGAGTTAATGAGATAAAAATGATTATTGAGAATGTTTAGTTCGTCTAACTTACTGAGAAAGTAAAAATGTATTGCTTGGGTGATAATTATAATTTAACAAGTATATATTATATATTTTACTAAGATTTATTTGTATTTAGAAATAAATAATGTAAATTTGTTGAGTATGTTTTTTTTGTTATTGTGGTGTTGTTTTATCATTAATTCATCATAATATTTAACTACAATATATTTATTCATTCTGTCTATGTATTTTAAAATATTTAATATATTTATTATCTAATTTTATTATAAATTAAAATACTTATAATATATAATATTATTATTATTATACAATAATAACATCATATCATTAACTTACATTCTATAATGATTCCTTTTCTCACATTCCTTTCTTTTACTTACTCTCCTCACTTTTATAAGCTTATATTTGTTTTCTCTCAGTTTCTTTTAGTTCAATGATAGTTCTTCAGATTCCTCGTTTCTATAAAGCTGACTGACTGACACCTGCTACCCTCATCACGCCTGTCGTCCCCTCTTATATGTCCAACCTTTAATATATCATATAAACTTCTCAGGTGTTTTTATAGAGTTATGTACTTTTTGTTTTCACTAGTTTCTCTAGAAATTCTACTGCAGTATATAGTAATTTTGATATCTTTATCCATCACTCATAATGTCAATACGTCTGTGTAGGATATGTATGAGGTTGTAAACGCTCCCATTATTCCATTGCATATAATAAATTACTTTCTTAAAAATATATATTCGGTATGACCTCGTTTGTCGTATCTTATTCATGTGAAATGTGTGACGCTCCGTTCTCATATGTGAAACTAATGGTCAGTCTTATCAATGCTTAGGTGCGGATGTGAGTAATAATCTTTGGCAACTGTTAGGGTAAGTTCGAAATGTGAAATGTGACTTTTATCATCCGCCTTAACTCCTTTTTCATTTTCTCATATTTTTTTCTCTCTCCATCTTCCTCACTCTTCATGACTACATAATCTCTAATTCCTTATGGTTTCTATCATCCCCCTACTTCTTTTCACCTACCTCTCTCTGCCTGTATCAATCTTCTTTACTTCTCCGATACATTTTTATGTTTTGTCTTCTATTTTTCCCAATGTATCTCTTCCGATTTTCTACACTTTTCTGATTATTTTAAACTATACCTTCCCTA
>JAGXJF010004488.1:17500-198153 GCA_019208055.1 Stipa capillata
GAGGCCTAATTGCACTCTCTACTGTGATTTTGATGGCGGTGGGTGGTGGAGATATTGTTTATTTCATAGGTTTGTATTGCCCAGTACCTTTAGGATGCTTTGTTCATCTATATGCTTCACCAATTGAATAGTTCCGTGCAGTAAAGGGCGAAATTTTGTCTTTCTCTATGTTCATTGTCATGTCTAGGAGGCGTTTGTCTTCTTCATGTTTTCTATTAATCACCAACTGTGGTTTTGTTGAATGTAAACATGTTAGTGACTTCAATTGGTTCTCGGGGAGTATTAAATTGTATTTCTTGTCTATGTGAGTTCATAAACTATTCATCTAGCTCAATTTTTGGCATTACAAGGGGGAAAATCTATTGGAACTCCAAATTTAGGAAAAAACTAGCCAAAAAAGAAGTCAAGATAACGGTATAAATCTTCTTTTAACTTCAGATCTGAATTTTGTATTTTCCTTTTTCCTCTTTTGTTTCAAAGTCCTATCTGAATATAGTTACTCTTAAATAGGTAACTCCGTCGGAGTTAAGACAACTTGATTTGAAGCAAGAGAAAGACTCCGGTTTAGTGGCCAACTATCAAATCAGCAAACCTAATCTACCGAATATATTTTGACCTTTGCAAGTCAAATTGGCCCAAAGTTCGTTTGGATCTAAAACAACCAGAAGATTTGTTTCAGTTTTCTATCATGCAACATGTAATCATAAGAACATCATGTGTATGGAAGCCATTAAGGAACTATCTACAGGAGGCCGAAGATCATTTGCTGTTTTTCTAGAGTCTCACAATGGTCCTTTATTTTCTTCATGTTTTCTACTAATCACTATATGTGGTCTTTGTTGAATGTAAGCATGTCAGTGACTTCAGTTAGTGCTCGGGGAGTGTGGCATTGTATTTTCTTTTATCTATGTGAGTTGATTGATTATACAAATTCATCTTACTAAATTTTATTTGCCATCAGATGGCATTACAAGTGGGGAAGTCTGTTGGAACTCCAAATTTAGGAAAACTATCCAAGAAGAAATTCAAGATAACAAGATAAGTCTTCTTTTAACTTCAGCTCTAAATTTTGTATTTTACTTTTTCCTTTTTTTGTTTGAAAGTCCTATCTAAATATAGTTAGTCTTAAATAGGAATCAAAAAAATTAAAGTCAAAATCATTTAGCTTATTCTCTCAATTTCAATCGACCACTGGATTAGTGTATCTAATATGAATCGGCGATCAGAACACACATGGGTAGAACTTCTAAAAGGTTCTCGAAAAGAGGTAATTTTTTCTGGGCCTGTATTCTTTTTCTAGGTTCACTAGGATTCTTATCGGTTGGGGCTTCCGATTATCTCGGTAAGAATATGATATCTATACTTCCATCTCAATAAATTCTTTTTGTTGGAGTTAACACAACTAAAGCAAGAGAAAGACTCCAGTTTAGTGGCCATCTATCAAATTAGCAAACCTTTTAATCTATTGAGTATATTTCGACCTTTGCAAGTCAACTGGCCCAAAGTGGGAGACCACATTTACACAAGATGGATAACTCAACTATTTATTCACTAATACAATTTTGATACAATAATCTTCTTAGTGGCTATCTTACTACTCCACTATGGCTTTCTCATGGCCATTTCTAAGACTCTCATACTTGGTAGCTCTTCTCTTGGTTGTACATGGAAGGGGTTGGCACCCCTCGTTATACTTATACAAACCCCTAGGATTGGACCAAGTGGCAACCATCCAAAGCCTTCAACTATAAATATCTTTACTCTAGAATTTTCTACCGAAATATCTAAATCTAGATTATTCCTATTTATTCATGGAGAAATATCTTTAGCATCTTCCACGGTAAATGTATAGATCTAGATATTTCTTACATTTACCATAAAGCATGATAAGTAGTTTATTCTAGAACATTCATGGCAAATTTCTAGTGTCTTGTAAATTTTCAAATACCTTTAGAAGCTTCTCATTTTGCCATGAAGAATTATCCCTAATATCTTCCAAGGCAAATATCTTGTCTTCCAAATATTCTAGAGTACTCTCAAGTATGCATTGCATATTTTCAACACTCCCCCTCAATGCATACTTGCATGGTGAATAATCTGTTTGTCGACATTCTTGAATTTTTTGAGCTCTACCATTCTAGCATTTTTTGTTTTCTTGATGCCATGGAGACTACTCTTCCTTCAGCTAGTTCATTCTGTCGTTCTCTGATGATCAAAGGTTGCTCTCAATCTTGCTGCAACTTTGAAGCTCACTTTTCTTCTTTGCCCTTCTCCACAATTGACCCTTTGCTGCTTCTTTGTACGAAGGTAGAGTAACTTGAGTAAGGTCGACACTGACATACCTGGGATCCAGTGGCCTTGATCTTCAAACTTTCACCTCATGCTCCCCAGCCTCTAATGGACTTGGACGAAGATCATTGAGTATAGAATGATCCATATCTTGTATGTTCTTCTCCTCTTCAGTGTGCAATGATGAATCTTCATGTATAATCAGTGCTCTATCTACAACTTCAGTATACTTATTCTCTACTTGTGGCTTCTCAATACCAGGAGATATATGATCTATCTCCTCTAACTTATCCTCCATCTCATCGGTGAGAGCCTCTGGATCTTAATTGCTCACCTTTATGGAGAAGCCATCTTTCTACATCACATTCTTCTTCATCATCTATTTCTTCTAGATTCATGCTACCAGTTGATGGATGATCACTCTCTACCGGATCTTCTACAAAGTAGACTTCATTCTCTATGCAAATTGCTGCTTCAGCATCCCACTCCTCTTCACTTATGTATTCCTCCGCAATCACATCCACGATAGTAGCCACATTTCCTTTTGACCACTTTTTTGGGCTCTAGTAGTCCCTAGCAAGATGACCTCTCTTGCCAGAGTTGAAGCACTCACCACTCTTTCTTCTTTCTTCTATCAGCTCTTGTTGATCTTCATCTCTCCTTCTTTGAGCTCCCCCGAAGTAGGTGCCTCCTTTGGGCACCACCTTTCAACTCCTGTCCACTTCTCCTTCACCGCTTCTTGGCTTTTTGGTGTACTCTTCCCTATTCATCCTACTCTTTTAAGGTGATCTTGCCCATCTGCTTGCTAATGTCTCTTGATTAGCCAACAAGTTCTCTAGCTCAACCAAGGAAGGCTATGTCAGCTATCTCCTAACTGTAGCCATAAACCCATTGTACTTGGGTCTTAGGGCATGGATGATGATCCTCCTCATCCTTGCCTCACTAATCTTCTCCTCAGTATCAAGCTGGCATATCTCACGACAAATATTCTTTACTTTTGTAAACTATTCAATAGTACTCAGTACAAGCTTGTTTTTCAAGAGCATAAGAGCCTTGATGGGGGAGTAAAGACCTAGAGGTCGCCGACACCAGGGGAGCCTAGATCCGAAAGCGATGATGGCGGTTGAGCCCGGATCTGAAGCCTTGTCTATAGAGGAGTTTGACAGATCATCTCGTCGCTTTGCTAGCAACCACCGAGGCCAGAAAAGAAGTTGATGATGGTGTTTGCAACGTAATTTGGCTTGAAGATTTATTCAGTTGGCCAAGTTAGGCATTAGGTTTGCCAGAGGTTGAGATAAGGAACTGACGGTATGGATGCAGCATTCACTCTTGACTGCAGGATTAATACAGCCGAGTGGCTTGGACGCTCGCGGTGTCTTTGATACTGAGTGCTCATGGCATTTTCCGAGTGCCCCGAGTGCCCGTTGCATCCTGGAGATACGAAGTGCTCGCAGAAGTTATTGAAGACCCGAGCAGTCGGAGGTGTCCCCGAGCGCCCACGTCCCGAATGCTACGTCATCAAGCCGCGAGCAGTACCTCTGGACATTCAACAGTGGCGGCCCCGAGCACTCGCGACCCCGAGTACTCACGACCCCGAGCATCACCGACCCCGAGTACTGGTGACCCCGAGTGACCAAGCCCCAAGGAGCTCCCCAGTCCCGAAGGGTTGCTCCTGAGTACTCGACCGACTCCCGAGCGGTCCGAGTTCGTCCCCGATTGCTCGCGAGGGATCATCTCCAGCAGGTCCGAGTCACAGCGATACCCTTCAAGATTTACCCGACGCCAGAGACTTCAACTTGAGGCGCAAGGAACGCGGCGTGACAATCAAGGAGAGTCCTACAAGATTTGGAAGACAATCCGGATTATTTGGAAAGGATATATCGTGCGCCAAGAGGAGTCCGGATGTCGGCGTACGAGACAGTTAAGATTTGGAAAGCTATCTTGGTTTGTATGGAAAGTCACATGTACGGTAGAATCCAAATCTTTTAAACAAGGAAAGAGATATATTTGTAATTAGATTAGGATTAGGAGTTCAGATCTCCTACGGGAAGACCAGCCGCCCTATAAATATGTAAAGGGTGACGACCGATTAAAGACATCCAACAATCGATCAGATCAATCTTTTATCTTTTATCTTTTACCTTTTCTTAGCAGTAGATCTTTGCTGTTTTGCGCTGTAAAACAGTCGGTTCTTCCTCACGTAAGTAGGAAGACCTTTGTTGCTTTGCTCGGAAAGCAATCGCTCGTCGTACGCGTAAGTGCGATAGTTATCCTTTGTTGCTTTGCTCGAAAAGCATCCGGTTATCGCACACGTAAGTGCGGTTGGCGACTCCCATCACCTAGGTGTTCCACGGATCCAATTTCGTGCGAACAGATGGCAGTGGAGACCTCACTGGTGCTTTTCTATCATGGCGGTGCCAGATCTGCCGAGTCGGTGCAAGGGTTAGGGCAGCCCATGTTGAGTGAGAGAGTGAGAGATAAGAGAGGAGGGTTCAATCGAGTGACATTAGGGTTAGCACGACCCATGTCGAGGGAGAGAGAGATGAGAGAGGATGGTTCAACTGGAATGAAGGGGCTAGAAAAAAGACAACTCGCCAAGTATCATCGTTCTGTTTAAAAAAACACACTCTAGTATCTCATATGTGTAAATTTGGCCCAATAGTCCAGCACACATGTGTTAGCACTCAGACACTCACAACACACACGTGCACGAAAAACCTATCTCTCACGACTCTCAAACCTCTTACCTCCCATGTGTCCTGATCCCCTTTCTCTCTCTAGAGCCTGACACCGATCGACACCGGTGAACGTCCTCCCACGCTCCCTCTCAACCGAATCAACGACCCCTGCCGCTAAACGATCTCTTCGCCTCCTGTCACACTGCAGCGACGAACCCTAGCCCATGCGGGTTCAGTCTCAGATACTCCGACGAGTCACCGGTGATGCCGGTTTGCGCTCATGCCGGTGACAATGGCACAATGCTGAGAGGGCCTCATGCATGTTGGTGATGATGCTGTGCTACTAGGACAGCCTTGTGTACACCTACGACGATGACCTTGCGCTGCTACCCAAACTTAGGGTTTGGGCCCCGGGAACCATGGCTCGCGCCGGGGCTCTCCGGGCTCGACCATGGTTTCTGCTCGACGGCACAACAAGGGTGTCACGTGGCCCCCAGACTAGTTCCTCTTCGACCCCAACTTTGACCCCCGCCCTATTACAGGACAATGATGTGCTTACCGCCACCGTAACCTCGACGATGGTGCCCTTTTCGAGGTAAAATAACTTCACCTCTTAGGGTTCATATTTCAAGATGATGTCCATCAAAACGACAAAAGTATAGATATTCTTCTACGTGGTAGAACCAATCCGAGGCCATGACAAGCAGGTCATGACAATGAAGAAAATGTCAAGAGCCCCCAAAACCATAGGCAAAAGCCCATGAAAATGTCTTGAACCCCCAAAACCGTAGGCAATAGCCCACAAGAATGAACACAAAGATAAGATTCTAGGACGCTCTAGAATCGGCACAAGACCACGACTCGCAGGTCACGATGATGACGAAAATATTGAGAACACCCAAAATCGTGGGCTATAGTCCATGAAAACAACAAATCTTTTGATATTCTGCTACGTAGTAGAATTAGCCCAAGACCATGACCACCAGTCATGGTGATGACGAAAATGTGGAGAACCCCCAAAACTATGGACTACAAGTCAAGAAAATGACAAACATGTTGATATTCTACTATGTGGGAGAATCAACCTGCGATCATGACCTACAAGTCACGGTGATGGCAAAAAATGTTGAGAACCCCAAAATAGTGGGCTATAGCTCACGCAATGACCAGAATGTCAAGATTCTATGACGCACTAGAATCAGCACCAAACTGTGGCCCGTGGGGCACAACGATGACGAAAATATTGAGAACCCAAAAACCATTGGCTATAACCAACGAAAATGACCAAAATGATGAGATTTTATGACACACCACAATCGGCCTGAAACCGTGACCCGTGGATCACGACAATGATGAAAGTGTTGAGAAGACACAAAACGGTGGCCTAAAGCCCATGAAAATGGCAAAAATGTCAATATTACGCTATGTGGTAAAATCAGTCCAACACCATGACCCGCGGGTCACGCCCAAAACCATGGACTATAGCCCACAAAAACAACAAAACGACACTGTTCTATTGTAACATCCTAGGATTTTGTGAACTTTTTGAATTTCTTTTACGAAAGGATGTTACTCGGAGTAAATACAAAGTTTATATTTTATTTGGTTTTAATCTAAATCAATTCAAATGCTTTTGAATTACTCTAGTGTATAAACCCTAGATATTCAATTATCTATAATTTATTTATCTCTGAAAATATTTTGATTGAGTTCTATATGCTCTATATAGTTTGTGAGATTTTTCTGGATTTTTAGAAGCTCTTTTGGCATTTTTCCTAAGTCTAGTCCCTTTTCTGCATTTTCTATTTTTAAATATTTTTCCCCTCCCTATTCGACGGGCTGAAAACCCCACCTAGGCCGCCAGCCCAATTCCTTCCCCGCTCGGCCTGGTAGCAGCTAGGCTACCCCTCCTCTTGGGCTGCGCCTCTCGGCCTGCCTCCACCCGAGCTGGGCCTCCTTTGCTGCTCCCGCCTGGGCTCCCGCTCCCCCCTGTCTTGGACTGCGCCAGTGCCACCAGCCCAGCTGGCCTGGCCGAGCGCTTGCCAAGCCGGTGAGCCTCCTGGGCTACGCCCTTCCCTAGGCCGCCGCCTAGCTAGACCGCTCGTGCGCTGCGCCGGCCGGCTGTCGTTACCTTGGCCTACTTGGGCTCGGCAGCAGTGCGCATGCATGCAATAGCGCAGCATAGCGTCCACAAGGCACATGCCGCCACCAACACCTGCAACTACCGCTGCGCATCTCACGTTCGATGTAACCACACCCTGCTCCCGAGCGCCCTCCCTAGCCCCTTATAAATATGCAGGCCCTTTTTCCATCTATTCTTTCGTTCGTTCCCTGTTTTCTTCCAATCCAAGCTCCCTCATCTATAGCCGCCGGAGCAACCGCTAGAGCCCCGCCATCCGAGCTGACGCTGGAGTTCGCCGCTAATGGAGCGCTGCCCTACCTCGTCGTGTCGTCTCTGCCCTTCATCCCACCGTGAGCTTCTCCTTTCTTCCTTTATTTTCTCCTTCCCTCTATTGTTGCTCCATACCGAGCCATGCACGACAATAGATCAGCAAACTAGTGCATGCATTGATTGATCCAATGCATCCAATACAGAATATAGATATCTCTTTTCTTGTCTATTTTCTCGAGCCACCCAATCATTAGCAAACCGTAGTCTTAGTGTAAAATGGATCTATTATGACCCCATGAACATCCGGAGAAATCAGATTTCAAATCCGATCGCTAGATTTTGAATTTATTTGAATCTACTCAAATGAGCGAATTTTGGCCAAAAATTCAATCTAAAGGTTTTTTTTATAGGATACTAGAATGTTTAGGAGATACCATGAATTTGTCCATGATTTTAGAAATCACATGTAATTTTATATAATTGTTTTTAGCACTATTTTAATTACTAAAATACAAATAATTTCTAATTTTGTAATTTGATTTTTGTTTAGGGTAATATATACTGTCTAGTCCATCTTGGTAAAATTTGGTAAAATTTCATTCTGATCATAGTAATAATTAATGCATCATTTATGGCTACTGTTCACGTACCAAATATATATAGTCTCATGCTTATTATTTTTCTTTAAATTAATATCTTGCTGTAATCATTAGTAGCATATGATTTAAACACTATTTAACTAGTGTAATTAAGTTTACATCTAATGTTCACAACTTTATGGCATAACTTGCTTAGGTAGGATTAATTGCAATCACCTTATAATGTCAAATGCTCATATAGGTTATTAGTTTTATTTATTCAGTACAACCATGGCATGACCCTGTACTTAGTATCATGCCTAGAACTTGCTTTATTTTTGTGTTATTTTTAGCGTGATTAGAATTTATTTCTTTAATAAATAATTATTTTAAAAGTTTATAAGTAATCCAAATAATTTTATTCTGTTAATGAAGAAAATAAAAAAGATATTATTTTCTATTAATATTTATCACCTTCTCAGGATCTTCCTTTTCCAGGAAATTATCACCTTCTAGATCATTTCTAAGTGTTGATTCGTCACTACCATGTCCTATTTGCAAAAGATCCAAATATTAATAAGCCCAGCTCAACCAATGCTAGCTGGGAGCAAAATATAAATATTCAAAAAATAAGATCATTAATAGAAAGAGGAGGGTTTTAGAGGTTTTGGGTATTTGGGAGTGGGATTTAGGTTGAATGGTGTCGAAAGTGGAATCGGGGCATCAGAACGATCAAAATAGGTACATATAATGTTTTTAGGGTTTCGGGAGAATAGTAATGTGTTGGTTACTATTCATTGTGGGTTGGATTAGGTGAACAATACCAAAACCAAAACCCGCTAAGGAGAACCCTATTGGATCATGTCAATAGACTGGATTGGGCTTGGGTTAGGAATAGAAATGGGCTTGGCCCGTGTACTAGGGTATTGGGCTGTCCAAGATTGGCTAAGTCTCCTACGGCTATTGGGCTTGGCCCAATTAGGATCTTTAGTCGGCCCGAGTGGCTTTCTAGCCAGAGGGAGGGGCACGGCTCGGAGGCAAAGGAGATGGCTCGGCTTGGGTTCCTCAGCTCGATTTCAAGAGCTTGATTTGGGGGAGAAAACAAGAGAGGGCGGCCGACGGCTACGGCAAGGACGATTGTGTCCCTGGCAAGCCTTGCTGGCGATAGAGGAGGGTATCGTGGAGGTGGGGGTTCCATTTTTGCACAGTAACATGGGCAGTGTTGTGCGATTAGCGATCGGCCACGGAGGGGTGGCTTGGGGTTTACCTCGCCGGAGGTGGAGGCAATAGCGGCAATGCTACGGTGCACAAAAGGCTCAGGTGATGGGGTAGGGGAGTTTGGTGGAGATGGAGGCTAGAGGGCGCGAAGAAAATGGCATCGGGAAGGGGGGTCTTGGAGAGCTTTATAGGAGGCAAGAGATCAAGGGTGTCCGTGGCAGCGTGGGAGGAGTTGAGTCGGTTTCCGGGTGAGGTTGGATGTTGCGACGACCGCAATTAAGGCAATGGCTCTACTGCTCTCGGTATTCGTGGCAACGATGCGTCGCTTGGTGGAGGTGCGTGCTCAAAGAGACGAAGCTATGTCGGTGCGAGAGAGGAGCAACGCAAAGAAGAGGGGGAAAGGTGACGTGGTCGAGCGGAGAAGGTGGCCGTGACGCGTCGCTACGTTGATGACGTTGGCAACAGTGCCTACGCAAGGTGGTGGGACCCGCTTGGCAGCCAGCATCGGGCGGTTACGGTGGTGGCGTGATAAGAGGCAGCGATGAGGAGAAAAGGGTTAAGGGAGATCAGATGCTGGGCCAAGTGGGCCAAGTGAAATCTAAAAGAAGTCTTCATCCAAGCTGTGGTGGCTGGCTAATCAGCCAAACTTGCATCCCCATGTAATATCATAACGTAATTTCACCGTTAACATTCTATGGTTCCCATTATTCGTTTTCCTGAGTTGATTCCCCAGCTTTCTCCAGTTGCCTTTCGTTCTTGCGCTGCATTAATTATTAGAAAACTGGTCAAACGAGGCAGAGCAACATTGAAATGACGTCATTTGCATTATGTCTATAAGTGCCGAATACAAAGATGTGGAATATATATGCAACACAAAAACAAGAAACAAATTAATCAAAAAGAAGCATCTTATGGACAAAATTAATGCAGGCATGGGATTAAAAGTGGACGGTGCAGGTTTTGTTTAGCAAACCCGCAGTTTGTTCTTGAAGTGTCAACACTGTAGGTTTGAGATTAGCTCAGTTTACGTTTACAAATGCATCTGAAAGTATGCTACTTTAGCTCAATCCGGCGTTACAAACGTTTCGTGGGAACATACTACTTCTGTCAGCATCCCTTTGTGGTCTTACACATGGGTGCAATCCAAGTTAAGAATTATGGTATATCCTCAATTTTGTTACTTCATGTTTACTAAATACCAAATAATATTATTTTGCTAGTCATTTGTTGAACTTAAAATGAAAAGACTTAAGCAATATAGGGAAATTAAAAAAGGCTACCATTTGGCAATAACAAGGGACTCTTTAACACTATGAGCAGTATGGCGCAGGTCATTTCTCCCATCCCTCATTTTCTTATCATCTATTTTTCTGCTCTATAAATGCAGTTCTTAGTGAAATTCCAACAGTTGGCTGAGCCTCTATTAATAAACATAAACAGTTGGATTCATCGCAAAAAAAAACATAAACAGTTGGATTAATAGCAAATGATGCTAAGCTCAACAGCTCCAAAAGAATGGTCATGATTCAGAAGAATGGCACCAGCAGTGTACCCTTTCAGATCATTTGCACCTAGGTGAGTCGTGAGCAATGTACCTTTGGAAGAAGCCCTTCTGCAGACATCAGCTCATATAACTTGTGCATGATTGCTTCTTCTTCTACCTACAGAAAATGGTATGAAGAAATTACTATCTCAAGAATTACTCCCAAGATGCCTTCTCAACATAAAAGCTTGTAATAACCGAGGCTCACCTGTAGTTTATGGAGCTCATGGGACATTGCTCGGTATGTTTCCATCAGGGCTTGATTTTGCTTGTCCAAATGCCTGCAGACCCTTTTATATTATATAATGAATTGAAATCATGATTCATTTAGTGCTAAAGGATAGTCAAGAAATTGTACCTGGACATTTCAGCTGAATGCTTTGGTTCCATTATCACCAAACAAATTGATTCTGCTTCCTGCAAATTACTTGGTCCATTAGACAATCATTTAAAATCAAGCTAGAAGATGTCCTCTATATGCTGTATAATTAACAAATATATAATGCCATGTAGTATGTTCTGAAACCACCCTAATCAAGCTAGTAGATTTTCTAGTATATGCTATGTATTCGAACCTACAAATGTATGACACATGTAACGCAAGGTTTGTTATCTAGCGTTATAATTCATATATATCCCCATAAGGCAACAGGTTCTACTGTACAGAATGGGAAGCTTATCAACCTGCCTGGTTCATTGGAGGAGCTTTTCGAAATCAGCAGTAAGTGAAAAAGTTTCTAACTTTAACTATGTGTCCATGGAGTATGATCAGTGTTTAGCAGATATTTACACTGCAATTCACAGTACATTAGATATTGTAACATGCATTTCCCTCATCATATATTTCTTCAGTTTTCCATCCTACAAAAGTGGTCAGTAGAGATTACGCTGAAATATAGCACCTGCCTCCTATATAGTACCAGCATCGAATTGCAATAATCAGCATGTGCATATGCAACCAGTATTGCTTTAAAAGTGTATCTTAACATCAATTTGTCTATTCAAATTAAGCTGCAGTGATCATCAGTTCATACCACATTATGTGAAGATAAGTGCTCAGTTCAAAAAAGATTGCACCATACAAGATTATACCATATCAGTGCTATATCAGTGCCATACCAAAAAATTTAGGCTTCAAGTTTGTGTGCTATATCAGTGCTAATAACAACTGCGAATGCTGCTAATCCCTCACATTTTCATTCACAAGCACACAAGCAGATGGTAGACACTGCTAATCCCATCTTCTCATCACTGAACAAGGGGGAGGAGCACGTAGCTCGCCCGGGAGGGGACTCCAGAGAAGTGGTTGACGCCGGGGAGGAGACTCCACACGCGCGGTTGACGCCGGCGAGGGGATTCCAGAGGAGCGGTACACGCCGGGGAGGGGACGCCACAAGAGCCGCTAGATCTGGTCCAGGGGAAGGAGAACAAGCATCGTGGGCTCGACCGACTCGACGGCGACGTGGGGACGACGGCGACCGATTCGACGGGGGGACGACAGGACGGACTCCACCTCAGCCTCCGCTTCAGCGCCGAGCTCGGTCTCCGCTTCGCCGTGGAACTCGGCCGCCGCTGTGGAGGACGGCCTGGATCTGGCCAGAGGTGAGGACGGCGACGGAGGGGACGAGGCCGACGGACGGTGGGTACGTCTGGAGGTCGCCCTGGATCTAGATCCGCAGCAGATGGGTACGCCGATGTTGCTCCGGTCTTCGGTGACGACGACGCGGTCGGAGAAGGCCAGAACGTCGAGCGGGGGAGACGAATCTGCGGCGTCGAGCGGGTCGGAGAAGGCCGGGACGTCGTCGATCCGTGGCGGGAGGGAGCTCTCCGCGGCCGCCGGTTGAGGTTTGCAGATTCTGGAGGTTCCCTAGAAGCGGGGAACGGGGAGGGCGTTTTCCAGAACGAGATGCGATAGGGAATGGTATAGGGAAGCTGCTGCATGGGTGTTTTTTCTACCTTAGCTAAAATTTGGTATTGGGCAGCAGCTGCAGATGCTCTTGGAGCTACAAATGCACATACTTCGGTGCACGAGTTCTTTAAGGCGGTTTACTTTTCGGAGTCTGGCTTTCTGGATGGCACGCTTGATGGATTTCACGAGCGTCCAAGATTTGATGAGCAATCGTTGATGGACGGGAAATTCTCAAACAAGGACTTATTCGGCGCATCAGCAACGGAGCTAACACTAAGGTATGGGAACACAACTGGATTACGCCCTGTACAGAGTCTCAAAGCTAGTGCTCCAGAGCTAGTCTCGGAGCTCCTGGATGGCACTGTGCTACTCTCAGTTGGGACAGTGGCAAGCTTGAGGAATTCTTTGTCCCTATGGACATTGATGTGATCAAGAACATCCCGATCAGTCCAAAAAAAAACAGTTGGATTAATAGCAAATGATGCTCTTAGCATCATTTGCTAAGAGCATCATTTGCTATTAACCCAACTGTTTATGTTTATTAATAGAGGCTCAGCCAACTGTTGGAATTTCACTAAGAACTGCATATATAGAGCAGAAAATAGATGATAAGAGAATGAGGGATGGGAGAAATGACCTGCGCCATACTGCTCATAGTGTTAAAGAGTCCCTTGTTATTGCCAAATGGTAGCCTTTTTTAATTTCCCTATATTGCTTAAGTCTTTTCATTTTAAGTTCAACAAATGACTAGCAAAATAATATTCTTTGATAAAAACAGCTCATTTCAAAAACATAATTAGTTTTTAGTAAACATGAAGCAGCCTACTTATGCGCCACAAGTCGTGGCATCCAACTAGCAGTGTATAGTAAGCACACTATTTGCCACCATTTTAGCAATTGTATTTCTCACTTCAATCAAACACTCAAACAAAATAATATAAAGTTGATGTATATTTAATCTTTCGCCAACTCAACAATTAACACACACAACCTGAGATCATATAGACAGCAGTTTCATACCCATCACGGCAAAGCAAGTACACCATTTTATAGAGCTAAATTTGATTCACCACGAAATTTCAAAGTTTCCAGTCTCTCTTCAATGTCATAGATTTTAGAGTCCCTCCACAAAAAAGCTTGAGAGCTCACCTTGCCGGTGGATCGGAGGCCTGGGGGTGCTCGGCTTGGGCTTGGGGCCTAGAGGCGGCGGGTCCTGGGGCCGGCGGCTCGGGCGCTGGAGTCTGGCGGGCTAGCGGCGAGGGAGTCCGACGGGCTGAGGGCGTCGGAGGCTGGCGTCAAGGGTGAGGCCGGTGGGTCCGGGGCTAGGGCCTCGGGGGCGACGGAGGCAGGGCGAGGGGGTCTGGCGACCTAGGGGCAATGGAGGTTGGCGTCAGGGGCGAGGCTGGCGGGTCCTGGGGCCGGCGCCTCAGGAGCGACGGAGGCTGGGGCTCGGAGGCGAGGGGATCCAACGGCTGATGAGGGAGGCGGAGGAGCGGCAGCAAGCTGGTGGGATGCGGCGCTGAGGACCAGGGACGGCGGCTGAGGCGCAGCGGCGGCGGCGGTTGAGGAGCAGGGATGGCGGCTCAGGTACGGCGGCGGCGGGTAGAAACCCTAGCTCACAGGTGGGAGGTGAGAGCACGGAACCGTGGGAGCGGGTGGGGGATGGGCCGAGGGACGAGGAAATTTTAGGTTGTTTGGTTCACTATATATATATATATTTTTTATTATCTAATTGAATCAAGTATTAACTCATTGCTTGACTATTTGGAATATAAATTTGAAGTAGTAAAGTTATATTGTATTTACTGTTTTCTCAAGCCTTTTTTTTAAATGCAATTACTTAATCTCAAATTATTTAGATATGTATATTTGCCTATAACCAAAGTGGCTCTAGCAAGACATACACAATGAACACGACTTCCTAGCCGATAAAAATATTGGTATCCAAGTGTGGCGTACCCGGTTTTAAAGCCGGATAAACCCATGTGTTTTACCATGCTAGTCCCATGATCAGTGGCTAGCGTACACATACACTTGATAACATAGTCGCATGATACATTGCTCATTACACAAATAGCCATATTTGGTCTTTATTAGTACAAACCAGGCATATTAGCCGAATTAAAACTGCAGTGGAAATAAACACGCGGTAGATAACCCATCAATATGCCGAACCACAGGCAACTGACTGGGGGTTGAAACCTTACGCTTCGAAGTCACTGTCGCTATCTCCGGTCTGGTACTCCTCCTCGTCTTCTGGCCACATCAACAAGCTAGGTGAGTACATTGAATGTACTCGCAAGCTTTCCACCGGGGAAAACTTTGGCACGGACATAGTTGCATGCAAGGGCATTTTAAGAAATGGCTCTAGTCTATGTTTCATATTGTGCGAGAAAGTAAGTTTGCATTTGTAATATATGAGTAGATTGTAAGAGCAATTTTCACAAACTGATTCGAATCCACGAATCAAGTGCCTGGTTTCATCGCTCTTCCCGCTACAACGGGAAGTTCATATATATGTTTTCCGCTACAACGGAAGCATCTGTTATCACCCACTTCAACGGGGAGTCTCATGCTCACCCACTACAACAGAGATACTAGGGTTTGCCCGCTTCAACGGGGAAATCCCTCCTTCACTCCTCCCGCTACGACGGGGAAACTTTCAGGTCACCCTGTGAACACGGGGGATCACGTCCTTAAACCCATAACCCATTTTTGACTTTGAAAGTCAGTCTACTTTTAGTGTGGCCTAACCAAGTTCGTTCTTGACCGTGGACACGGCTATTCGAATAGTTAAACCCTCTACAGAGGTGATACGGCTTTACCCACACGATGTAGGTCGCCCTGGGCATACTGTGCACCGCATACTACCAGAGCTAGTACAACGAGACTCTTCACCGGAGTAAACCTAGCCATGAACCCGCCAGAAGGACATGTCCCAAACCTAGCTTGAGTTAGTATCATCGCTACAAGGAGGTTGGTGTTCCAACTTTGTGGCGAACAAGCCATCGCTTTCCCGCGGAAACTTTTCTCTACAGAGGATATAACCTCATCTGCACACTTCTCCCTGCCTACGGGTTCATGCTAGTCTCAGACCGGCTACTAGGTCAAGTCCTTCCCATAAAGGACATGTGGACGTACGGTAAGACTTGGTCAAACGGCACTTAAGCTCGGTCCTTAGGTAATCCGAGAGGGACTTCACACCACACTCGTAAACGGACAGCGAGAACCACGCTGGGCATTACCTCGCTTTTAACAAGCTTCCTACTTTCCCCCTTCATTTTCGACCCGGATCAAAATCTTCTCCATTTTATTTTGGTTTCACAAACCTTTTCACGGTAAAAACATCCCACCCATGGATATTCTACCTTCATACACCTTCGGACACGATGGTCCTTTTTCAACATTTCACCACATGAAATATGGGGTATTCCTTCCCTTTTTGGAAAATCTACTTTTTCTACTGCAGGGCTAAGCCGGATACATACATATACTACTCTAGGGTTCCCGTTAATATTTCTCAGGATTTATATTTCTAGGGCGACAAGGAGTTCTGAGTCGAGCTAGGGTTTGCTAGACATCGGTCCTAACTAAACTACATAAAATAACAATTCGTAAAACATAGCATGCATGTTTCGTAAACAAAATATTATTTCGTAAACATGGGATTCAACATGATCAAGGGTGGAGAGCTTGCCTGGCAGTTCCTGGTCTTGTTCCGGACGCGGGGATGCTTCTGGTTCCTCCTGACGAACATACCTCACACCGTCAACTACACATTCGAGAACAACGCCAATAAGAATCCAAACGCGACAAAGAACCAAGGAGGGCAACTCAATGCAGAACATATGCCATGTTTTTGAGGTGCAGGAATGATTCGGGAGAGAAAAAGGTTGGGGGTCTTTATATTTTATGCACTTGGAGATTATCGGGATTGGGGTTTTAAGTCTATAACTTTCTTTGCTTGGAAACCCTAGTTCTAATATGGTGGAGGAAGTGTCCAGGGACTTGGTGGTTGAAAAGGTTCGGGAGAAATATTTTTGATGAGGTTCAACATGTTTAGGTACTGTTTAAAACATATATATGCATGAAATCTAAAGTTAGGGTTGTTAGGGTTTATGTTTGCCTCCCTCGTCTTTTGAACCATGCAACCTAAGTACATATATATGTATTTCTTAAACTAAGTTCAGAAGATTAAAATTTTAGCATGTTAGAACTTTGGAATGGACCAAAGGTTCAAAAGAAATTTCAAAAGGGTTTGAATTTAAACAAGATATTTGAGTTATTCTCTGTACAGCAAGAAAAGTTTGAGTTTTTGAAAATCTATTTGAACCAAAAGTTTCTAAATATTTTTAGGAACAGTTTTTATTTTGGGACTTTCTTGAGAACCGGCCATTAAGGTGCTGAACCGGCCCGAACCAAGCTTCAAGGGTATTCTGGAAAAGAACCAGCTGGTTTTTCTGCTTCGGTTGGATGACGTCGAAGGCAGGAAGCGGGATTACGCCTTCTGGCTGTGAAAACGGAGGGAGGCCGGGGCGTTTTCAGCTGCGCCGAAACACAGCTCGGGTGGGCCGCAGGCCCACTCGGCAGTGGCCTTGCCCGGGGCTTCTGTGGCGCAGAAACCGAGGTCGGGCGGGGGCCCTGCGGTCGGTGGGCGTGGCTACTTAACCTTCAGGTAGGTGGTTTGTCCGCCGGCCAAGTGGATGAGTCCACTGTCTGAAGGAACCCGCCGGCGGTGAGGGGATGGTGGCAACGGCGCCACTGCCCTACACGAAGAATTGCAAAGGAGAAAGAGCTCGGGAGAAGGTGGGGTGTCTGGTTGCCGAACTCGGATTGGGAAATGGTGTTGGCTTGGAGATGAATTTAGCTAGGGAAGAGATGGTTGAGCCTGGCGGCTGAAGGAGGTAGGGGATGGTAGAGCTTGAGCTAGCGGTGGCCGTCTGCTCCAGGGGATGGACGGTAAGCTATGGCGGGGAGAGGAGCTCGAGTTGGCTTGCTTTATAAGCGCGGCTGCGAGGAGGTGGAGGTGGTCCCGCCGGTCATGGCGTCGGACAAGCGGCGATAGGATTGGATCGGCCAGCAGGTGGCGGAGATGGCAAGCATCATGATGGCGTGCGGAAATGGTTCTTCAGTGGCCAGGAGATGAGTGACGGCTCGTCGATGCCGTGTGCGTGCCGCTGGGGTGCTTGCTGAGCGTGTCCAGAGCGCGGTCGGCCTGTGTCAAAGTGCGTGCACGCGAGCGCATGGACATGGCAGGGGTCTTCGGGTGCTCCAAGATGTGTCCCATCACGCCATTGACCTCGGGAACATAGGTTTAAGCAACTGCAAGCAATGTTTTTATCTAGAGTGCGGAGCACGGTTGCTGAAGGTCATGCCAATGTCGGCAGGAAGTGACATTAGGGTTGATTTGCGGAGAGGAGTTGACCTACCAGGGAAAGAAGTTCATGGGGCAGGTGCCTGAGGGTAGCAAGAGTCTTGGTATAAAGTTTGGAGGCAAAAGGAATGGGACTTGGACATGATTTCATGAAGAGGAATTAGAGCAAGGTGTTTGTTAGAGGCTGTGCTAGATTTTTGAATTGGACATAATCATGTTTTTGCATATCTGAGTCATTGGTACTTTGATAAGCATCTTAGAATTTTTTGGGATTTTTCTGAGCTTTAAATATGTAGGTTGCAGTTCAAAGTGGAATTTTGACCTAAATTCAAATTTGATTGTAATCCAAGATTTTTGAACTGGACCTTCAATTATTATTTCATATTTGGGTGATAAATAGTTTTAAGAAGTTTATGAAATTTTTTCTAGAATTTTTGGGTGGAAGAAAATACATATGATATGGATTTTAGAGTTTCTGCCCGATAAAATAATTATTAGGAAATAGGGCAGCAAGTTAGGTTTTAGGGTTTCGGGCGACGGCACGAAAGAGGTAGGGTATGGAGAAGGTTAAGACCAATATTTTGAGGGCCAGGAGCAAAGATAAGCAGGTTGCCGCTAGGGTTTGGGTTCGGACAGTGCTCGTGCATAAACGGTGTGTGTGTTCCAATTAGGGTTTAGGGTTTCCTGCACATGTGATGATGGGGTTGCGACTTGGGTTCGTTGCGTGATGGTGCAACCTAACTCAAGTGCTTCCATGAGATGACATGCTTCGAGAAGAATTGAAATTCGAATGAGCATGCAATATGATTGAAACATATACGCATATACGCGTCTTAGGTTTAGGTTTTCGAAAATTCGAGATGCTGAAAAACAGGGTGTGACAAACCTATCCCCCTTAAATCGAATCTCGATGCTGAAAAACAGGGTGTGACAAACATATCCCCCTTAAATCGAATCTCATCCCTGAGATTCTACAGACTGAAAGAGATAAGGAAACCTATCTAACAGAAAATCTTCTCGCTTCCAGGTTGCTTCTTCTTCGGTGTGATTGCTCCACTGAACCTTGTAGAATTTGACAACTTTGCTCCAGGTGCGGCGTTCCTGACTTTCAAGAATCTATGTGGGTTGCTCCACGTAGGTGAGATCCTTGCCAATGTTGAGATCCTGGTACGGTACTTGCTGGGTAGGTGGTTCCAGACATTTCCTTAGCTGAGACACATGAAAGACATTGTGAACTTCTGATAACTCCAGAGGTAGCTCTAGCTGGTAAGCAACTTCTCCTCTCCTTTCCAAGATTTTGAAGGATCCAACAAATCGTGGTGCCAGCTTACCCTTGATGTTGAACCGTTGAGTTCCTTTAAGGGGTGTCACTCGAAGATAAACGTAATCTCCAGGCTTAAAGGTGATATCACGACGCTTAGAATCGGCGTAACTCTTTTGCCTTGATTGAGCAATCTTTAATCGGTCTTGGACAAACTTGACTTGTTCTTCGGCTTCTCGGAGAATGTAATTTCTGTCCTTCTCGAGAGCTATAGCCCCTAGCTTTGGGGGTTCATGACATTTATGTCACTGCCGTGACCCACAGGTGACGGTCCGGTGTTGATCCTGGCGTGTTGTAAAATCTCATTGTTTTGGTCTTTTTGTGAGCTATAGCATGATTTTTGGGGTTCTCAACGTTTTTGTCATTGTCGTAACTCGTGGCTCACGGTCTCTGGCTCATTTAGCAGAATGTCAACATTTTGTTATTTTTATGGGCTCCCACAATTTTGACGATTCTTGACATTTTCATCACCCCTATGACCAGTGGGTCACAATCTGGTGCCGATTCTAGCATGTCATAGAATTTTTGTCATTTTGGTCATTTTCTTGGGCTATAGCCCACAGTTTTGGGGTTGTCCACATTTCCGTCATCACTATCACATGTGGCCCATGTTCTAGTGCCAATTCTGGCGCATCATAAAATCTTGTTTGTACGTTTTCGTTGGCAATAGCCCATGGTTGTAGGGTTCTCAACATTTTCGTCATTATCGTGACCTGTGAGTCATGGTCTGCTGTCGATTCTAGCGCATCGTAAAATCTCGTTGTTTTAGTCGTGGTTTGACACAAAGGGGCTCCTAATATTCACGGTGAGAACCATAACTACAATAGCCTAGATGAAAACTAACCTCAACAACACACAGCCAATGCAATAACCTTTGGAGAACCTCGAACCAAATCAACTATTCTCTTGATGAATGTCATGAATTTCACTCAGAGGCATGTGTCGATCCTTACAAACCTAAGGGAGAAGTAAGGCCTAAGATGGATTCCCCAATCTAGAAGGATGAACCTTAGATCAAGGAGCAAAGAGCTACTTTTAGTCTAAAGATCAATTCTAATTCTAAGAAAGAGAGGTGGAAGTGTATTTATAGTCTAACCTCCACCAAAGTTAAAGAAGCGAAATCCATACATTAGTCGCGGCCCCTTTTACTGTCACTGGACAAACAGTCGGATACCCCGGGCTTTACTTTGGGTGGTTCGGATACTCTGGGCATTACTCCGGACATTACTCCAGGAACTCTCTGTCTAGGGCCTAGATACTCCGGGAGCTGGTCAGATACTCAGGGAATGATGAAAAATGTCCAAATCCCCTAATATCGTGGGCCATAGCCCATGAAAATGACATATAAAAAATCATGATTCTACGACAGGCCAGAATCATCATTGCACCGTGCCCAAAAAACCTTGACCTATAGCCCACAAAAATAGTTAAAATTAGAGATTTTACGACGTGCTAGAATTGGCCCAAGACCATGACTTGCGCCGGGGAGGGTTCAGGTGGACCAAGCCCGGCAGGTGCATCCACTGACACCCGGCCCCCAACTAGTGACGCATGCATGCTTCATTAATTTGCACCTACCTTTTCTTGTTTCTTTGTGACTGTTTTTATCCTGGTGAGATTTCATGTTACAAGTCAGTGCATGTTTGGCATTTATCTGATCACTCATAGGTACTTGTAAAAAAAATGTTATTATCATTCATATTTGCAAGCAAATGGTATGAATAATGTTGCCGCATAGTCACGACCACGACATACCAGCTTGTACATAAACCAGACGTTTTCTTTACAACTGAACTGATCGGTGCTACGTTTTGTTTTTATTAAAGCATGTATAATACAAGTGTTTAAATGAACCGGTTTTTCACCATGCATTGATGCTTATTTTATAGCAGTACTTGATTAGGCACTAATATAAGTGCTTATGCATTTAACTAGTACTCTTTCCGTCTCAAAATATACATCCCAAGATTTACAATTATGTCTATAATATATTAGTTATTTGATACAAAAATGATATCATTGAAATGTGCTTTCAAAAACAAATCCAACAATATCACTTTTATATCACATAATCAAAATATTATAAGTCTAATAGTAAATCTTGGAATACGTGCGTACCTTATATTTTAGGACGGAGAGAGTACCAATTAATACACATATAAAGAGTTTGCACTAGAATAGATACAATTTATGTAGGTCTTGATGATGTCGCTATATTATCTTTCTTTAAGTACTTATGTATAAGCACATTACATTGTACATGATCTTAGCGGTCATTCTGAATTCAAATTTTGCAAACCCAACTCCAACAAAAATTTAACACTTCACATCAGCAACCGCCAACCGCTGCCATGGGAACGGAACTGAACGTTCCGAAAGAACAAGGAAGGAATGAGCGCACGAGAGTGAAATCCGTTGCTAAAGCGCATACATTTTCTTGCTGGCTCGGACTCTGAACGAACCATTTTTATAGGCTTGCAGAGCATATTATGTTTGGCCTTCTTGCTTTCAATACTAGGTCCAGTCAACGTAAGTGCCGTCCACAAGATCACGCAGATGCAATCAAAAATTGCATACAACCCGCGTAGCAGTAACAATCAACAACCTGTCGATCAGAAATGGTCGAACTCTTGCATACATGATAATAAGATTCAGCGAGAACCATTATAAGTAATCAAAAGTAGATGGGTGAATAGCTCAACAAGGCAGGTATATTTGGCAAACAAGTCCAGACAGGCAAGTGCTCGGATATCTAAAACTGTTTTAGCATAACTGCCGTTCAACCATACGCAATCACATGGATAGCATCAACCTTAACAAATCCCGACTCAATATTGGTACCGGAAACATCAAGGAGGCAACACCGCCATAAAAAGTACTTGGAAAAGAACTACATCTACGAATCTTGGACGAATACGTTCACTCTGCAAGCTTACATAGCTTTCCTTGGTGCGATAACGTTGTCAGGCTACAAAAGAAATAATGTGGATTAGGAGAAACAGCTAAAGGAAAGTTGAATTGAAATGACAAAAAAAGGTGTTTTCTACTAAAATTAACTCCATACAAGAACAGGACATCAAACTGACACGAGTAGACGTATTTCCTTACACATTGTAATTGTTCTTATTGAATCCTAAGAATTTTGATTCAGACAACTTAAAAAAGTCTGGCCAAATTACAGTGCTTAACCAACCTCCGATTCATGAACACTGCTGAAACAAATACGAAGGAATAAAAGAATCATACCTCTTTCTTCACAGGCTCTTCCTTCTCTGACAAGATCAGCTCAATGTGGCAGGGATTGGACATGTAAGCTGCCGCATAAGAGACATTAGTACAATGTCCAATGGAACCAAAGTAGACATATCATCTTTGAGAACTTACGATTAATGCGTCCATGAGCACGGTATGTACGGCGCCTCTGCTTCTGGGCTTGGTTCACCTGGATGTGTGAAACATAGAGGTTGTCGACATCCAAGCCTTTAACCTATAAACAACAAGAAACAAAACGTGAGTTCATGCATATTAAAACTAGAAACAGAAGAAAAGACTAGCAGCACAGCACTATCATACATCAGCATTACTCTCAGCATTCTTCAGCAAATCCAATATGAACCTGGCTGATTTTGCAGGCCAGCGACCCTGGCCATTGGACTGGCGATTCTTTGCTTGTGCAGTACGGCCCACACCTCTACAGTACCTCCGGAAGGGAATCGCTTGCTTGTGAGCAATAACATCCTCAAGGTACCTCTTAGCCTTGCCCAAAGGCATCTTGCGAAGCGCAAAAGCTGTCTCCCTTGTGTTCTGCACCCATTATTAGGAAGTTAGCCAGAGAACCAGAAGAAAAAAGATGCATCAAGTCAACAATGATGCAAGTAGAACACTATCGGCCTAGACAAAACTGCCAATAACACTGCATCGGAGTCCTATGATAAACTACTCACTGAACTCAGTTTCCCATATGTGAAAATGCTCAGAAAAGGATTCCACACCAACAGACTCTTTCCTTCAATTAGAAGTTGAATGGATAGCCCCAAGTCCGAAAACTACCAATATTACTTACGATATTTTTCACCGTTATGATCAGTGTTTTTTTCAGTGACCATTGTTTGGTATAAATGACTAGATGGACAAGGCAAAATAGAGCAAGCTAACAGAATTTTGGTCTGTTCAACATAAGTAAGGCTATTTCAAAGTATACACAACACACACACACACAGAGGGAGAGAGCTGATAAATGTTAATCCTGACTGTCTAAGGTGCAAAAAGAATACTAGGACTCTAGGAGTTTGAGCAGTGCAACCTAACATCAAGACGTAATTACCATGACACGAGCAATATACACAACAATACTCAAAGTTCCCATTATCTTACACTATTCATCAAATATTAAGGCACAAAACTTCCACCTGAACTGTGCAGTAGGATGAAATGCGGACATCATTTAGATATTTACCCAGAACAAAAACATCAGTCAAGATTGTGTCACATTGTCTATGAACCATTTGTCAGGGTGGAGGACACAACGGCTCGTCAGATAACAATGCATCGATATCCCTAAAGTAACGTGGGAACTGTTCATGTAAACAACAGAACAGAACCTTTACTCTTTAGGTTTATCAGATTCCAATCATCTGTACGCTCCCTAGCCCTAATCTAATTCAACAACATTGCATGACAAGAATAGACGAGTAATCTGCAACCAATCAACTAGTAGTAGTAGACAACCAAAGATGACGGCAAGCGGGTTCAAGAAACGCACCTTGAAGTGAACCCTGAGATCCTTGCCACAAGCCTTAGCCGCTGTGCAACACAAGATGAAACATCCGATGAGAAACCAGCAGCAGCAGACGAGAGACCAAACCATTGCAGTGCAGGAGGAACAGCAGAGAGAGCAAGATCTTACACTTGGTCGGGTTGGACGGATCCCTCGAGTACTTCACCTGCGACCGATGCAACAGCAAGGAAGTCAGAACAACGACGCGCACAACGAGCAGATGGATGTACCTGAGAGGAGAGAACTGGGCCTCACCATGGCGACGGCAGTGGTGGTAGTGCGGCCGGAGAGGAGGACGCGGAGGGAGGGGCTAGCCTTGGCACGAACAGAGGAGGACGAGGGGAAAGGACTCCTGACGCGGCGGCGGCGGCGGTCTAAGAGGAGACGGGGAAGAAACCCTAGAGCTCTTTTGATGGGCTCACGGCCCAATGTGCCTCGTGTACTTGGATCGTAGAGGCCCATCTATGGGACAGCCTCGCTCACTTTTTACTTTCACTAATGATATACTTGCCCATCTTTTAGGGAAACCACAACTTTTAGAAAAGAAAATCACGTAACCACACCCAAATCGAGAATTTTATTTCCATTAATAGATGTCTTGACCCCTAAAGCCCCAAATTAAATCTCCTGTTAGAATGCTCCAGATTAATCAAACAAACAACATTTTAATAAAAAGTTAATTTTTCTCATTCATAACTCTAAACGCAATGCCAAAATCGACGTGCACCATTTGCATTGACATATTTTTTCCCAAACTTACGTTAACATGTGTGTCCTAACAATCGTAGTCTCTATTAAAGAGGGAAAATGGTCGGTTCAGGTGTGTGTCAAAAATTACCCCAGCAAAAAAAGGCTGAAAATTGCAGTGTCGTTTGATCTCTACCCAAAAGATGGGGTTTTGCACCTCTGTGTTTGTAAAATTTTATTGAATAGTAGTGTTGTTTAAGGTTGTTTAGTGATCAAGTCTCAAAATATCTCTACTAAACTGTCAATTCATTAATTTGGTCTCCTCTAATTTTCTGTCTAGTTATGTACTAGTCTCCTCTAATTTTCATCTAGAACCCGAAGGAAAAGAAAAAACTCGTGAAGACAAGCACAGGTCCAATGTACTAAAGAAAAGATAAATTATTAAGCACCCGCATCTTCCATGGTTGCATCCAACCTTGGTTTCCTTGCTTTCTAGGTATGTTGTGCATTTTTACTGATTTGGTCTACTCTTGAATGGGTTCTTTGGTGGCAGCCAAGGCGACTCGGGGGCGCACCTCTTGTCTGGGTTTCGTGGGGGGATGGAGGTCTTCTCTGATCCGGTGATGGTGTTGGTTTCTAGTCCGATTAACACGCATATGGAAGATGGTGTCTGTGTCTAGGACGGGTGCGTGAAGCGAGCCGCCTCTGAGATCTACATAAAGGAGGGTCCGACAAGCAGTAGAGGAGGCAGCACGCAGATCGATCTACCATGATTTCGGTGCATTGCAGGTGAGACTTTTGATCCGGGTGATCGCGTGATGGCAACGACTTCACATCTGGTTGGTCCTGTCGACAGTGGAGGTGAACACGGGGTTGCCAGTGAGACAACTACCAACCTGAAGTTGTCCAATGGGATCATGGCTGTAAGGAAGCTGGCGTTGGCGGATCCTCAGGTGCTGGCACAGATGGCGGAAGCTTTAGAGTTGATGGCGAAGGGAGCGGCATCTAAAGCACTAACAACGGATGGCAGTTATGGGCCATCATAGGGGACCGGAGGGGCTGTTGGAGGGTGAAGAAAAATTACTGAAAGTGCATGTAGCCCCCATGTGTGGTTTTGGTAATTGATGACAATCCCTATGGACTAATGATTTCATTGAGATGTATATGAAAGAATATTCCATAGGTAATGCATGAAGAAGATTGGATGGATTCGAGGATGAAAGCCATCAAGATAAAGATATGCATTGAGTTTTAATAATGGATAACAATTCCTATGGACTAACCGTTTCTTTGAGCTATATGTGAAGAAGTGTTATATAGGTAATGCATGAAGAAGATTGGATGGATTGAAGGATGAAAGTCATCAAGATAAAGATATGCATTGAGTTTTAGTAATGGATAACAATTTATATGGACTAACCGTTTCTTTAAGTTATATGTAAAGAAGTGTTCTATAGGTGATGCATGGAGAATATTGGATTGATTTGGAATGAATGCTATCAAAATCAAGATATGCATCGAGATCATTGAGTTCAAGAGATGAATACATTATGATCGAGAAGAAGCAAGTGAACAGAATTTCGAAACATCAAGATTGAGTTCAATGAATAAAGCAAATATGATCAAGCCGAAGTGCATGTGAGGAACAAGTAATGACCAAGATGGAGTTCATTGGAGGATCTCATAAGTGGTCGTGTTTGGGCTTATGAGTTGAGCTGTGAGGATCAAGATCTTGAGAGGATGAATTGAAGAGAAGAATTCAAGATATGGCTTCAAGATGAGGTCATGGTGAGCTCATGAGTTGGGCCATGGTTGATCAAGTCTTGAAGCAAGCAATTCAAGTGATGAATTCATCGTGTCTCGAGAGAGATTGTGTTAGAGCATGAAGAAGATCAAGTGATGACTAAAAGATTGGTCATGTTAGAATTAAGTCATTGGTGATCAAGTCTTGAAGCAATAAAATGTAGTGAAGAGTTCATTGTGGCTTTCAAGAAGTCAAGATAGAGCATGAAGTAAAGATAAAGGTTGACCAAGATAAAGTACGAGGATTGGATACTAGATGATCAACTCACAAGCGTAAATGATGTACCACGTGGGATCAAGTGATCTAGTGGTATAGTAAGCAATTGTGACTTACACTTTGTGAACTAACCGTTGTATTATGTGTTTGGTATTCCTATGTGGGTTAGGTAATACTTATGGGCTTGCCTCAAAAGGAAGATCTCAAATAGCCCATGTGAGGATGACATCAAGTGGAGATGGTCATCAAGGTTGAGAAGAGCAGGTTCAAGATAATCACCCCGAGGGATTATATGCTTGAAGCTTGCGGTCCATTTGGTGATAATAGACATGTGAAGATGTGCTTAAGTGAAGGCCTCCCATATTGGGTTATGGGGGAGCAAATTGAGTCTTCACCAACTACCGTGATCAAGTAAAGGATTCCGGCTTGAGGCAAGCGTTGTGGAGTACCCGGTTTTAAGGCCGGATAAACCCTTGTGTTCACTGTATCGATCCCTGGATCAGTAGTCGATACACACAAGCACTTGATAACATAACCATGCCATACATCGTTTATTACAGACATCGACCACACTTGGTCTTTAGTTCTTACAAACCGGGCCTATTGGCCGAATTAAACAGCAGCGGAATGAAAATACGGTGGATAGCCCATCTATATGCCGAACCACAGGCAACAGACTGGGGAGAAACCTTACGCCTCGGAGTCGCTGTCGCTATTGCCAGACTGGTATTACTCCTCATCGTCTGGCCACATAACAAGCCAGGTGAGTACATTGAATGTACTCGCAAGCACTCCGCCGGGGAGTTTTAATACGGATATGAACATGCTCGGAATTTAACAATAACAAGGCTCTATCCTAAGTTTCATGTTGTGCGAGAAAGTAAGTTTGCATTGTAAATAGGTACATAGATGTAAAAGCGATTTTATCAAAAACATCTCGACGCGGCGAGATAAGGTACTGCTCAAAACACTCGCCCGTTGCAACGGGGAGTTCATTTTTGTGCTTACCGTTACAACGGTACAGCACGGTACTTACCCGGTTCCACAGGGAGACACAGCTCGCCTCGTACTTACGGGGTTCCCAATCACCCGGTTCCTCAGGTAGACGACGCTCACCTCGTACTTACGGGGATTCTAAGGTTTGCCCGTAGCTACGGGAAAACCCGACTTCACACCTCCCGATACGACGGGAACTTGGCAAACTGCCCTGCGAACACGACGGTTCGCGTCCTTAAACCCATAACCCAGAAATCTTTTTTGGGGCTCAGAAAGCCAGACTACTTTAGTGTGGCCCGACCAAGTTCGTCCATGACCGCGGACGCGGCTATTCGAATAGTTTTTTAACACTCTGCAAAGGTTGTACGGCTTTACCCACACGATGTAGTTCCCCCTGGGCATGCTGCGCACACATGTGTCCAGAGCTTGTACAACGAGACTCTTCACCGCTGTGAACCCAGCCATGAACCCGTCAGAAGGACATGTCCCACACCTAGCTTGAGTCAGTATCATCGCTACAAGGAGGTTGGTGTTCCAACTCTGTGGCGAATAATACCTCGTTAAAACCACGGGTTTATCCTCTACAGGGGTTAAACCCACCCCATCTGCACTCTACTAACTGCCCACGGGTTCATGCTAGTCCAGGTCGGCTACTAGATCAAGTACTTCCCACAAAGGACATGTGGTCGTACGGTAAGACTTGGCCAAACGGCACTTAAGACAGGTCCTTAGGTGATCCGAGAAGGACTCCACACCGCTCCCGTAAACGGACAGCGAGAACCACGACGGGCCTTACCTCGCTCTTTAACAACTCCCTGTAAACACCCTTCATTACCAACCCGGATCAAAATCTTCTCCCTTTTTAGCTCAGTTCCACAGAACCATTTCACGGTAGAATATCCCAACCCATGCATATCCTACCCTCCATGCACCTCTACAACCGGACGCGACGGTCCGTTTCGATATTCCATCACATGAAATATGGGGTGTTGCTTCCTTTTCATGTTCGAAAGCCTAATTCATCTATCGCGGGGCTAAGCATATGTAAATATACACTATCCTAAGCTTCCGATAAATCTTCGGAATACAATAATCCTAAGGCGACAAAGATTACGGGGTCGGACTAGGGTTTCCTATCATCGGTGATATCTACTCTATATAAAATATCAGGGATAAAATATAGCATGCATGGTTCGAAAACAAAATAATATTTCATAAAACTGGGATTCAACATGATCAAGGGCGGAGAGCTTGCCTGGCAAGTCTTGGCTCGGTTCCGGACGCGGGGATGCTTCGGATTCCTCCTGACGCGCGTACCTCACACCGTTAACTACACGTTCGGAAACTTCAAATAAGAACCAAGCAACACGAGACACAAGTAATAAAGGACAGCATGCATGCATGCTGGGCTCTAACATTTTCTTGAAGGAGTTACATGACGGAGATAACTAGAAGAACATTTCTATATGTATGAAATGATGATTAGTGTTTCTAGGGTTTTAACACGTGTACTTTGACTTTGGGAGGATGCATCATGAGGACCAAGGACTACTAGGGTTTATGACAATATATGGACTCTAAACCTACTGGACACTTGGAATGGACACTAGGTCTGCTAGCTTGAGACTCCAATGCATATATATATACCCATGCACTCTAGACATAACATGCTGGGACCTTCTAACATGGATTATAGGTTTAGGAGGGACTTCGGGATTACTCGGGTGCCATGGTGGTCTAGGTTTATATATACATACATGCAGGGAACTAACATTAGGGCTTTCTAAAGTCTAACATGCATGGCGGTAACAAGGCTCATATACATACGTGTATGAATTAGGGTTAGGGTTTCAACGGCGAACACTTGTTTTCTTTTAGCTCCTAGAATCATGCCTCATATGAACACTATAGCTCACTGGATATATGAAGAGGTTTGGATTTAACCTACTGGACAACTTGGGTTGAGACACCTAATCGACTAAAATCGAAAAGGGTTTAAGGGTACACATGATTGCTTGACTTAGGGTTTCATGGATCAGCTATTCTCCCTAAGCTTTGAACTAAGCAACATGTATGTGTATGCAACTTGAGCAAGGCTCTAAAATGTTCATGTTTGCATGCTGGATCAACCTAGAATTGAACCCATATTCAAAAGGAGTTTAAACACATATTTGAAATTTGAACTGTGTACTAGACTGGGCTGTGCAGGGAGAAGCAATGAGATTTTCGAGAAGTGCTCTATATGAAAAAGATGGGAAATTTAATTCTGAACAACTTTTATTTGGGAAGTTTTCTGAGATTCGGGCTGGATTTGAGAGAATCGGTCGGACCAGAGGGGAACTGCACTGGACCAGCGAGGAAAAAACCGCTCAACAGAGGACCGGCCGTTTACTGGAGAGGACCGGGCTTAGTGCTGCGCGGGAAGAGGACCTCGGGTGGGCCGCGGGCCCACGCATCGGTGGCCGGCCTCGGGTTACTGCGGCGCGGGATCGGACTGGGAAGGGGCCCCGGTTGCCAGCTGCTGCGTACTCACCCCTTCGGGTAAGTGAGTCCCGGCCGCAGCTCAGGGCTGTCCGAACCGAGGGCGGCGGCAGTTGGGCTTGTCGGAAGGGGTCACGGCGGGAGCTCCGGTGGGAAAAAGATCTCCGGCTACGGTGGCGGAAAAGGGAAATTGAAGCGGGGATTCAACACGGTGAGAGGAGGAGACCTCGGTGGTAGGGTTTAATTGACTGGGAGATGCCTGGTGTGGATGGACTCTGTGGAACAGAAGGTTGAAGCTTTTGGGCTCGGGGTCGGAAATGGAGAGGGTAGAGCTTGCTTGGCAGCTAGAAGGACTCGAGGAGGGAGGTGGCAATGGCTGATGGGAGAAAGGCGAGCTCGGGTTTGCTTCTGCGGCGATGTGCAGCTCGATTTGGCTAGGATCCGAGGCAGCTAAGAGCTGGGGAGAGGAGAAATGGTGAGGGCTCGGGTGAAGCTCAGCTGAGCCGAGGAGAGGGAAGAGGCTAGATGGGGAAGAAGGGAAATGGATTGAGATGATAACATGGAGCTTGAGGTTCTCTTATAGTTGTGCTCGTGGAGGCAAGGTGGACTGCCGCTATGGGCAGCCGTGCACAGCATCAGGCCGGGGTGAAGGCGAGTCAACGGTGCATGGAGCTCCACTGGTGGCGGGTTAGAGAGGTGACGGGACGGCGCACGGTGGAAGGTTTACGGCAGCTGGGAAAACGTGGGGCGGTGCAAGGATGCTGGCGAGCGACAATGCCAGGGCGTGGCGCGCGCATCCAGAGCGCGGCCAGACAGGCTCCTGAGCGGCATGGGCGCGTCAGCGAGGGCAGAGGCTTGCCGGCGATGCACTGCCGTGTCTTGGCCATTGAGTAGACTCAAGAGGTGGTGTAGGGGAAAATGGGGCAGCATATGGTGCAGGGGGAAATAGCTAATGGGACATGCCATTGCCGGCATGGATGGACACCAGGGTTGAAAGCTGTAGCTTGGGCACGAGGCTAGGAAGAAAAGAAACGTGGACAGGGTCCTGGAGTGTAGTAAAGGCGTTGGAAGGATTTTGGGTCAAGTTGGTTGGGTGTTGGTCTTGAATTCATGGGGAAAGGTAAACTGGCAGCAAGGTGTTCGACAGCGTTTGAGCACAGTTTTTGAATTGAAGGCATCCATGTTTTTGCATATTGGGAGTCAGGGTACTGAGGTGAGTTAGGTGTAATTTTTGTGGAATTTTCTGAGTAATATTTCGTAGGGTTACAGTTCAAGTGTAATTTCTGCCCTAATTCTTGATTTGGATGTAATTCAAATTATTTGAACTGAACCCTGGGAAAATTATTTTATAACTTGATGAGGAATGGTCCCAAGAAGCTACTGGAGTTTTTCTGGGAATTTTGAAGAAACTAAAATACATGTGATAATACTTTCTTAATTTCTGGATGCAGGAAAACCTAACTAGGGTTTAGGACGACGGATTGGATTTTAGGGCTTCGGACGACGACACGGAGTTGGCAAGGTATGGAGAAGATTAGGGAGTGTGTCAGGAGAGTTGGAAACGAAAACGGGCAGGCTGCCGCTTAGGGTTAGGGTTTAGATTGTGTCGGATGCATATATCGTGTGCGTGCCCATTAGGGTTTAGGTTTTATATGCCCCTGCGATTGTCCTTCATATAGTGGAGATTGCCAAGCGGATTAGGGAGTTCTGGAGATTTATTTTGAGGAGGGAGAAAAGGTGGCAAGGTGCTTGTGCATGCACTGCTGGAGATTTTCAGCGTATATGTGGACAGCTGGGAGGATAGAAGTAGGGGAAACACTGAGAAGGCATAGGATGTGGACTAGCACGGTAGACGGTAAAGATGTAATGGTTATCTGGTAACAGGATAAAAGAATCAGATATTTTATGCTTCGGTGACATGGTAGAGGGATAGTTCGTAACTCGGTGATTCGGTAGAAGGGGTGAATAGGAAGTAGATATTTTGTTGACGTGGTAACACGGTGAATAGGATTATAACCGTGGTAACGTAGTATCGAGGGTTTTACCGTGCAGACGGTAAAAAGGTGACATGAGGGGTAAGGGTGTAGAAAAAGGGGTGCGGGAGTGTATATACATATACATGGATTCATATACATATATTCCGGTGAGGGGAATGGTAAAGTAACCGAAGGTATTTTCTTGCTCAGATGGTAAAAAGAATTTTTACCGAGTAGAGGGGTCTAGGAGCTAGAGTGTATGTGCCCACATACACTGAATTATTGTTGGCATATATGTGGTGGTATGCGGATGGTGGTGGCATGCGACGACAGGTGAGCGGTGGTTAGGTTCAGGTCACCGATACACACGCATGGGTATATACATGTTCGAGAGGAGGAGGAACAGAGAGAGCCGAAGATTAGGGTTTGCGTATGTGCGGATACACAAAGGCAGGAAGGGTTTGCCGCGGTAGGAAGAAAAAGGTAGTGGCAGAAGGCTTGGGCTGCCGCGGTTGGTGGAAGTTCTGCCGCGGCGGAGAAAACGGTCAGACGGGCTGCCGTGGCAGAGATTTTTTTGCCGTGGCAAGGAATTGCTTGCCGTTGCTCGCCGTGGCAAGGGTTTTGGGAGAAAAAGGGAATAGACGGGGGTGTCTTTGTGCCGGGTTTCAGGCATGGTTAGGGACGGAATGCCGACCAGGGTTTCGTATCCCTTGCCGGATGGAGTTCCGACAAGGTCGAGGCCAAGGGGAAACAGAGATGGAGATGAGGGTCTCGGGTTGGCTCACTCTAGGGTTTTGTCAGAACATGTTCCAACTCGATGCACTGCTAATTGGCATTATTAACAAAAAGTTTTTTTGTTGACCCTGATTTTCAGGTTTCGGAAAATTGGGGTGTTACAAACCTACCCCCCTTAAAGGAATCTCGTCCCCGAGATTCAGATGGAGAAGGGGAAACAGAGATCAGAGACAAGCCTATATGGTTTGCTGCAGGGAACGGCCTTTGCTGGTTCGACGCAGATTCTCCTTCCATCATGCGTGTAGAGAAGGGGGAAAATAGTTTAGAGATGAGAAGAAAGGTATGGGGGTTTGGTGCTACACAGGAACGAACACAACAAGGCGCGATAGCGCTTTTGCGGTTGGGGCAACCCACCAAGAAGCAATAAAAACTCGAGAAAACCATTGCATTCATACGGATAGGTGCCTAAGGGCACCTATCCATCATATGTACATACAAGTGCCTGCGGCACGGGGCTATGCCCTAATATACAGTACAACAAAATACACGATTCATAGGCTCCGGAAGGGTACTTCCTTAAGAGCCACGCTCTAGTCCACTTGGTTTACATCCAATGGGGCGGGTTGGGATAGAATGACTCCGGCACGGTCATCGCCGTCCTCGGAGGGGTTGGGTGTGCTGTGAGGGGTGACCGGGACATTCCTGCGGTGTTGCACGGCCCTGGATGCGGCCCCATGCGCCGTGAACAGTCCCAAGTTCTCCGACGGCTGGACGTGCGTGTGGCTGACGCCGTTGGCGACCGGTACTCCAAGCAGGGGTGGATCTGCTGGTGCTGTGGCGTTGGTAGATGAGGTGGTGGAGTCGCGGGAGGCAATCAGAGCATGTAGCTGGACTATGGTTTGCCGGGTCAGAATCAAGGAGTCGGCAAGCCGGATGAGCATGTCGTGTTGGGCGGCGAGGTAGCGGTTCATGTGGATCACCGCTAGGTCATGCTCCTCTTGGGTGCTGGCGAAGACGGCGTCTTCACCGATAGCACGGCGAGGATAGAAGTGGAAGGCACGCCGGTCCACACTTGGAACCAAGTGGTGGAGGCGGGAAATGGCTTCCCAAGCGGCCATTAGGATGGCCATGTTGGGGGATGGCATGGATCTTCCAGCGAACTGGTGAGCTGGGGCGCCCTGGGAGTCGGCTTGGTAGACGTGTGCTTCTGCCCAGTACGCGTTGGCGATGTCGACGGACTCCTCTTTGAAGACGTCATACTCCGGTCGCTGAGTTGCTTTGAGGGCTCGCCGGGCGATGGTCCACAGGATATCTGTGAACCCTGAAAGATTGGCCGCGGTAGTCTCGTAATAGAGCGTACCGTTAGGCATGGGTTAACTGGGCAACGGTGGTAGAGAGTAAGGAGAGGGAAACTAGAAATGTTTCTGGTTTGGTTGCAAAGGCAGGTAGGAGTGGGGAAGATAGCTGGTTAGAGGGCTTTATATAGCCAGGAAAGAAGCTTCTGGTTCTAAAAATAGGGAAGGACATCTGTCCAGCTTCAGGGGACAGGGGGTACTATGGGCGCACGACTCACTTAAGAGGCGCGGCGGAGGGATGAGATAGCTAGCGGGGATCGCAGTCTGCAAATAGTTACAGGTTTTGTTTTTAGAAATATTGGGCCTAGATGGCCCTTTTATTTAAGACAGGTGAGGCAGGGTACCACGCCTACTGGCGTGTCTTGCCGCACATGATACAGTTGAAAGTACAGTACAAGTTCCTATGGATCACAGTCCACTACTATTACACAAGCAACGTCTACTTATTTGAACACAGGGATACACGGCTCATTGCAATAGGTGCATTGAGCCCTAGCGGTCTAACTTGCGAGCTGCGCCTGAACCATATCTTCTGCTGGTCCTCTTCCATTCGAGTCTCCCTTCGAATCGCCCTTGTCTTCCGCGTCCTTTTGCCTTCAGAAAGTTGGAGTAGGCTTGGGCGGTCCTTTGAGCTGCGCGGGAGGGTCCGGCTTTTGGGGTGATCTTCCGCCGATAGGCGCGGGTATTGCCACGGTGCCTCTTGAGTGGTGGCGGTGGCGGGTCTTCACTGGCGACGTGGATGTCACAGGGCTCAGGGGCTTTTTCTTCGATGGAGGTGATGGTGGTTTTCTGCAGCTGCGCCAGGGATAGCTTCCATTGCTCTCGCACATAATTCAGCTCGTCGCGAACTTCCTTTAGCTCGGTGAGGGCCTGGTAGGTCAAGGTGTCCTGCGCTTGCACATATCTTGCCATATTCACGATAGCGGGGTCGTCTTCTTGGTCTGCCGAAACGTATACTCGGACATTCTCCAGGGCAGTGTGATGTGGGAAGAATTGAGTGGCCCTGTGGTTGGCCAACTCAATAAGCTCGTTGCGTAGATGCGCAAGTGACCGGTATGCTGCTCTCTGGATGGCTTGGTCGGGTGCGCGGCTTCGGGGTCCGATGAACTTGAAGGTCTGGACATCTCCGTTCCGCTTACAGAAGATGATGACTCTAGCCCAGTACACAGTTGATGCCTCGGTCATTTTCTGCTTGAAAACATTGTACTCTGGAAGAGACAGTCCTCCACATTGGGCAATGGCTTCACGCAACAGCTGCGGAAATCCTGGGGTCTTGGCTGCAAAGGTTTCATCGGCCTTCTCGATTGTTCCCATCTAAAATTTTTAAAACATTCATGTGAGCATATCATGATTAAAGAAACAGAGGGGATGAGTAGATGGTCAAATTTTTCAGCAAGGGTGAGAATACTAGAGTTTTTATTTTTGAAAATAGTTTTTATAACCTAGACTCTAACTAACGGCCATGCTATCTAGGGTTTCCCTACAGTCAGCATGCTCTGATACCAAGCTTGTGGAGTACCCGGTTTTAAGGCCGGATAAACCCTTGTGTTCACTGTATCGATCCCTGGATCAGTAGTCGATACACACTTGATAACATAACCATGCCATACATCGTTTATTACAGACATCGACCACACTTGGTCTTTAGTTCTTACAAACCGGGCCTATAGGCCGAATTAAACAGCAGCGGAATGAAAATACGGTGGATAGCCCATCTATATGCCGAACCACAGGCAACAGACTGGGGAGAAAACCCTACGCCTCGAAGTCGCTGTCGCTATCGCCGGACTGATATTCCTCCTCTTCGTCTGGCCACATAACAAGCCAGGTGAGTACATTGAATGTACTCGCAAGCACTCCGCCGGGGAGTTTAATACGGATATGAACATGCTCGGTAAATATCAATAACAAGGCTCTATCCTATGTCACATGTTGTGCGAGAAAGTAAGTTTGCATTGGAAATAAGTACATAGATATAAAAGCGATTTTATCAAAACATCTCGACGCAACGAGACATGGTATTGCTCAAAACACTCGCCCGTTGCAACGGGGAGTTCACTTTTGTGCTTACCGTTACAACGGTACAACACGGTACTTACCCGGTTCCACAGGGAGACGCTGCTCGCCTCGTACTTACGGGGTTCCCAATCACCCGGTTCCTCAGGTAGACGACGCTCACCTCGTACTTACGGGGATTCTAAGGTTTGCCCGTAGCTATGGGAAAATCCGACTTCACACCTCCCGATACGACGGGAACTTGGCAAACTGCCCTGCGAACACGACGGTTCGCGTCCTTAAACCCATAACCCAGAAATCCTTTTTGGGGCTCAGAAAGCCAGACTACTTTAGTGTGGCCCGACCAAGTTCGTCCATGACCGCGGACGCGGCTATTCGAATAGTTTTTTAACACTCTGCAGTACCATCAACGGGGAGGTGATCAGGCTCCATATTGATGTTCTGCCATGGGCACGACAGCATTCCAGGATACCAAATGCTTACGCATCAATTCTGAATAATCTATCATGTACAGATTCACATCCTTGAGGTAAAACAAGATATTATGAGATTGGTCTTGAGCTTCCGTCAATCCTTCTAAGGAGGAGGGAGGGAATATTCAAATGCTCCTTCTTTCGCAATCCATCAATTCTGTAGCCTATAATCATTGACTTTCTTCTGTCTTCCATCAAATCTCCCTAAATTAAATCGAAACATACCCTCTAGCAACTACTTCAAATTCTTATTCCTAAATCATTCATTAATCTTCTAACATGCACTATCAATTCTGTTTAACCTATTTTGGTTCAATCCTTTAGCATGTAGAATTCACTATTTCACCAAGACATCTTTCTAAAGATAGATTACTACCTTAGCAATTTCCTATAGGAAAATCGAATTCCGAAGATCATCTACCTAACCTATAAGTATTATCTTAATGGTAATCCAACATTTATCTTTGCCCATGATCATTTTCTATTAATCCTCCATCTATAGACTTCATTTCTATCTCATCCACTAGTATTCAAAAATCTTCATTGTTAATCATATTCCACCGATCCAACAATTTATCTAAGTCCCTTCATCTATTACTCCTGATTCTTTCCAAATCCAATAGTAGTGTTGCCATCTATACGTCTTCTATCGTATCACCTGCCAACTCATAATTATCCAAGCCCAACGGCAATACTTCTAATTTCACCAATATCCAATGACTAAACCAATCTTCGAATCTATTATAATTATTGGCACCAACAGCAACCTAAGGTCCTTATCACTAGAGACCTATGAATACATTAGATCCTCCGATAATGTTTATATCATGAACCGCCAAAGATCCATTCGTCTTTGATGCTAAGTCATAATCGTAATCAATTGGCCCGGTAATCAATCTCTACTTCTGTCCATCATTTTTTTATTTAGGATCAATGTCCAGGAAATTATCTACTAGCAATAAGTAATTACTTTGCTAAATCAATTAATTCTTCGCACTCCATTGCATCTCCTATTAATCCAACTCATTTAGGTTAACCCACCGAAATTCATATACTATCTCTGATCTTACTCCAATTTCCAAAGGGTATTTGCTAATACTATGACTTTTGACCTAGGAATTAGTCCAACAATTCCCTATAATCCAATCAAAATCCAAGTCATTTTCCTGAGAGGGATCCAATAAAACTTTATTTTTCTTGAGATTTCTAGAGATCTCTAGTCTAATCACTGTAATTGATCTCCTTAAACAAACCTTAGTATCTTGATTACTAGCCAAGGCATCATACCATCTTCCATCTCCGATCCTAGCATCAAGGGCTCACATAGACATTCAGATTCCTATTTTTTTTCTGAAATCTTACTCAATTCCCTCCATTCCAATTTTGCTTTGACCAAGGATCATCTACTTTCTAATAATCCACCGAAATTTTGTCATGATCCATCAGTCCTATACAGTTTTAGGGTTAGAGAGAATATGGTTAGCCACACAAGCGAAAACAAATGCAATAGAGAAGAAATTCAGAACTAAGAGCGATGAGGTTAAGGAATAAAGAGCAATCTACTTATTAATTTTAAACATAGGGTTACTTTTTAACTAGTTTTGCTGGCCAAGTGGCGCAGCGCAGCGGAAGCTCCTATCTAACGACCACCTGCAATTGGCTTCCTACGGTCAGCTCGGCTCTGATACCAAGCTGTCACGGACCCGGAATAGCATATGATTAGGGGAACGCGAAGTCGCCAAGGACCGAAGGACTCGTCAGCCCGGTGGCACGGTACCTGCGCCGTACACACCAAGGTAGAGCGATCCGACACCCGCCACGTGCGAGCCGGCCGGAAGCGACCACTCTTCCCAAAACCACATACGATTCCGTAATCCGGTGAAGAGTTAGAGGCGTTCCCGAATCCTACCACGACAAGCAAGGTCGGAGGAGCCCGGCGATTCTACCCACACCCTAACCTAGCTCGGAAGCTAGTGGGTCGCTCGAAAGCCCGGTAGAACGCCCACACCCTGCCTGGCCGGCACTGCATCTCAGCCAGCGGGTCACTCAACCAACACCTGCTCGACTTAGTAGAAAATGGTACGGCCTCGATCCTTCACGGCATACCCATACACTTCATATCATTCACGCATTGTGCAGGGGCAACCTGGATTAACAACTCGGATATCATCACAAAGCTCTACAATACGATATTACTTAATAACAGTCCACGATGGGACAACATATTACATCGGTCGGTTATCACCGGAAACATATCCGAGTACGGAGAAACTTAACAACAGCGGAAGCAAAATAAGTGAGTCCCACAGCGGCACAGTGACCGCTGAACAAAACACCAACTATCCCATTGTTCGAACACTACCGAGGAAACCAAGTTTACGCATCGTCAAAGTAATCTTCGACCACCGGCTCACCTGCAAGCTCCAGGGATAACCTGGGTGAGTACGAATGTACTCGCAAGACTTATCCGTGCTTGATTAAATGTCCTACTCATACTAGTACAACCACAATTAAACATGAATGCTTCTCAGAGTAACAATATACAAATTAAGAATATAACATTAAGAAGGTGAAGTAAAGAGTGACTAAGTAACAAATTAATTCAGGGTACAACCTATCACAACTATTTCACCTCGAGATCATATCAGACAATCCAAATCCCTTATCCAGTTCATAATCGACTCCCATCCTGATCACAATCCAATACGATGTCTAGTTCATAATCGAATTCACACCTCGATCACAATCCAATAGGAAAAATCCAATTCAAGGTCAATTCCAATTACCAAATTTCCAGCCATCAAGATAACTCAAGTTTCTCAAATCCCATCAATCCATGGGAAACCCATTATCATTTAATCTCTCGAAGCGTTACCGGAAGATACGACCACCTGCGCACATATTGGGTGCATAATCATTTGGGGGTAGCGAGCCCCCAAAAGCAGGGAGGCCTACCCCAACTATGCCACAGGGAAGATCTCCGCCTAACGTTCACGTGTTACAGGGACAATGACACTCTGGCGTATGGTTGATGTGGCGACAAAAACCTTCACACATCCCTGGGTCGCCGTCTCGACTGCTATTAACATCAACCGTACCCGTTGTGCACGCCCTCGGCACTCACAACTCACTTTATTAATTTAAGTTGTTAGGGTACGAGGTCGATTTATAACCATAACAGACCAGATCATGTCACAATCCCAATCCAACACTTCTGACGAAAACATATCGCAAAACCCTAGCATGCTAGTCGTACGAACGATAATCATGATACATAACTTACAGCTCACAATTAAGTACAAGCAAATACACATACGACAACAGTAATAAGAATGCAACAAGCTCTGCTTGCCTTGTTCGGGTTGTTCCGGATCTTGCGGGGAGCATGCGGGAGAACTCCAGAATACTTGAAACACCGGTAAGAAGCAAGCGACCTCAAAAAGGGAAAAAGCAACCCTAAGACACTAATTCGAAAAGGACGAGGATGCATGAATGCCAGTGATATGGATGCAACTACGGTGGATTTAAAATAAAACATGTAAGTACATAAGCAGGTTAGTACTCATTCCTGATTTTTGACTTAGATTCAGTGGTGTTATAACTTTAACCATGGATGAACCTAGAACATGGATGTATGTATGGGGTATGATATGCAACTAAGGAGAAAGGCTTTAAATCTATAATCAGGGTTAGGGCTCATTTGATTGATTCGTTATCGTAGGTGAGATCATGGGGTCGTGATTATATTCCGGCCGTTAGGCGAATGGTGACACTAAGCACCTCAAGTTTGACTGTTAAGCTAGATTCTCTAGAATATAATATTAATCCTAAAGGGGTAATTTAAGTATTTCTGAAATATATATTACAGTATCGTGCACAACAATGGCATTATTGATTCTACAAATTGAATCACGTTTAGCATTTCCTGTCTTCTTCTCAGTAAGGAACATTAGATCAATTATCCTCATACTTAGCTGGAATTGCTCTATGGTAGATGACTGGTATACGTGGTAATTATTATAATAAGCATTAGTGCTTTAACTGGGTTCTAAAGAGCGTGATCAGGAATTCAGAGAGGCATGTACAGTACCCATGGGCTAATCATAAAGAACTAAGCGACAATCATTGAGGTGCGGGTATGTGACTCGAAGACAATGCTATTAAAACTCATGCATCGCTACCTACCTAGAAATTAACCATGGTTGTTCAAGTAACAATTAAAACAATTAACCAAGCAATTAACTTACTTTGGTTGGTGCTTAACTATGAACTTAGCATGTGAGATTAACAGGTCATTCCTATAGCAGTTAGAGCAAGGTTCCAAGTTTACTTTGGAATACTGGTAAGTGAGCTTCGTGGTTCAGTGGCTTATTAACTTAAGGCAATCTTACTTGAGTGGTTGAGTATATGGGTCACAGTTGACGTTTACTAATACATCAGCTAGTTCATTGATCAGGTATCAACAACACTCTTTGCCAGACATAATTCACGTGATTCCTACACTGAGTGTTAGCTTTAACTAATCTGGCACCAACATCTTTACATAGATTAAATTCAGTAATCCGATGTACGCTAGCTCACAGTTTAGTCAGTGTGTTTATTAAGTGAGCTAACCACTAATTAGGGAATACTTGGAATATTCCAACACGTCCAAATCTAGTTAATTAAGTTAACCATCAGGTATTGGTGCAATTAGGGAATTAATTAATCAGTTCATTGGTTGAATACTCCTCACAGGTATTAAGACTTTGCTAATTTGCATCCCAATTGAGTTAATAGCAAGAGGTTATCTGAGAGCTATGCACATCATAGTGTTAACGAATTTCAAATAGGTGCTGATTACTTTTCAGTTAATCGCTGTTCAACTTAGTTAAGACCAAGATCAAGGAATTATCTAGTTCACTTATTAGTTGATAATCGTCACCCGTTAATTAGCTATTAGTCCATTAGCTACTAACGTTGTGGCCACCATTGTAATAAACCTGCCTGTACCTTACTAATGCTCAAAGGTCCTGTGCCCCAGTTATGCATACACGGTAGTGTACTAATTAACCTACCTTGTATAGAATAGTGGCAAGGCTAATCGTCTCTATTGCGACTACAGGGATTAGGTCTCATCTGCATGCCCAATGTTTGAATTATGCTAATCGATGACTAGACTTTTAACTAACCCATAGTTACCGTGAATGTAAAGTACATGGCTCACAGCTGACTGTTATTAACTCTACTAACTCTGAGTAGTTGGCTGGTATCACATTAGTTCATTCTTTCATCCTCAGTAGGGATCTATAGTAAAATCTACTCTCTAGCTCTAACCGGTTTAGATACTTTACACTGGTTCCTGATCACCATTAACCGATTCCAATAGCATCTATTAATAGGACTAATGTGCCAAAATCATTAGTGTTTGAACTCAGGATTTCAGACTTTGGAACACAGAGTAGCATGGGGAGAAGCTCACCGCAATAGCCGGTCCCGATGCTAGGCTCGGTTGGAGGAGCTCCACCGGAGGATGGCTGAGGGAGGTCAGGGCTTGGCGCGTCGGTCCTGAGCAAGGCTCCGGCGGTGGCGCGGCACAGGGACAGCGGCGCGGCAGCAAAGGAGAGGGAGTAGGGCGTCGGTCCTGGTGGCGGGGCCTAACCGGCGTTGGGGCGGAGACGGCGAGCAGGGGTGGCGCGCAGAGGAGGATGCTCGGGGGCGGCGTTCTCCTGCCGCGGCGATCCGGCGGCAGGGTAGCGGGGGATGGGAGGCGCGGCAGGGGAGGCGCGGTAGGGGAGCGGCAGCTCCGGCAGCTGGAGGGAGGAGGCGGCGCGCACAGCAGGGGCGAGACCGCCGTAGGCGGCGGCGCTGGCGAGGGTGGCGCGGCCGAGCGCAGGAAGTGGGGAGGCCGGTGGTGGAGTGCAGAGGGGAGAGGTGGCGCGGTGGGGGAGCAGGGCGACGGCGCTTGGTGGGAGCCCGGGTGGATTTGTTAGGAGAGGTCGGCCAGAGGAAGAAGATGGGGAAAAAGAAATGCTGTTGTGAAGAACTCGGTTTGGGAAAATAGCAATTTGCAAGGTGCTCAATTCCTCATGCATGTCAATATTTCTTGGATGATTGGAAAGCTCAGGAGCTTGAGAATCTGGTGGTATAACATGCAGAGCTTGGATCTCCATTTTTAGATAGGATTTGGAGGAGAGAAGAAGGCATGGTGGGAGAGTTTGAAGAACACGGTGAAGCAGGAAAAATGGGGGAGTGGCCTTCTGCTGTGCTGCGTAGAGAAGAAAGAGAAGGAGTCTGCTGGTGGGGGAAAAAGGGGCCTGCAAGCAGGTCCCACGGCTGAAGAGGTTCCTATTTTATTTCTTTGCTTATTTAAAAAAAACAAAGCTAAGCTAACAGGAGTTCCTTGACAGAATAAACCTAAAATTTGGATCATGCGTGTTTGAATTTATTTCTTTAAATATTTCCTTTTTAAGGTATTAGACTTGTGGTCAATATGTTATTTACGTTTAAAGGTATCATTTCATTCATATTAGAGGAGAGGGGGGTTTTACCCGATCCGCTCCTTCCAAAATTTATCCGGGGAGAGAAACCTCGAAAAATAAATCGGTCTTAAAGCGCGAATGAGCTTCGATTAGCTGGTAACGGTTTTGATAACCTAGTTGTTTTAGAATATATATCAAATTTTGAGTAGTGAGTTGGAGGGACAGGGGCTTCGCCGTCCTATTTCGTATGAATCATAAAGCTCATATTAGGGTTTGCAATCGAAATCATTTTGGAGTGCCTATATGCATGCATGCGAACGAAAGAAATCGTTTTTTGTTCGTGAAAATTTTCACTGACCTCGTATTTGAGAATAGGGTCACTACACGCTCTAGGTCCAGATATATGATCTTCCACTAGATATGCAATCTGAGAGGTTTGGCCACACTTTGGGTGGTATGTTTGGGAAAGTGCAGGAGGTCGATGTGGCGGATAATGGCCATGCACATCACCGCTTCCTTCGTATCCAGATTGATTGGCCTGTGGAGCGGGTGCTAACCCACAATGGACATCAGGGTTCGTCGACGAGGGAAGCAGGAGATTCAGAGTTTTATCTTGAAGTATGAGCAAGTCATGTACTTCTGTTTTCCCTGTGGGTTGATGGGCCATGATGTTGATTAATGTAGTTGGAAGAGGAGGAAGGAGCTCTCGCTTCAACTCGACAATAAGATGAGGTGCTCGCCGTTTAGGTAGGCTGATCGCTGGGAGGGTCTGGTGTCTGCGGCAGTACCGGCAGCTCAGAGGAATATCTTTGGTGGCCCTATGGGGTCCATGTAATCCATGCCCTCCCGGAAGAAGCAGACGGATACATCTATGGAGCTAGGTGCTCAGTACCGGCAGCTCAGAGGAATATCTTTGGTGGCCCTATGGGGTCCATGTAATCCATGCCCTCCCGGAAGAAGCAGACGGATACATCTATGGAGCTGGGTGCTGATGATGGCCAAGATATCCAAGTGGCTCAAGAGATTGATGAAGAAATAGCCTCTAAGGTGCAGGAGGTTCATGTTTCGGCAGGTATGAACCAAGTTGGGGCCCGAGCACGCAAGGAAAATAGCAAAACAATTAGTGAGGACGAGGTGAGGTCCACGGGCTCGGGTGCAATCAGCAAAAGCGCCTTGGTCAAGTCGCTCAAGCAACCCTGGGAGACTACTGATCTTGGGAAACAAGGTGATGTAGCTCTTCCGAGATGTGAGCAGGCACGGCAGGAGCCAAAGGGAGCTAGCGGTGCTAGATCACGGGAGTGAACTGGGTCTGGTGCGTTACATAGCTTGGACATGATCGATGCGAGATGTGAATTGGGCCCTAACCTAGAGTCACAGGGTACATCATTCATGTCCAGTGACATGTCGGTGCTTGGCAAACGCACGGTGCAGCAACAGGAGGCGCGGGTCCGGTGGAGCCTAATTCGCATGCCTTGGTTTTTCCTACGGATGTTGGCCGTGGCGGTGTGCTAAAGAAGGGGTGTATGCGTTCCACAGGATATGACGAACAGGTGGCGACTCGGGTGTGAGATGAATACATGGAAACGACCAACCATGGGGCTGCTGTTCAACTAATGGGGCTGATTGTGGCGCCTTGTTAGGAGTAATGTATTGCCTAAGTTGGAAGGGATTGGGAACCCTCAGACAGTTCATGACCTCCTTGCTATGGCGCAACGGAAACATCCATGTATTATCTTTTTGTGCGAAACTTGTCAAAAAATTGATACGGTGTGTCATTTAAAGTGACATCTTGGTCTTAGTGGTTTTGCTAGTGTTAGTAGTGAGGGTTTAATTGGAGGATTAGCTCTTTTTTGGGACGATCAGATGTATTTTGAAATTCATTCTATGAATGAGAGATATATTGATGTGTATGTGCGTGTGTCTCCGGATGACCGTTTAGCTTCTGTTTATGGGGAACCAAGAGCAGAAAATCGTCATCATATGTGGGCGCTCCTTAATTCCCTTAAGGCTAGCTCTGCTCTACCTTGGGGGACTTGCTTTTTGGCGGTTTGAGCACATCTCTAATACTCCACACCCTAAACGACTAATGGCTGTTTTTCGTGAGGCATTATCTTTGTGTGGTCTACGTTATATTGGGTTTGCTGGGGTGCCTTACACCTACGATAACAAGCGGAGTGGCAACTTGTGGCGCCCCCGGTTTTAAGGCCGGATAAGCTCCTGTGTTTACTATACCAGTCCCTGGATCAGTAGCCGGTACACACAGTATACTTGATACAAAGTCATACAATACCGAGTTTAATACATAAATGATCGGCAAGATCTTTAATTATACATACCAGGCCGATTGGCCGGATCGAAATGGCAGCGGAGTATAAACACGTGATGACTTGCCCATCAATATGCCGAACCACACAGGCAACTGACTGGGGTAACGCCCTAGCCTTCGTATTCGTCGTTGGTACTTTCGGAACGTTTCTTCTTCTTATCTGGCCAAATCAACAAGCCAGGTGAGTACATTAAATGTACTCGCAAGCTCCCCTTCCGAGTAAATATCACAGATATATGCATGCACAGGGGAAATCAATAGAGAGGCTCTAACCTATATTTCATAATTGTGCGGAAATGTAAGTTTTCATTTGAAATAATTAAGTAGATGATAAAAGCTTATTTTCGAACACAACCTCGGCCTTGCCGAGTCATACCAATCAGTCATAATAACATACCTGCAATTCGGCCGTCCGCCACGGGAGCGGCCATTTATCTGCATTAGATAGCCGTTCCTACCCTCAGGTAGAACGACGTCCGAATATACCACATTTCTCCTCAGATAGCTGTACCTATACTCCGGTAGAACAGCGTCCCACTCATAAACACACCTCCCGTGTAATCGCATTACACGAGGACCTCACAACTCACTCTGCATGCCCATCAGGCGATGCGTCCTTAAACCCATGACCCACTTTTCATCATATAGTCTAACCGGTTGTGTGGCCATACCAGATTGTGTCCATGACCGGGACGCGGCTATTCGAATAGATTTTAACACTCTACAAAGGTTGTACGGCTTTACCCACAAGATGTAGTTCACCCTGGGCACACTGTGCACCGTATGCTGACAAGGCTAGTACAACGAGACGTTTCATCCGTTTCATACTAGAGCTGGACCCGCTAGATGTTTTACCCAACTTTACCTTTTGCCTCGCAAATCCTAAAGTGGGACTATTCTCATCTTTGTGCCGAGCAACTCCCTACCTTGCGGGATAGGCTCTCTAGGTCTTAAATTGCCTTGTCACCTACTTCCTAGTGCCCGCGGGTCCAGATACTAGCACTCGACGGGGTAAAGGTCAAGTCCTTCCCATAAAGGACATGTGGACGTACGGGGAGAACCTGATTTAGCGGCACGGTAGGTTCGGTCCTTAAGTGATCCGAGAAAGACTCCACACCTTGTCCGTCGCACGGATCGCGAGTGCCCCACTGGGTCTCAGCTCGCTTTTATTCCTTCCTGCTCACGCCCTTCATTTCTAACCCGGATCCAAAGCATCTCTATTTTGTTTTTGCTCTACAAAAACTACCCTTCGAACATCCAACCCGTGGATTATACCGTGACTTCTCCTCCATCGGTCACAGCGATCCATCCCAAGTTTATCTCATACGAGATTTCCGGGATTCGTTTACTTTTGCGAAAACCTAGATTTTTCTACTGCGGGGCTAAGCAACATACATGTATATGCTACACTTAGGTTTCCGGTATTTTCTTCGGAACATATGTAATCCTTAAGGCGACAAGGAATGGGATCGGTCTAGGGTTTCTACCATATCGGATGTAACTATTGCTACATAAAATATCATTTTCTATCACATAGCATGCATGTTTTGCAAACAAAATAAATAGTTCACAATCATGGGATTCAACATGATCAAAGAAGAAGAGCTTGCCTGGCGATACTGGCCTTCGTCTGAAACTCAGTCTCGAACCCGATTCGACAATTGTCCGAAATCTTTCGCGCGATATCTCCTAGCATCGATATCTACATGTCGAAGGAACAGCGATTAAATCAACGTTGCAAGGAAGAGCCAAATAAGGATCAATTATACACTCACGAACTAAAAAAAATGGCTCAGGATTTAGACGTGGATTAGGGTTTTTAGGAAGACGGGAGGAATTCACCTCATGTGGACTAAGAATTCTTTGCAAGGTCTAGAAACCGGTCGATTAAGCTAACAGTGATCACTAGGTATTACTCGTGTCTTTAATAGGACCAAGCGGCAGAGTAGTAACGGTGCTAACGGTTGATCAGAGTGGTATTAATCGGACTTATGTGTATGCATAGCGGTAACGTCTAACCAGTTGTTAAGTCAGTGCATTGGTTAACCCAATGAGTAGTATCTTCGCCATTAGAACAGTATATTCACGAGCATATTAGGTTAAGGTTAGATTAGGCTCCCCTAACTTTGATTCTACCGTGTCTAGCACATAACTGACCGCAGTGATTCAAGAGTCAATTGTGAAAGTATATCCTGACAGAAATTAACAGCGGGCATTAAAGTTGGTTAATACCACGTGCGGTAGTCAGTTCAAAGTGATTAGCCGATCATTGAGCAGTGTTTTCACTAAAGTTGCACTGAGGCATGATTCTTTAATTAATTAATGCCGCTCACATCCCTACATATAATCTAAATGTTTCAATCGTCTCAACATCAATCAACAGAATATATAGCATGAACTAGTACTAGTGTTTAGCATACTGGTTGGAGACTGATCAAAAATTAGCTACTATACTTAAATAATAGATTAGCTATTCCTAGTGAAATCAGGTGGCATGACAGGAATTAATCAAACAGTTAAGTTCAAAAGCTACGTTAGCTTTCATCGCTACAGCTAACTAATTAACTAACTACCTAGTTAGCACTTAATTGGCTCGTTGACATGTGGGGTTACCTAAACCGGGATTTACTTATTAAATGAGCTCGGCTAACCGCTCTGAGAGAGGGCATTTACAGAGGGGAGGGGCTGTCGAGGAGAGTAGGTGGAGTTGTGGTCGCAGCTCACCGACGACGACGCTTGCCGGTGGTAATGGGAAGGGGAATGGGCGTGCTGAGGCAGGTGGTGACCAGGGAAAGAGGCCGGTCGGCCGGAGCTGGCGGGGCGGTGGCCGATGCGGGCGGTGGTCGGCCGTGGCAGGGGAAAGGAGGTACGGCCACTGTGGTTCGATCTGAGAAGAAGCAAGATGAGGCTTGGGAGGGGCGGAGGACCTGGGCGACTGTAATGGCGCCAGCCGCTGAAGGCGGTCGGGCGGCGGATGCAATGGGGTTCGTCCGGCGGCGGTGGTCCTGGGATTTGCTGGCGAGCGAGGTTGATGGCGGCTCGGCGGCGAGCAGCGGCATGGAGGTCTTGGCCGGCGTCGCATGTTAGGTTGACCGGCCGGCGGCGTGGACAGCGGAGCTACACCGATGCTCAGATCAAGCTAGGCAGCAGAGTTCGCGGCCGGCTTCCTGAGGGAACCAGATCCGGTGAGAAGAGGGAGGAGTGTAGAGGGAGCTTGGGCGCAGCTCAGGGTGGGGAAGATAGTTACAGAGGAGCTCGGCGGTGAGGGGTTAATGGCTGTGGCTAGCCCAGCTGTGTGGAGGAGAAATCCCCAGAGGGAGGAAGGGGCAGAAGCTGTAGCAGCTCGGGTTGGAATGGAGTAGGAAGTTCGGCGTTTAGGGAGAGTGAGGGAGAGTGAGAAAGAAGCAGGCGCGGTGGTCCGGGGAACTTCTCCAGCGAGCTCGGCTTGCTTGGATAGAGATGGAGCTCGGTTTGGGGAAGGACCGGGGAGAATGGGAGAAGGAGATGGGGAGGGGCGCACGCGCAGGTGGAGACGGTGGCGAGTAGTTGCTGGTGCCGAGCTTGTTGTGGGGAAGAAGATAAGGCTCAGTTCCATAGCACCGGAGAAGGGCTTGGTTATAGCCGGAGCACGGGTGGCGCTGCACCATGGTAGGAGGCCCAGGGGCGTGTTGTGGTGGCACTGTCATCGACGGAATTCCAGCCGAAGAGGCTGCAGAGTTAGGCGCCGTCCGCTGTAGTATTTGCAAAGGTGGCGCTCTGTACAGGAGAGATGGGCGTTGGCAAGACAGAGAGGAAGGAAATCAGGAGGAGGGAGAAGGATGGTGGGGGGAAGAAGAGAGCTGACATATGGGGCCGGGTCCCATACGGTAGACGGACTAGGTGGTGTCGGTTGGTAGCTTCCAGGTGCACTTAGCAGGAGAGGAGCTGAACCAAGAACAGGGAAGTAAGGACGAGGCAGTGAGTACTGACGAATTTCTCTGAATTCTTGTAGTGAATTTATTGAAGTAATGAACTAAGACTTTATCCAGGTATAGCTGGAATCACGTGAGGTTCTGATTTGGAAAAATTTCCAGACAGGTTAAGCTATAGCTTTAAATTACTTGAGAAGTTTTGTAGCGAAGATCTTCACATTGCTGTATAATGAGCCCGCTTGTAGGTATAGTTATTGATATTGGTTCTGACTTACGAGGGATATATGGTCTTGATATTAAGTTTTTTTTTCTACGCAACTAACAAAGGGGTAGTGAATTAGGACTTTAGGTCACTTGGCGGAAGAGGTGGCAAGGGTAACTTGGGATTTTATGATTAGGGTATTTCCAATATGGAGACGAAGAAGAGAGCGAGGGTATGTACTCACACAAGGTGACCTAATTGGACGACATTAGGCCGATGGTAGGAAGGTTGAAATTGAAAGAAACATCCTAAGCTTAAATGGGCATTTAAGTTAGTTTAAACTATTCAAACTGGCAGTTCATAAATTGTTTGCTAACTCGGTCAAGAACGATGCCAGAAGTGTGGTAGAATTTTCTAAGATTGTGGGAACTTTATTCCTATGGTTTGTATTGTAACATTCCTTCAGATTTAAATTTGAAATTGATTTAAATATTTGTACTACACAACTCTACATTATTTCATATTGGAGTTAATATGTACGTTAGGAAGTTCCCATGATGTATTTGGAATTGTTGGGGCCAAGAGATCACATGGATTATTGAATTAGAATTTCAAGGGTATATACCCACATACCTCCAAAAATTAGGCGTATATAGAATAGCGACGGGGCCAGGATAATGACAGGAAGTCATGAGAGACAGGACTGGGGAAAGTATTGCCGGTAGGCCCGTATATATATGCTTAGGATTGTGGCAGAGCTAACAACGAGTTAGGGTTCAAGGGGAATTAGATTTAAAAGGAATAAAAGGAATCGGGAGCTTGGAATTAGGGTTTTGACAAAACGGAGATCGATAGAGGTAAAGACAAGGGTTTTCGGGTTTGGCATTTAGCTTCATCATGATTTGAACTAAAGTTTTAGTTAAGTGTATTTTCAGCTGACATTATTAACGAAAAGTTTTTGTTAGTCCTAATTTTTAGGTTTCGGAAATTCGGGGCATGACAAACCTACCCCCCTAAAGGGAATCTCGTCCTCGAGATTCGGGTGGATTAAGAAGGGTATGAGGCAGGGTCGCAGGGTCTCCTGCTGCAGAGGCTCTTTGCAGGTCCGACGCAGATCCTTCTTTCAAACTCTCGGGACTACCCCCCTTAAAATTTTATGGGGTATATATTAATTCAAGGTTTTGAACTCCTTTTTGATTTTCTGCGGTCATTATTTCTTTAAGTGGTTCGCACTGTTCTGGCCGATCTGGTGTGGTCATCTCTGTTGGCTCTTAGTTCCTTTATTTGTTTTCGAGTGCTTAATCTTGACATTAACACCATTGTGGAGTCCTGTGATGTGACTTTTGATGAGGCTAGCTCTGCTAGACCCGAGCTTTTAGGTATTTCACAGGAGTCCGAGTCGATCTAGATAACCACCTGACTTAAACACTGTTCCCTTCTCCCCCTGAGCTATTGCAATCAAGCCTCTACCAAGAGAACCAATAGGATAAGGAGGATGATTCTTATTTTCTTCCACATGATTAAAACCTAGACCTTTGCCTGAGCTAACTCTAGACTTGTCTAAGATCATGTCCAGTTCTTTTTTACCTCCAGAAAATCTCTCCAAAGTTTTCTTGAGGTAGTTAACTTCCCTAAGCAAAGAAGCACATGTAAGACAAGCTCTTGAAGCTGACACTCTAACAGCTTTCTCATATTTTTCTTTGTATGCTCCTAGTTCAAGTTTTAGAGACTCACAAGACACACAAGCAATGCTACATGTTTCAGCTACTGTTTTCTTAAACCTCTCTCTAAATGCAGCATGCATAGCAGAAACATCATTCTCAAGCTCATGGCAAAATGTGCAAGTAGAGGAAATAGCATGAGAAATATCAACAGGTAGCTTAGAAGCAGTAGCATTAGCCAAAGTGAGTTTTCTGTAAAGCTCAGAGATGTGTCTTCCTAGGTCCTGATTTTCTTCAACTAGTTCAGAGCATTTATCACACACTGGTCTTCTCATTTCAAGCACAGATTGATTCAATTCTTTATTTCTACCTTCCAAATACTTGCATCTTAAACATGGAGAAGATTCTTAAGTGCTCTTAGAACTAATGCTAGCAAGTTGATTCTTAGCATTCTTGAGTTCATTAGCATGAAATGAGTGAGCAATGCAACCAGCAAGATAAATAGTTTTAAGCTTGGCTAGATTGTCCTTATAGACCATAAGCTCCTGGATGACAAATATATGCAACATGAAACCTAAAGCGAAGCACAATTTCATCTCATTCAACTCATTCAGAGGTGCTAAGCTACAAGAACATCCTAGAGATCCACAAGGAGGCAAACTAGCATATGAAGCCTTAAGGATGTCAATTTCTTTCTTCAGAGAGTCTAAGTCATCATCCTTAGAAGTGCAAAAGGAGCAAGAGCTCGACTTAAGTTTATCAATTTTAATTATAGATGACTTGAGCAATTCACTTACACTAGCATGTGCATCTTTAGCTTCAAGAAATTCTTTGTGTAAAACATCACAACTAGCACATTCATCATCACTACTTCTCAGTTTAGCAATTTCTAGTGTAAGAGAATTAACTTTCTTAGTCAGATCTTTAGATTTCTTGATTGAAGCAAACAAGGCATCATTTTGCACATCAAACATATCAAGCAGTTTATCATGCCTAACATTGAGCTCATCGAATGTGCAACTTACATCGCTTTCAAGATCTTCATCGTCGCTCTCTTCTTCGGATCTCGCCATGAAGCACATGCCGGTGAAGTCATGTTCGACCTTCTTCTTCCCTTTCTTCTTGTGCTTGTGCGGCTCGGGTTCATCCTCGCTTGAGGAAGAGAAAGATGAAGAAGAGTTGGAGCTGTTGTCGCTATCTCCAAAAGCGGTGAGAGCTCGATGAAGGTTCTTCTCCACCTCACGTATCTTGGGCCTTGATCCAAATTTGTTCCTTCTCTTGTCCTGAAACTTAGAAGCAAACTTGTTTCTCTCTTTAGGATTGGGACACTCGGTTCGAATGTGTCCTTTCTCACCACATCCATAGCAAGTGATGTCCGAGGATTTCCTTCTCTTATTTCTCACATTCTTATATGCCCTAGAGAAGCGTTTTGCAAATAACGCAAGCTCATCCTCGGGAAGAGATTCAAGCTGATCATCAGACAAAGAAGACAAGGCTGCAAGAGACAGTCCAGAAGAAGAAGAGATCAAGCAAGTGTCAGAGTTGCAAGGATTGCCCAGCTTGGTCAGGGGGATAATTAGGTAGAGCTTTTGGAGATTTCTAGGGCTGCCATCTCGGTGTTTCTATTTATCTTCCGCTGCTATTCATGTTGGATTGATGGCTTCCTGACAGAGGGGGGTGAATGTCGGATATAAATTTTTCTTCAAATTCAAATACAGATAGCAATTGAGATACTACTGTAAATGACAAAGAAGATACAGCGAAAAACCCTAAAAAGTCATTGACGATGTGGAGCTCATCGTTAGCTTTAAAACGAGTACAAGATCACTGAAAACGGAGTCCGGATGTAAAAATTACGACCAAAATAGTGCGTGCAGCGCAACCAGATTTTGACTCCGGATGTACAATCTAAAAATCAATTCCTCTCGGGATGATGTCCGGAGACTCCGGGGTGAGCCCAGACATTCCGGATGTGTATTTTCAAGCACTCAAATTACACACCCAGACATTCCGGGTATTCTAGTCCAGAATCTTCGGGTGTAGTCCAGAACTACGTTTTTTCCGTTGGAATTTTTGCTCTGGTTTGAAATCCATCCAACCAAAAAGGATGAAACTTTGCAAAAGGATCTAGGTATGTCTTGTGACTATAAATCAATGATTGATTCTCAGAAAAAGACCACAAGACACAACCCTTCTCCCATTCTTCTAAATAAGCTCCAAAAGTTGGACGAACACCAAAAGATTGATTACTTGTTGCTCGTGAGGATTTTTGATCTCAAATCAACAGGATGATCTCTCACATATCACAGCAACCTATTCCATCTATCAAATCACAAAGATTAGCCCCCAAGCAAGTCAATTTCAAAACCCCAATTCTTTCTTCTCTTGCAAGCAAACTCAAAACGTGGGAAAAGGGATTGATTTCTTGAATATGCTAGGATGGAATCAAATAGGACGTGATTACTCCATCACTAACTTGCCATATCAAGAATCAACTCACAAGAAAAGCAAGAAAATGAAAATTAAAAAGATTCAAAGAGTGAATGACTCAAGAACACATAGGAATTGAGGAAATCTTTTTGTATTGAATTTTTCGTGGGTTTTCTTTAGAGTTTACAGGCCTCTCATCTAGGCAAAGCACTTCACAAAGTGCAGCTCTCACAAGCTAATCAAAAGGGTTAAGGGTTAAAAAACCATCTCCCACTTATTTATAGTGGAGGGGCATCCCCCTCTCCACTTGGGCCTCAAAGTCCACTTAGATGGCATGGGCACTTAGCACGCATCACAAAGCGTCTAAGTGACCCATCCACCATCTATCTTTTCCTTCCACCCTAAGCATCTAACCCTAAACCGCTTCCCGGCCTCCGCCGTAGTTTCTTGGTTATGCTTCAGTGGATTCCGTGTTTTTACCAAAACGCCCTCGCACTGACTTGGTCCTCACGTCTCGTCTCCACCCGCTTTCTTGTCGTCCGCGTACATGCTTTTAAGTCGCACGATGTCGTCGTCACCTCCTTGACCGCATCTCAGCCCTCCAGGCTATCATGCCGGTCCATATAGCCGAACCATCGTCGCACCCAACTCGCACCTGCACACAATAGACCAAGCAAAGCGTCGCGAGCACAAGTTTTCCACTTGACCCATGTCAGCCGAGAAAAATCTTTCATGCACTCAATTTTTCCTTGAGACAAATTGAGAAATTCAATCAAACAATTACATTGCAAATAATTCAAACCACAAATTCATGCAACCAAACATTCAACTCCTCATAAGATGGCAAGATATTCATCACAACTATTGTCAAAGTCAACACATGACTCACAATCTCCCCCTTGATGAATATATTGCCAACACTTCTCAATCAATCAAATTGGAGTTGGTTTAAGATTTAAAAGCAATCAAGTTGCAAGAATTCACACTAGGCCAAAAGGAAAGAAAAAGCAAGCACCGGCCAAGTGAATGTTAACAAGAATAAGATCCAGAACATGAGTGAAGGCAAAACATAATCACTGAAACTCCTCCTCACTCCTATAATCCATATATCTATGATCTACTCCAGAGAATGCGAAATCCATCCAAAGGTATGATTGATACTACTATTTCTTCCCCTTTGGCATTATAATCATCAAGGATAAGCATGTATGCATGGAAATTCTGATTTTTCAGTTTTAGCGAGCTTTGAAGATTATCCAGAATGAGACACAAAAAGTACTAATATGCCACATAGGTGCTCACCAAACCATAAAAAGACATGTAGATCAAGAAGAGCAGCTAGCATATCAAGTTCTTAACATATTAAAGAGTTCACTAGTGATGAGCTCCAGACTGGGTAGTCACAATTGCAATGACTCTAAACATGAGTGAAGTATGACAACCTAGCGCTAAGTCATGACTAGGAGGACAACCGATTAAAATTAAGACCAAAATACTCTACCACATGCTAAATTAAGCAATCACATGATTAAATGGATTAAGCAATCACATGCTAAATTAGTGTTGTTCTCCCGGTTCGGTTAGTGGGACGATGTTCGGTTGAGTGACCCGCCAGCTGAGATACGTTGGCCGGCTGGGCAGGGTGTGGGTAATGGTACCGAGTCTTCGAGTGACTCACTAGTCTCCGGACTGGGTTAGAGTGAGGGTACCATTGCCGGGCTCCTCTGAAGTCGTTGTGTTGATCGAACTCGAGAAGGACGCTAGGTCTTCACCGGACCTTAGCATTGCATGTGATTTATTGAATAATGCCTGCTTCTGGCCGGCTTGACCAACGGTGAAGGCATACGGCTCTGGTGATCGTATGGTGCGTTGGTCAGGTGACGGACTACTCGATTTTTGGGTGCATACGGTGCAGGTACCGTGTCACCGGTCGAGTAGTTGCTCGGTCTTTGGCAGAACATCATTATCTAATTCATGTGCGATTTCGGGGCCCTGACACTACACTGCTAGAAAATTTTGAAAATACCCATAATACCCTTTAAGCGTAGGATTGAAATATGAATTTTAGAAGATTATTGATAACCTAACAAGGGATATATGTGGTACCAATAGGTAACTCACAGTCTTACAATATTTCCCATATACCTTGCCGATATGTACAAATCATACATGACCAAATAAAACCCTACTTTTAACATACGCGACTTTGGAAATGGATAACTTGAGCCTTAGGTCTCCGAATTCAACGAAACCGATTGCGTTAACTTCATCTATTCATCCTCTACACATTAGAATGCATATCATCCATGTTTGCATTCTACACTTGCTTATTTTTAATTAAAACTCCTTTTGTTGCTTTATTTCGGTATTCTAGGATTCAATTTTGGTAGAACCGAGCAGCGAGGAGTATTTCGAGGTAGTATACTTTTGCAATCCAGATCAATCCCAGCAAAGCAAGTATACAAAAAGCTCGCTAAGATTCCCTTAATTTGTTTTATGCTATGCTATTAATTGAGATGAAATGCTTCATTGCAACCATGTGATGATGAAATGTCATGTGATGACAATATCACTAGCATGGTTAGGTTCAAGTGTGACACAAGATCAGCGAGGATCTTTTAGTTGGACTAATGAACTACGAAATCTCTAGTGGTGAGATGTGAGAGTCGGGGTATTGTCACCTACTGATGGATCACTGAATGAGATGAACGTAAGCACTGCAAGCGTTCAGTGATACCAGTGTCGTAGGGCCTTACCTTTCACCCATGATGAGAGACTTAGCGAGATGATCGGGTAGTCCGGGTTGGCCAACCTCAAACTAACGACATTTTGGAAGTGCTTCTTTTGGTCAAATCTTAACTGAATTTCTACATGTGTAAATGTGAAGGTAAATATGGTCATGTTGGATGCATATTGGTATTGTCTTATCAACTATGTTCATGTGATGTTTACGTTATTATGATGATGTGTACCTTTAGTATTTCATTCTTGTTAATAGCTACGCTGAAAATTAAATTGAGATGAGCCTAAGATGTAGCTTGCAAGTACGAAAGTACTTATGGAATTCCTTTCCGAACTTGTTGCAGACCCTAGCGTTGGTGAGTATTACGCTAGTGAAAATATTGATACCGATGCTTAGGTTTAGTTTTATCCTTCACGATCAAGAAATCTGGGTTTTTGATGTTTAAAAACTTGTAAACGGCCTTCGAGTCGTGAATTGTGTGTTGTATGACCTCCCTCGGATAAGAGATGAGCTATGTATCGTTATAACTCCTTGTTATTAGAGTTTGTCATGTGATATGAGATCATTCTATATGTCATGTGATATGAGATCATTCTATATGTCATGCGTGAATGGTTGAAGTATATGAAAATGATCGTAAATAAGTAATGTCTTCTCTCCGGTTTCATTTTGCGAAGTATTCTCGGTTGGGTGGCCCACTAGCTGAGATGCAGTGCCGGCTAGGCAGGGTGTGGACAATCGTACAAAGCTTTCGAGCAACCCACTAGCCTTAGGGCTAGGTTAGAGTGTGGGTACGGTTGTCGGGCTCCTCTGATTTTACTTTGCTTAGTGAGCTTGAGAGCAGTATTAGTTCTTTATCAAATCTTGAATTCGCCTTCAGCTTCTCTTGTGATAAGTGTGTCCTTGCCTAGCTTAACCAACCGTGAGTACATACGACATGTGGTGATCATATGGTGGGTTGGTTAAGTGTCGGATCATCTAGCAATGAAGGCATACGACATTTGGTAAGCGTATGGTGCACTGAGTGATTTCTCAAGTATTCGGATCTCATATCGTAGTTGGAGTTGTTTGTGAACTTGGAGTCCTAACACCGGGGAATGGAAATTGTGGGTACATGCATGAGTGGATAGGAAGACGAGGAAGTCATTATGCCTTAACAAGACGCAACCATGAGCGTGCACTGTGGCATGCAATGTGAATCGATTGGGATCTGCCCGTTGAGGACATGCTTTGGATTTAAGGAGTCGGTTGGCTCTTGGTGTTGCTGACGAAACTTAATGAAGGTCAGCAACTAAGGGTATTAATGCTTATATGGTGTATATGGCATGTCCATAATGGAATTACTCACAATAAGCTTGCAGCACCCATTGAAGGATCTAAACAGTTTCTCCTCAGTTATGTGAAATCCCTTTTATCTATTTGTCAATTCCTCATGGTGGATCTGATCAAATGTAAGCAGGTTATTAATTACTTTGTTGTATCAGCAAATCCTCATATGCATGCAGGACATTCACAGGCGAGAGGCTCAATTGGATACCTCCGTCGTTGGGATGGACAAAGCTGAATGTTAATGAAGCCTATAATGCTGGACTGATAAGGTTGGCAAAGGGATGGTGCTGCGCAATCACACTGGCGAGATCCTATTTGCGGCATGCCAATCCTTGCGGCGATGTACAAGTGTTTTAGATGTGGAGTTGGAGGCATGCAACGAAGGAATAATATTGGCGCGTCACTGAACGAAGTAATCGGTATGTTATTATTACCAAGTCCGGATCATTCAGTCTTTATAGAGTCTAAGAAATAAAAAATATGTTGTATGATAAAAGAGATGTAAAACTATAAAAGATATCTAAAAATTAAAATAAACTTATAACCTTATGGAGATTTAATAACCAGATGGTTGGCTGGTTAGGCAGTTATTCGATTAATATTATCTCTTTTCGTTGCGTATCGCTGGGTTGGGCGGCAGAGACAGTGCGGTGCTCAAAGGTTGGTAGAGAACGGACGGGCACAGCAATTAGAAGTTGTAGAGCGAGGACACGAATTGGCACGGTCGTGCAACAAAAGCCAGCAGGGCCCACACGTCATGTAACTGGGAATGGCAGGCCAGGAAGTGAATTGCCGACTCACCACACACCAAAATCTCTTCCCTCGGTGTCATCGCCCCCCAATTCCATTTCGCAGTGACCAAGCGGAGACGAAGCACCAGTGAGAGAGATGCCGGGGCTGACGGCGCCGTCGGACTACGCTGAGGAGCCGCCGCGCCACCCCTCCCTCAAGATCAACTCCAAGGTTTCTCTCTCTCCTCAGCCTTGTTGTTCTCTCGCGCGATTTCGATTGCCTGTTCGCGGCCTGGGCCGTCTTGATTCATCCGCATGGAGATTTGCGGTGCCCGACTGCCGATTTTGGACAGAGTCAGGCTGGTTTACGAGGACCAGGGCGCTGCCTTCCTCCTTCCGGAACTCTGTGTGTTGATTGGCATCTACCAAGAGCTATTCCTCAATTATCACAAAAGATATAGGAATATATGGAGCGATCTCTTTTTTTTAGGAGGTTTACTCCAACAAGTTGCATTTCGGAACTCGATTTGTTTTCTTTGTCCAAGAAACTATGAAATCTTATAGTAGAGATATTATTTGTTCTGCAGGAGCCATTTAATGCCGAGCCTCATCGATCTGCCTTAGTTTCATCTTATATCACCCCAGTGGATTTCTTCTACAAGAGGAGTCATGGACCAATTCCAAAAGTCGATGATCTCTCAAGGTTTTAAGTTTTCACAACGAACTGTGGATATCCATCTTATCATTATGATTTGTTACAAAGCCTTAAATAACGGCTATCCCTTATGTTTTCATATAACCTGTTTAACAGATACAGTGTTTCCATCGGTGGCCTTGTTAACAAGCATATTCAGCTATTCATGAATGACATTAGGTAATGTACTTCTTAGTGTCTTATCATGCAACCTCAAATACTTCGTCTTTGAGTAAATAAGAGACAAACTTTACATCCAGGACTCTTCCAAAGTACAACGTCACTGCAACTTTACAGGTTTGCTACAAATGCCTTACGGTGTTAGCTTATGAGTGTTGCTAGTAATTTAACAGTTTGATTGCGATATTAAAAGTGCGCAGGCAATAGGAGGACTGCGATGAGTAAGGTACGAAAAGTGAGAGGTGTTGGGTGGGATATATCCGCTCTTGGAAATGGTAAGAGACATATTATGGTAATTTAGAATGTTCAGAACGTAGGGGAATGCATTTTCAAGGTTTTAGAAGTGCAATCTGATGTACTCATGTTAGTGAATAGTTCTTTGTGAGATCTAGGCATGTTTATATCATTACCGCATTGATATATTTAGCATACTTTAAGTTTTGTAGTGATAGTCATCATGCCTGTGGAGGGAACTGACATGGTTTGCTGTCTTTTTTACTAGCCCTAGTTTTTGCTGTCAGTCTGAATGCCTAGTTATTTTAGACCATTTCAGTTTACCTTCCTTTTGTTCTACTGAATAATATCCTACCTACTGATCATTATATCATACATAAAAATACTAAATGGGGCCATTTCACCCTCACAACATTTTCTTTGACAAAATGGATACTTTTTTGTTCTTTGTTGCTTAAAACAATTCTACAATGTTTTGATCTTTTGTACTGCGTCAGCAACTTGGGGAGGAGCAAAACTATCTGATGTCCTTGAGCTGGTTGGAATACCTAAACTGAATTCAGTCACATCTTTAGGAGGCAAGCACGTTGAGTTTGTCAGCGTTGACAGGTGTAAAGTGAGTATGCCTCATCGAGCAGCAGCAATCCTTCTAGCCCACCTCATTAATCTCAAGTCATTTATATTTCAGGAGGAAAAAGGTGGTCCTTATAAGGCATCGATTCCACTAAAGCAGGCAACAGATCCTGATGCTGATGTGTTACTTGCATATGAAATGAACGGAGAGGTGACCGAACATTGGTTATTTTTCTTTAACAGTTGACAGTCGATATGATATAACATTCCTTGTAGTGTTCAGACTATTTTTCAAAAACTTTATTTTACGAATGCCTTTATTCCTAGTTTTCACTTGCTATTTCTCCTTTTTCTTTTATGTTACAGGTTATTCTGTTAGTACTTCATTATTGCCTAATGCATATGTTTCTGTGAAGCTGCTTCTGATGAAATATAGTGATAATACGGCATAGTTTGACATCATGATAATGTGTTATGTTCATATAGGTGTTCACTTCCTCAGGTAGAACAGTCACTATACAAACAACACCTGGAACATCTCTTACTGAATATGATATCCACCATAAGCTTATTTTGCATTGACAGAGTATATGATAATTTAATGTACCACTGTTGCTGTCTATCACTGCTGCACCAGATTCTGAAATATTTAGGCCATGTTTGGGAGAGCTCCACTTCAGCTTAACTCCACTCCACCTCCAAACTCCAATTCATCTCCAAACTCCACTTCACCTCTAGAGTTCTAAAAAAGTGTTTGGCTAACTAAACAGCTCCAGATTCAAGTTAGGGAGAGATTGTTGTGAAAAGTCTAGACTACCTTTATTTTATTTTATTTTTCTTGTCAACCTGGAAAAGTCTAGTCATGGTTTTAGTACTGTTGTTTGCTCTAATATAATCTCTCTCTGCATGAATCATTCACGTTTCCATATTCTGCACGTTAATGGCTAGCTTGTCAGATCATGGCTTATTTATACCTTCTACAACCGAGTGAGGAGGCTGTGGCCGTCGCTCGGGAGGACGATGCGCACGTGGCTTGAGTGGAGAAGGGGATGAGCCAGTGAGCCGGTGAGCCTCCGCCACCACCACATAGCACGATGCGCAGGTGGCTGAGGTCGCGGGTGGAGTGAGGCGGCCGAATTTGGGAGAAGATGAGCAGGCTGCGGTCGTGGTGGCCGAGGTCACTAGTGGAGCAGCGAGGTCGCGGGAGGACGAGGACGCAGGTGGCCGAGGTCGGGGTGGACTGAGGCCGCGGTCTGGAGAAGAAGAAGAGGAGGTTGGGGAGTCCAGGCCGCCGGGAGAGAATGACACGCCGCTGGGCCTCGACTTGCCGCCGATCCAAAACGTTGCGCCGCCGCCTAGGGTTTGGGGGAGTCGGGGCAGAGGAGGGATTGGGGGGAGGCGGGCAGAGGAGGGAATGGGGAAGGAGGTTTGGGGTTACTCGTAGCATTTTGGTGTAATATTTGTCAAACTGTAGGGATACTTTGAAATTAGAGGGAAGCGGGTGGTGTAGCAGGTGGAGCATCCATTTCTGGGCTCCACAAGATTGCATTGCATGGGCTGGAGCGGAGGCCAAACTCCACTCCATTTTTTTGATGGAGTTTCAGCATTTGAGGGAGCTCTACCTGCTCTAGCAGAGGAGTTGAGAGTTGGAGCTCTCCCAAACAGGGCCTTACTGCACAATCATTCTTTGCTCGAGTTTATATGCAACTCTGTTCTTTTGCTAAATTTCCTGCTGTCATGGTCCAAAGTGGGTCTGTACCGTACTTTACTCATTGTGACTTACCATGTATAGACCATCAATCGTGACCATGGATACCCACTACGCGTTGTCGTACCTGGTGTTATTGGCGCACGTTCTGTAAAATGGCTGGACAGCATCAACATAATCAAGGAAGAATGCCAGGTTTACTGAATTTAAACGCAGTACCTCTTCATCATATTTTTTCGTGAATAAACACTGATCGCTGTTCTCAACCAGGGGTTTTTTATGCAAAAAGATTACAAGATGTTTCCACCTACTGTAGACTGGGACAATATTAATTGGTCAACTAGAAGACCACAAATGGATTTTCCTGTACAGGTATACTATACTAGCATTCTTCTATGCTAATATTTTCTGTTGCTAATCCCAGTTGAGTTGGATTGATAAGACAGTGACATTCATGCCTTGATGTTATTCTTGGTGGTTTTATGTTCTTTTCCTTGTATTCTTTGGGGCTAGCACTCAACTGTCAGTACTCACGTTAGCACAAGAAAACACCTTTCACCTCTAAATTATGCTTGCTTGCTATTTATCTTTAGAATTTTACTGCAACAGGAATGTCTCAATCTTGCACCACCATATTGGCTCACACTTTTGATTTACTATAGCATTTGCAGCTGACAGTGGATGTATAGTTAATACTGATAATTTTTTAATATAACTTTTACTGAATTCTTCTAGTAGGGATTAAAACATGAACATTTTAAATTGATTGTTTTGTTGCATGATTGGCAATTTTGTATGAACATTAGATTGATTGTTTGCTTGCATGGTTGACCAGGTGATATAATGGTTCTTTTCTAAGATCTTGGTTATATATTAATTTGCAGTGGTTGTACTTGGAACCCACTGCAAAGGTTATTATGCATATAATTTTTGTCAAATACAATAGACTAAATCCACGCAGAAGAAGACCATAATAGACTGGAGTTGCATTGATTGCTACTGTGCTCTGTATGCAGAAGAATTCACTAGTCAAATCCATTTAGTATGGAGAATAATGGCCAATTGGGCTGCAGGCTGTTTGCTTACAATTCCCATTCTTGCAATTCTGATAATGATTCCATTTTGATGTCCACCTTGGACGGAAGAAGCTTTTAGATTGGGTCTAAATTGTGTAATAGAATGTTATGTCCTATCTTAGGTGTGGCCTTTCTATTGTTAGTGGAGCTGGTATCCCGGTAGAAGTTAATTTACCATAAATTTGTTCTGCTATTTGTTGGTTTGTTCACTGCAGGTGCTCATACCAAGCACTTGATTCTCTAAAATTTCTTTTCGCTTCTGTGTTGTTAATGTAGTTAAGTTAGGTTTCTGGATATCTTATCTTGATTTGTTTTTTGGATTTGACCAAGCAGTCTGCTATTTGCACCCTGGAGGATGTGGATGTTATCAAGGAAGGAAAGGTTAGTATTACTTCCATAATATAAATGTGTACCCTAAGACCGCTGCTTGTGTATGTAGCATCAGTAAATTTTGAAAGGAGAACTTATGTACACGCTGGTATGCTTGCTCGGTGCAGGCGAGGATTGCTGGATATGCAGTCTCGGGTGGTGGCCGTGGCATTGAGAGAGTTGATATATCTGTTGATGGGGGCAAAACATGGGTTGAGGCTCATAGATATCAGAAAAGCAATGTGCCATATGTTTCTGATGGAGCTCAAAGTGATAAGTGGGCATGGGTACTCTTTGAGGCTACATTAGACATACCGGCAAACGCTGAGATAGTAGCCAAGGCGGTAAGTGAAACCTACCACTGGAGGCAGTATTGTTTCACCCAACTTTTGTTGCTTTCCATAAAGAATAAGTCTCTGAAAATGCATCTTGTGGACAACAGGTGGACTCAGCTGCAAACGTTCAACCCGAAAACGTGGAGGACATATGGAACCTGAGAGGAATCCTCAATACATCGTGGCATCGGATCAAAATACAGAATTTGTCGTGTGTAGCAAGATCCAAAATGTGAAATAAGTATGTCGCTGCACTTGGAACAAGCAGGGCGGTGGTCCTTACGAGTCTATGATTGTCTCGAAATAATAAGTTAGTGCAGCCTGATTTCTGTGGTTTTCATATAGATCGTCACGGTGCTATGTTGGAGTTATATGTTGCTGGTCTGAACTTCTTGTGTCCTTCCAAAGTTTCACAAATAACTGCTCTTGTTGGTTGATATGGTATGAAGAAATCGCCGTTGGCTTCGGCATTAAGAATTACGGATTACAGTGTCAGCGTTGAGCATGAGTCACCACTCTGGGGAATAATCGCAAACAGTTCGACGAAACTATATCATTTGTTTGTGCAGAATTGTTGTGCTTTAGGAGGCCCAGTTCTTCAATAGTTGATGCTGTTATATTTTTAACAGCATGTTAGTTATGCTTGTTGCGTCAACCCTGAGGCCCAGACCAAACGAGCGCAGAAGAACACCCTAAAAGCTAAAATCTCTTTAAGGGCATTCTTCAATTTGCATCTGCGCCTCAGCATAAGTGCAATGCAATGCAGCGAGCGTGTTCTAGATCAAACTAATAAACCGCATGAAAAAAGAGACCAAACTAATTATTTCATGCAAACAAGCACGGGATGTCATCTTTTGCTGCTGAAAAGTACCCATAGCTAAAAGAAGAAAATCATCATTTCTTATGTGCTTCCTGCTATCTCTTCATGCCCGTTGGCACTGCCCTGCAAAAGTAATGAGAAAAACATTCGAAAATTAGAGTCTAACTACCGAGAACTGCAAAAGGGAAAAGAAATCAGCCAACTATTCAGGCTATGGAATACAGATACTCACATCATTTGACACCTGGTCCTTGATTGGGTACAAATCCTTGAGCATTTTGTCTAAAGAATCCTTAGCTAACTGGAGCTTCACTTCTTTCTCTCCTGATTCAGACGAACCCTTAGCTGATTCTGTACCAGACTGAAGCTGCAGGGAAGATGATGATTCATACTGATTAGGTTTTTCATCCAAGATATCTTCATTGTAGTCCTAGGCTACTGAAATGGTTTTCTTAACAGAAGCTTCATCAACCAGTCAATGACCTCTATTCTCACATATAAAAGGATAATGAGCATCTCACATATATCAAGTTACTTCCAGCAAAATTGGAGGATACTCATGCGAAAGCACATGATAACAATTTTTTGACTACCATTGTACTAGCAATAGCTGGCTGCTCTGATGCGCCTTGATTTGGACTCAAAATGGCGTTCTGCATTCCTGAATTTGGCAGGGATGCCTATGAAACAACCAATTGCGCTAACATGAGACGCAAATCCTTCAGATAATACTAAGCACATCTCATGTTGACATCACAATACAAACACTAGAACAAGGTAAAACTGTGAACACGGCAACCATTGAATGGAGTAGTGGAGTACTAAATAGCTTGAGGCTCTGGTACTGACGATACTAGTACTACACGCTATAGAAACTTGGAAGAGTAATACTTAGATGATGAGTATCTATTAAAATGAATGAAAAAAATGTAGTTCCCTGTTGTTGTTACATGTTACCTGATCCTTTGAAGTGTCCTGTTGCCACTCCGGCTGAAACTTGTGCAGAAGCAAAGTGAGCAACCTTCGCAGCTCGGGCAACACCTCCTCAGGGAAAAGCTTTGAGATTTCGTCCCTTGCGATGTTGTCATGGACACATCTGCGGATCAGTATCCTGAGGCACACCAACAGCTGCAACCGAGAGAGAATCCAGAGCTTAGCGCGGGCCACGGCGAGGAATGAGAAAGGAGGGATACTTACGGGGTCGAGGTCGGAGTCGGAGGGGATTTGGAGCATGTCCCGGACGACGGCACGGTCGGCGGCGTCGAGACCGGTGCGGCGGGTGCGCCAGAGCGCCTGAAGGATGTACTCCACCGAGTCCTTGGAGCGCGCGCGTGCCAGCAGCGGGAGGTGACCGTGCCCCCACAGCGCCATCGATCGCCGTCGCCGCCGGTGGGAACAGGTTAGATAGAGCGACGCCGACATTTTGGTAGTGGGCCGGAGGTACAGCATGGGCTGTCAGGCAGTTCCGACCGACGGCCCATCTCCTTCCCTTGTTTGTCTTCCTTCTTCTCCGCCAGTTGCCTCGACTGTGTTACTCTTCTTCTCCTCAACCGCCGCCGTCTTCCTTCCCCGTCGGTCACCGTGTCGTTGTTGTCCACCGCACTCCTCCGCCTTGGATGAACTCATTTCCGAGGACAACGATTGGGTAGGCAGTTGTGCAGTCTGTAGGGTATACGAGATACTGCAAAATTTAGGACCAGCCGATCAGTAGTATCGATCTGCTAGTAGGGCCTTGCACTGCACTGCACGTGACATGACCTCCATCTTGTCTCCAAACCAAATCCCCAAACTGTAACAACAGAAAGTGCTCAAGGCGCGTGAATTAGCACGTTAATTGTCGATACTACTGACTTCCTCGGTGTTGGCCACATGCAGGCTGCAGCAATTCTTTTTCTATATTTTATTTGGAAGAAGGCTGCAGCTATTCTTTTTCTATTTGGAAGAAAGCTGCAGCAACTCATATGCTATTATATTCAAGTTTGTGGACACCTTTTACTTGAATTTTGAATTCTTCTACTTGAAGACGCGCACAATTAACTTAGAAATTCGACAACAACTCAATAGAAGATGGAATGTTTAACTTGTCAGATAACTTCGTTGGATAGGGTTATCCTTTTTCTTTTACAATACCATCGGTCCGTGTTGTACGTGAGCAGATCCGATGGCCATCGTATGATATTCCAATCCAAATAACTGAAAGCAATAATTGAGACACAGAAGAGAAGAGAGAATGGACGAGCAGACAATTACAGCCATGACAAGACAGAAAAAAAAGGACTGGAGCTAGCTCCTTCAACGCACGTACGTGCTTCACGCGAGGCTATTTTAACATGTACTAGGTAGTAGTAGTACGTTACTGTGATAAGGTAAAGAGTATTGTACATTCTAGGTCCTCAAACTATTTCAGGGGTGTCACGTAGGTCCTCGAACTCTGAAAATCGTCATCTAGATCCGTGAAGTTCAGTAAGTGTTCCATCTAGGTCCAAAACGTGCTGTATGACCGGCCACCTGGCGCCGTTTTCCGTTGCCACGTCGGACAGGGGGTAACGGCCGTTGATGGAAATATGCGAAAACACCCCCGTCTTATTCCAGATCGCTATTCCCCACTCTTCTCCTTCTCTCCCGATCTCTCTCACGGCGGCGCCACCTTGGTCTCGCCGTCGCTCACCTCTGCTCCGGCCACCGCCTCGTCCGATAACCCCCCCCTAGCACGTTGCCCCTCGTCGCCGGTGCCACCCCGGCCACGCCACCGACCCGAGCCGCCTCGGCCTTGCCTTCCCCTTCGCCGAGCTTCCCCGCCTCGGCCATCCTGGAGCTCGTCGCCGCCCCGGCCACCCCGTCGCCACCGGAGTCGAAGCCGCCGCCGCCCGACGTCGCCGTCGTCTACCCGCCTATGTCGCCAAGCTTCGCCGCCCCAAGCTCCTCTTGCTTCGCCCCGCCATTCGCTGCCCCGCCTCCTCGTCGCCGCCCTCGAAGCCCCGCCCCCGCCACCTGAGCTTCGCCACCCCGACGGCCTCCCCTCCGTGCCAACCGCCCCGGCCACCGCTCCCTTCTCCTCGCCCGGCTGCCTCCCCATCTCGCCGCGCCGCCGCTCCTCTTCCGCCGCCCCTAGCGGCGCCCCTGCTGGCCAAGCCACCGGTCGGCCGAGCCCAACGACCGCTCCCGACCAGACAGTTGGGGCACTAATCCCCCCCTAATTAGCCTGTTAGGGCATATTTAAGACTAATCCCCGGTCAGTAATTGTTAAAGCATAATTATTATGTGTATTTATTGTTTCGACACATTAATTTCTAATTAGTGCTAAACCGATAGATTAATTACTGTAATTAATGCTAATCAGACACTTAATTACTGTTATTAATGTCTAACAGTGCAATTAATGAGCTCCATAAATTTTAAGGGGGTGTTTTCGCATATTTCCATCGACGGCCGTTACCGTGCGGGGCCCCTGTCCGACGTGGCAACGGAAAACGGCGCCAGGTGGCCGGTCATACGGGGTCGGGCACGTTTTGGACCTAGATGGAACACTTACTGAACTTCACGGACCTAGGTTGACGATTTTCAGAGTTCGAGGACCTACGTGACACGCCTGAAATAGTTTTGAGGACCTAGAATGTACAATACTTCAAGGTAAATATTCCCTCCCCGGGCCTCCTCCTGTACGTCCTGCCACTTGTATAAAGATAGGCGCACACTTGGTACTCATCAGCCTCAGCCCCGGCCAGTAGTGCTACGGGAAGAATTGACGGAGATACATAGGCATGGCAACGGCGGTGTTGTCTGTCCTGCTGGCTCTGCTGGCCGCGGCGGCGACTGTGAGGGGGTCGCCGGCGGAAGGTATCCAGCCGTTGTCTAAGATCGCCATCCACAAGGCCACCGTCGACCTGCACGGCTCCGCCTACGTGCGGGCCACGCCGGCGTTGCTCGGCGACCAGGTATAGCTACCTATTTCATTCATCGTCATCATGCAGCTTAATTAGTTAAGCTTTTTTACTATATCGATCTGTCTAATTATCTAAGTCATCGGTTTGGCTTTGGACTTTGGAAGAAATGTTTATAGTAAACTTACGGGCTAGTTTTTTCGAGCGACCAGCAGAAGCTCTGCCTCTTTATTAAATAGATAGAAAAGAAATTGATCAGTGAAGAAAATCAGCCGAAAATTGAACTCAGATGTTTATTGGATCTTACAATATATGTATATCGGAGGGAGAACAAGAAAAAATGGCAGTTGCAATTAAAAATACTAAAAATTCATCAAGCATACTCTTTCAATTGCCGCAAAATCTTTAAACTAAGCACGGGACCAAAGTTAATAGTGAAGGGTCATGATTCATAAACAAATCAGAGCATGCATGTACAGAACAGATGGCATCTTAAATTTGAGAGAAATTTAACCGTACCTATACTGGCTGCACCGATTAAATCGATTTAGCCTAGATATACAAACAAAAGATAGGTGCACGAGAAATGAGAGTTGTTAATCATCCTGATCATTATCTGAGACATGCACAGGATATGTACACGTTTCTGAAATTTTTGACATGTCTATGACACAGGAAGAGGACACCGCATGGGTGACGGTGAAATACGGGTGGGCAAACCCCTCCGTCGACGACTGGATCTCCGTCTTCTCTCCTGCCGATTTTATGTAACGACTAAACCTCTTCTTCTTCACTTGCTAGACGTTGCAACGGTAAAATTAGTTTGTGATCGGAGATGAATGTGCATGCAGCTCGGGGTCGTGCCCTAACCCGTCGAGGTACCCCGGCGAACCGCTGCTCTGCACGGCGCCTATCAAGGTCGGTCGGTCGGTCCAGATCTATACGCAAATTCTTGTCAGTTAATTGCTTGCTAATTAACATGGATGGATGTTTGTATATATGGGTGCAGTATCAGTACGCCAATTACTCCGCGAACTACATCCACCCGGGGAAAGGGCGCCATCAGGTTTCAGCTCATCAACCAGCGCTCCGACTTCTCCTTCGCCCTCTTCACCGGCGGCCTCGAAAACGTACCTACTAAGTTCAATCTCAGTTGAACTGAAGCTAGCTAGCTAGCTTATTGCATGGAGCAATGACAAAATCGTTCGTTGCGTTGTGCAGCCGAAGCTGGTATCGGTGTCGAAGGCGATCGCGTTCAAGAACCCCAAGGCGCCGGTGTTCCCGCGGCTGGCGCAGGGAAAGACACACGACGAGATGACCGTGACATGGACCAGCGGCTACGACGTGAGCGAGGCCTACCCCGTTGGTGGAGTGGGGCATGGTCGGCCGCGGCGGCGACCCCACGCGCACGGCCGCCGGGACGCTCACCTTCAACCGCGGCAGCATGTGCGGTATGTACGTTTTAATTTTGCTTCCCCAAGATTAATTTCATTTCACGTTTCAGCAAACGGGATGGGAGAATTAACCTGATTTTTCAGGCGAGCCGGCGCGCACGATTGGGTGGAGAGACCCCGGCTTCATCCACACGGCCTTCATGAGGGACCTGTGGCCCAACAAAGAGTATTACTACAAGATTGGACATGAATTACTCTCGGACGGATCCATGGTGTGGGGCAACCCCTACTCCTTCCGTGCACCACCATCTCCTGCCAAAACTCGCTGCAGCGCATCATTGTCTTCGGTGACATGGGCAAGGTCGGTCGGTGAATCCATCAATTCAATTCACTTCACGTATATGATCGAATTGGCAAAAGGAATAAATGCTTCTCGATCGATCAGGCGGAGAGGGACGGATCGAATGAGTTCGCCAACTACCAGCCTGGTTCGCTCAACACGACCGACACGTTGATCGCGGACCTGGACAACTACGACATGGTCTTCCACATCGGCGACCTGCCCTACGCCAACGGGTACATCTCCCAGTGGGATCAGTTCACCGCCCAGGTCGGCCCCATCACCGCAACCAAGCCCTACATGATCGCAAGCGGCAACCACGAGAGGGACTGGCCCAACACCGGGGGCTTCTTCGACGTCAAGGACTCCGGCGGCGAGTGCGGCGTGCTGGCGGAGACAATGTACTACTACCCGGCAGAGAACAGAGCAAACTTCTGGTACAAGGTTGACTACGGCATGTTCCGCTTCTGCGTGGCGGACTCGGAGCACGACTGGAGGGAGGGCACGGAGCAGTACAAGTTCATCGAGCACTGCCTCTCCACCGTGGACCGCAAGCACCAGCCGTGGCTCATCTTCGCGGCGCACCGGGTGCTCGGCTACTCCTCCAACTCCTGGTACGCCGACCAGGGCTCCTTCGAGGAGCCCGAGGGCCACGAGAGCCTCCAGAAGCTCTGGCAGCGCCACCGCGTCGACATGGCCTTCTTCGGCCACGTCCACAACTACGAGCGCACCTGCCCGCTCTACCAGAGCCAGTGCGTCACCGCCGAGAAGAGTCGCTACACGGGTACCGTCAACGGGACCATCTTTGTCGTCGCCGGAGGTGGCGGGCGCCCACCTCTCCAGCTACACCACCGCCATCCCCAAGTGGAGCATCTTCAGAGACCAGGACTTCGGCTTCGTCAAGCTCACCGCATTCAACCACTCGTCGCTGCTGTTCGAGTACAAGAAGAGCAGCGACGGCAAGGTGTACGACTCCTTCACCATCGACAGGGACTACCGCGACGTGCTCAGCTGCGTGCACGACAGCTGCTTCCCCACCACGCTCGCCACCTAACTCACCATCCATCACCCTCGAGTTGCTTGGTGTCGGCTAGGATCCATAGCTAGCTGTAGCTAGCAGCTGATCGATCGATTCCTGTTTTTCTTTTCACTTTGCAATAAAGCTGATCAGCTGCATCAACACTATGCCAATGAGTGAGATACCTTCGGGCAGACGGAGGCCGGAGCATCTGGACTCGCAAAAATATCATTCGTTTTGACAGTGGACGGCCGACCTCGACCATCTTCTGCAACCCAAATATGCCGCAATTTATTTCTCGTGATCTGCATGATTTCACCTTGGAAATGTTATTGCGGTAAGATCGTAAGTTGCTATATGTCTGACTGACCGAGTTCCGCAATGTGATGTGACGGGCCAACACGAGAAAGAAAGGCACGGCATGACATAATATGCCGAGTTGACCTTTTAGACTGAAATTCACGTAAAACAACGTTGATGCCGGAAAATTCAACAATCTACTAATAGAACCGCAGGTTGTTAAGAGCCAGAGAGAACAGGTAGCCATGTAGGTAACTAGCCAGACAAGATATCATGTGGCTAGACAACAACTTGCATGTGCAGAAAAATTGAATTTCGTTCTCAAAGCAAAAAGGTAATTTACCAAATTAAATTTCAATTGATTGTCAGCGAGTAAGCAACTGACCTGTTACTGTCAGATCTACCAGACAGTAACCACCAAGTAACATTTCGTTCTCAAAGCAATCCACATGTCCAATAAAGTACCACCCATTTGTGTGCAGCTTCAGCTGTAAGCTCACCGCAGGTAGAAGCCTCCAGAATTCAGTCCATTGAGGATGCAGAGCAGCCATCACTATGACTTTGAACCCTCAACTTTTGAGCCATTACAACATATATGATAAGAGAAAGGTGTGAACTATAACATACCTGCCCAACTTCTTGAAAATACGATGGCCAATGGCAAAAAGATAACTAGGGGGAGCCTTCTTCCTAAAGCTTCGAGCTTTGATTCAGCTCATGGCGACACCAACCACAGGTGTGCTACTTGTCTTGCAAGCAAAACAAGCATCTAAAGCCACTCGCAGCATCCGCCAATGTATTTCCCAGCTTTTCAGCCGCACACACTCCTCACACATCTCTGACCCCCAATGCAAGCTCTAAGCAAGTAGTGCACCCAATTGGGTTACTCTCAGCAATCTTTGCTCTAAGATTGTCAGAAGATCTTCGAGATGGGATCACTCAGGATGGCTGGAAAAGCTCACCACACAATGCTGCCTGAGTCCTCATGTACCTATTTGCTTCAAGAACTGAAGGTGCACAAATTTCTCTTCCCTATATCTAGATTTATTTCACTAAAGCTGAGGATGATCTTATTTTGCTGAACAACGTACCGTGCCAGATGATATGGGATGAGGTCGGGGCAAGAAGAAAATGAGAGGGAAAGAATACTGGAAGAGCTAGAGCAAGAGTGCCAGGAAGTTTATAGGAGAAAAGTAAATAGTGCTAACATGTCTCGGATTCAATTGCATCAAGCATTGGCTGAATCTGAGGCAGAATTTACCAATCTACTTCTTTCCCTTGGAGAGAGATCATTTCCAGGCCGAGTATATTTCTCATCTTAAAGGCCTTATCCTTACATCAAATGAGAAGGAAAACATCAAGAAACTAACCTGAATTTTCTTTATGCAGCCTGAGAAAATGACAGGCACTCTAAAGGAGCAGCTGAATTCCATTACACCAGCCCTGCAAGAAATGCAGATGAGAAAAGAAGCCAGAGTAAAGCAGTTCATAGAGGTTCAGACTGAAGTACAAAGAATTGCCTCCGAAATAGCAGGATGCTCGGAGAATGAAGTTGTCACAGTAAATGAAGAAGATCTATCACTGAAGAAACTTGAGGAGCACCAAAGTGAACTGCAAAGACTTAAAAGAGAAAAGGTACATAACCACAGAAAACTTGTGCCACAACAGTCCTGACCATCTCATTTACCAACCAGAATGTTATTTCTTCCAGGGTGATCGCCTGTGCAAAGTTGAAGAGTATAAGTTCTGATTCGCAATTTTGCAAAAATAATGGGGATGGATCCTTCAAACGTCCTTGCTAATGTTCACCCCAGCTTGCTAAATGGAGCAAATGAACAACAAACAAGGAACATCAGTGATGGCATCCTTAACAAGCTCAACACCATGGTCCAGAAGCTTAAAGAAGAGAAGAACCACAGAATGGAAAAGGTAATTTCTTCTCCTTTGGCATATACGTCTGTAATGCACAGAACTGTCACAATACATGTCGTTTTGGACATTGATACAGTCTCCAAGGTTACATTTTGACCATCAATTTCTACAAAACTATGATTCTTGAAATAAAAATAAGTATACCTTATGAAAGTATATTTCATGTTTTCCTAAAAAAATTATATTTCATGATGGACCTAGTATTATCAGTCTGGTGTTGTAGATGTTGTTAATTTTTCTATACCGATGGTCAAACTTTAAGAAGTTATTGTAGATCCTAAAACGACAAGTATTGTGACGTGGAGGTGGTATTAGAATAACATAACCAACAGCACCAGGCACTAGGAACCCGATAGCGGAAGGTACAAAATGGAACTGCCAAAACATCTCAGGAAGTTAAAGATGTACTTGCACGCAATAGCACTCTAAGTTCAACAATACCATCAAGCAGACATGCTCAATACATTTACCAGGAACTTCATTAGTCAGCTTAAGAAATTGTAACTATTCAACTCTAATAATTTTGTTATAGGGACACATACCACAAGAACATAGAGTAACCAAATATTAGATGTTTGCAGAACTACCTACTGATGCAGGTGTTACTTTGCAGCTTCATAGCCTTGGAAAAGCGTTGACAAACTTATGGAGTATTTTAGATACTACTATGGAAGAGCGCCAGCCATATGGGCAAATTAAGATATTTTCAATGCCTTCAGGAAATGGTATGTTAGGTCCTGGAAGCCTCACACTTGAGAAAATTCAGCAGGTAAACCCCAGACATGAACTGCGAAAACAAATATTGAATTATGGTCCATGAATTGTACTACCATGCAGTCCACAGCTGATAGGTGTTTAATATTGCTATTTTGAATGAAATAGATTGAATCTGAAGTTCAGCGACTAGATCAGTTAAAAGCAAGCAAAATGAAAGAGCTATTCATAAAAAAACAAACTGAGATCAGGGAAAATTTGCAAGAAATCCCACATGGATTTGCCTTACCATACAGAAATTAACAATATAATGGATCTGATAATGTCAGGTGCGTTCCGCCAATCATATTCCATTCCCTTCTTTTAAGGGCTTCCACCGCATTGACTAACATCGCCACTATTTCGGGAAAACATGTGTACAGGAGATGTGGACCATGATAATCTAATTAAGACAATGGATGCATATATATACAAAGCAACAGAGGAGGCCGCAAGTCGTAAAGAAATAGTGGACAAGGTTGAAAAATGGGTAGCTTCATGTGATGAAGAGCGATGGCTAGAAGAATACAGCAGGGTGCAGTGCCTGCCTGATGACCATAGCCATATACACATGTCCTCGCTCCAAGTTTGATTTCACTCAGCTAATTATATTCCTCTCTACAGGACGAGAGAAGGTATTCAGTAAGCAGAGGAGCTCACAAGCACTTGAAACGTGCAGAACGTGCTAGAATTATAGCAAACAAAATTCCAGGTAAGTATTCAAGCTGCTAAGTAAAATACTAAAATGGAAAATCAATAGATAAGATATATTAACTAGAAAAGATGCAGGCTTGGTAGAACTCCTAATGGCAAAGACAGAGACCTGGGAACATGAGAGGAAAAAGGTCTTCTACTATGACGAGGTGAGAGCTTATGTCTTGAAAGTTGAAACAGAATTCCATCCTCCATAGAATATTCAGATTTTAGTATTCTAGAAAAAAAAAGGACTTTGGAAATGATCAAGCCACCCTATACTTGGCCTAAAATGACCTAGACGACCAAAGCATATTGTTTAATACATTCAGAGTCCATATTTTTCTTACTAGAATTGGCCAGTTCCCTGCTGCATTTAGTTTGTCTTTGAATTGCAACAAACGTAGTTGTATTGAGATCTCCATAGGGTTTAATTAACATACTATAAAAAAGCTAAAACACAAATCAGATGTACACATGTTGACCCCCCTCTACACTGGTGGGAACAAAGACAATTAGATTATAGTGCCACGACATTGATGTAAGGATGTCAGAATTCAGGGCAAGAGAAGTACAGCATCTAGTGCAGTCAAGGGCATAACGAACTACAGATGTACAGAGTACAGAATAAGTTGGCAGCAAGTAAATGAGTGCTAGCTTCATCAATTGTAACTAAACCTCCACCTATTTCAGCAACTTTGTGAACATAAATTGTGCATACAGAATAGCATAGCGGTTTTCAAAATCTTCATAAGTGGAAAGTGGTTTCAAATGGTAAGAGTTTCTTGAACAAGAATAATAGAATGTCAATCACCAAGCAGGAGGCTGTAAACTGTTCATAACATAAAGTCATAAATAAGGAAAATTATTTGATAGTGTCAACTATTGTTAGAGCTCCTGGACCTCAGTGCATACCTGTGGCCAGGAGGAGCTCTAGAGCCAGTGAGCTGTCAGCAGGCAGGCGGCGTATTCGACACAGGAACCAGGAAAGGTAGTGGGGAGAGGATAGGAAGGAGATTAAGAGTAAGAGGCTTCTTATTGTGCTTGCCCAAATTACAGAAGGTATGTCTTTATATATAGCCAGCTTAATAAGTGCAGATCCAGTCTGCTTAAACTAAGCACATAACATGCACATCCGGGTCCTCTTTGATTCACAGGACACAGGAAAAAGGCAATTCCTGAGAATCAAAGCCCATAATTTGTTTAAACTAACAGATAAAGAAATGAAGAGCACAATCTGCTTACAACCAATTTAAAAGGAAATGACATAATGAAGTCAGTTCTTATCTCTTGTGGGGGGCACCCTCCCCAAATGCCACATCAACTCATGCGCTGGCCAGGCCAGACGCTGGTACAGGAGTCCCAACATAAGTACATAATAGCTATGTACAGGCATATTGAAGCATTATAATATCTGGTCTGGAAGGACGTTTAGTCATGCAATCGCATATTAAATTAGAACTTTATTCTTAGGCTTTCATCAAAGGGGCTTGAGATTTACTCTTTAGCAAATCAAGCATTGCTCAGTTAACAAGAAACCAAATGACAATCATGAAATTTTATTCTTGAAATGCAAAAGAGCACCTTTACAAAGTGCCAAAAAAAGGTAAAAAATAAAGCCAACATACTTGATGGAAGCAGCATTGTCGAAGCCAAATTGGCAATGTCACATATGCCATGCCTCTATAAAGCTGCATATGAAGAAAAACAACAGTGGTAAGCAGACTACTGGAAGAAATCTATTCCTTTCAAAAAAAGAAATATATTCCTTTACATTTTACTCCCAGAAAGATGCAAAACCAAAGATTCTTGCAGGTTGGTGCATGAGGTGATATAGTTGTTCAAATGTTAAAAATGTATAAGGCTGTGCAATCAACTAAAATCAAGGACTACCAAGAAAACCGAGGACCTATATAAAATCTGAAAAATATGATGCAGAACATAATTTTGATTCTAATATAAAATGCATTATGTCGTGCAGCCAAAAGATCTTGCCTTACCTTGTATGAAAGGTCTTCCACAAAATATTACTGATACATGAACATCGTGTAACACTGAACTTAAATTTCCTAAATTACAAATTTCAGTAGCCATTGCAAACACATGACAAAGTACTGGTAAATCAACATAATACAATTTATATTCAGCATTAAACATTACAGAATACCCACTTGGACAAATATATTTGTAGATATTTGAGTGTGCATTTCTGGCACGACACTACAAATCAGTTCCATGATAATGCTAAGCAATAGCTTAGAAAAGTTCATCACATCCTCTGGTTTTAAGTTCAGCACAATAAGTACACTGGCGAGTAGATGCTGGCTTGCTTCTAATATTCCGATAAGAATACCGGTTTGCATATCCCGGAACTGGTATGGTTAGTATCTGGCTTGGAACATGTTGTAACAATATTTCAAAAATCATGCAAGTCCAGGTAGATTGATTCTCGAGTAATTTGCTACAAATAATAAAAAGCCCTTAATAATTTCTTCAACATGACTGCTAACATTAGCTTTTGCAGCTTCCCCTTTTGGCAATGATGAAAGATTACATGTTAACAATGAAGGAAAAGGATGATGAGAGAAACATGCAACGGGTGAGTACCTATTGCTCAATTGATGTTACAGGGAATTGCCTAATCTGGCTTGTAAACTGTGTTAACATTTTACTAGGAGTAGAAAACTATCACCAGTCAGGTTGATATTGATTTCCTGAACATTCTCTTTACAGGAGAATAAAAAGGTACAGACTCAACTTATAAAGAGGAATGAAAATTCATTTATATTAAGGCCCAACACAAGCTGCAGTCGTCCATCAAGCAGAGGCTTCAATACCAGTCATCGCTCTACATCCCTTTCGAGAGTTTCTTCTATAGTCCAACAGTCTATTTCAGATAACTCAGCTGAAAAAGATGTGCATATAAGAAAAGTTAGGAACAGAGGAATGCAGAGTGCGTTGGGGAATAACAGAAGCTGTTCAAACCCTTATGAAGATAAAACATCAGGAGTCTCCACAAAACAAGGTCTTTCACCAATTTGATTTCCCCCTTTTTTTGGTCCCTTGTGAACATACCACTACTGCTCAAAGCTATTGCAAAAATGACAAGCAGTAGTTTTGTATGTATTGATACCATATTCATATATTTATAATTGTATCACTCAGTAAACCTTGCTCCTTTAGCTGTCTGTGTGACAATACTTTGGAAGCTCATCAATGCAAGAAAGCACAAAATAAGGTGACTTACCATTAGTGGGATCATTGTACAATTTCTGGCAGCATATTAATCATTTCCGGGCAGAGGGTACGTGAGACGCCAATTAAGATGTGCACGCCCGCTTCTATTATTATGATATAAAACCTGCCAAACCAAAAGTGTAAGCAAGAGTAGCTAAACATTAGAAACGAGGCAAAACAGTCACTCTTTTACCAGAAACCACAGATGGAAATATGCGCATGTTTGGTTCAATGCCCGTATTTCCATATAAGATGTGGCTGCGAACCAAATGCCCACCTAACTCGGTCAAACTTGCCTAACTTGGAGTGTGGCAGAGTTTGACTACAAACCAAACAGGTGTACATAAGCAATTAGGTTCATTCAGTGTGATTTTATCCTCTAATGGATCACACTAATAGCCAGTTACAGTTGTACGCATAAAGGCAAAAACTTGTAGAGATGAAACCTGCTGGTAGCATCTTCAAGATTTCTCAGTTGATGTAATCCATCGTCTAGTGTTAATTTCGATTCTGTTAAATGTCACCTCTTGGTAAACATAACCAAGAAGATCGTTAAATTTTGTTTCGTTCTTCTATAATCTTTTGCGGTTGCAGACCCACAAAAACAATCTAAACCAGACCCTCCATCCATGCATTGTAACAGCATCATACAATGAAACTGACTAAACGGTCAAACAGGCAACTCACAACTTTTTGATCGCTTCCTCCTGTGGAGATGCATTCATCATTAGGGGCTACAGCAACCTGGAATGTGGTGCATGAAGAACTCGAAGCATCAGAAAAGTTCGCTAAAGGACCAATGGTAAGAATATTGGAGTAGATGCTTACCGCGTTGGCACATCGACTATGAGCGACGATATGTCTGACACAAGGCTGCCCTAGAGTAACATCCCACATTCCAACGCTGCAGGCCGAGTAGTTGAGCACATTTTGCAAGTATAACAGAAGTACAGAAGTATAAATAATCATATCATCAATTTATTTTTACTCACCTGCCATCACCACTTACAGTAACAAGTACAGGTTGATTATGCAACCACTGTGTGGCGTTTACCCCCTGATCACCCTCATCAACATGACTGTAACAATAAAGACAACTTTGTCAAAACCCAATGGAGTTTGGGAAAAAAATGTAAAATATATACAAGGCAACACCAAATGGGATGTACAATAAATATAGAATGATATTTATGATCATAATCAGCCAATTACCAAAAGCAAAGGGGTGACATGGTAGATAACTAGTCACAAGAGGTGACATGGTAGAAAGAATTAGATGTTCCTCCATATGCAGGTTATGCTGCTTGAAAAGGGGTGACATGGTAGATTACTAGTCACAAGAGTGCTTGTATACTAATATACTAGATTATTAACACAATTAGGAATTAAGCATTTTATTTTTCTAGCTAGTATCTCCAGAATCTCAATTGTCAGTGCTAGTAGGAACTACAGGATACATAAGTGGTGATGTTGATTGTGCCCATTTGTATTCTGCCACAATAATTAGCAACTTCTCGTGGTATTAAATCAGCCAGTGTACATATGGATCTGTGGACATGGTCAATGAATTTCAATGGTGGATTATGTATCTTCAGCAACTAGAGCAGCACAATATGAGGTTTTTACTAAAGAAAAGGAATTTCTAGCCACACGATACATCTTTTGTACTGTGGAGTTATCATTTTCTTGTGCACAACCGCAAATTGTTCTTCAATGGACAAAATAAAACTGAAGAGAATGATGTTGATCACGCAAGGATTATAGCATATGCCAGATTACTTAGAAACAGTTGGTCAGGCATCTAACCAAGAATTACATTTCACTTCAAAAGATAAATGACTTCCACTTAGCTCACCAGTGGAGATAGTAAATAACCATAAACGTTGTTTTGGACAACAAATAATCACTAAATGCAATAATGCTACACTTATATTTCATGCAATTACCCTGGCAGTTGACTTGTATATTCTGCAGTTGGCATCTGCTTGCCATGGCTCAAGCAATGTAAAGGTCGAAAAAAACGCATGTCTTTGCTTCGTGAAACATCCCTGCTGTGACTTATTGGAACTAGTCTTGTATCCCAAACCAAAGTATTATTTGATGTGCTCGAAGCAGAAAAATAGGTACCACAGTTGCTAAATGAAACAGATGTAACCTGTTGAGCAACAATACATTTATTATCAGTTCTCAGGGAAGAAATATGTTAGTATCGGTTAAAAAAAAGAGAATGTAAGCTTAAAGAAAAGAAGATCCACTTTAAGCAATTCACGTGCATCCTTCATCCTTAGATGAGAACCAATACAAGAAATTACATAATTTATAAATGATCTGTGCAAACTCCACCCCAGCAATTTCAGCTTCTACTAATTGTAGCAGATTCATGGGCACAAGCGAAAATGATTCCATACTTAGAGCTATGGCATTTGCTGAACTGCTGAATGAGCAATTGGAGAGTTTGAAACAAAATTAAAATCATTTTCTTCCGAGAGAAAACGAGGCATAAAATTCACATGGCAATGATGAGGACTCCAGATTGCGCAGAATATCACATTTCATGTTTCAATTACAAACTAAGGCAAGATCAGCTTTGGTCAAAGTACGAACAAGTAAACAACGAAGACTAATATTCATCAGTAAACCAAGGAAAATATACTCAAAAGAAAATTCTAAAAAGTACGATAACACAAAACACCAGTATGTCTGGCTACTGATGGAAAGCAATAAGAGAACTACCTCAGAACCAGACCCCACAGACAAATGATTAATTGCAGAACAAGCACGGATGTCAAACAAGCCAATAGTCCCATCACCAGAACCTGCACATTGGAGGAGGCAACAATAACTACAGTGTCGATACTTGGCTGCAATAGAGGGATACTACACACAAGAGAGAAGGAAAATAACCTGTAATGATAGTATTGCCAGCAGGATTGATTTTAAGGGAAGTAATATACTGTGAATGAGGTGTGTTAGTGTTCTGTTCAGTGTTCAACTCTAAAATTTTCAGCTAAAACATAAAAAAGATACATACAGAATCACTTGCAGAGAAAGATAAGTAAGATTCTGGAGACTCAATATCCCATAATTGTACCACAGCTGAGCCACCATAATCACAGTCACTTCCACATGCCAGAAGATTTTCACTACAGAACTCCATTGTGTCGATTGAAGGATAGACCATATCCTGGGACCTGTATCAACACAGAAATTGACAAGGTTTGACATCTATGATGAGATGAATTAGAGTTATGGGAATGCACCAGCTTAAGCGGAAACAGAAAATCTGCTAAATATGTGAACCGAGGAACACTAAGCTTACACTATCTATCCTACAATTCAACAGATCACATGATTGAGAAAAATATTTTTTAACACTAATTAACAAAAGAAAAGTATAGAGGTAAAAAAAAACTGATATCACTTGCAGAAGGGAATCTCACTTCCAGAACAAGATATGCACAGTTAATGGATTAAAAGTAAATGTTTTGAGTAAATTGGCATCACAGGTACATGAAATTGCGAAGTGGGTGCATCTAGGTCAATAAACTTCTTAGACCGAACAAGAGAGATCTCACAGGTGGTCTGGAAATAAGACATGGATGTGACATGGGACTAGATGCTGATGTGTGACTGAGGTGGCAATTCCTCTATGTAAGCCTCTATGTAAGCATCTATTATACCCACGTGGATGACTTGTTAGGCATTTAAAATCACTTTTGGACCTCTCTTGCTCGGTTTAACAAGTTCATTGACCTAGATGCACGGTTTCATAGTTCATTGATCAGCCACAGACACATTGTAAGTTCATGTACCTGTGGTGAGATTTGTTCACATATTTCACTGGGACATGTAAACCCGAACAAAACCATTTTAGCATAACAAAGCATCAACCAAGTTCTTCTCCATTAGTTTTTACTAATTTTACCACTTCAACAAAAAAACTGACATAAAGTTGATACCTACTTTTCTATTTTTCTCTCTAAAAGCTCAGCCTACGGACATAATCCATATGACCGGGACGGAGTTCTGCTAGCTACTGCCTATTGGGTGTACTAGTGTAGGTACTTCCAACTTTATTTTTGAAGAGATGGATGGGTCAGACGAAACTGACGGAATAGCAGCTACAACACTTTGGGAGATGAAACGGGCAATTAATTTGCCAGATCTAACTGAATTGCGCGTTGGCACTTCACGAAATGCTAGGAGGAGCAAACTGTGGTCTTACATTTCTGATTAGTACTGCATTCAACCTTTGTAACATAGTAGACTAGTAGGCCAAGAACCCCAGGGGTCTAGGCAGCGGCAATCAGCACCCGAGGCCAAGCGCCTGTGCATTCGTGCAGCTGTGGGCAGGACAGCTACTGTTGACCAGAAAAACCAGTGGCAGTTCGTTGGGGAAATCAACAGTTCGCAGGGGAATTTTTTTTAGTAGGTGTTGGTCTCCAGGGTGAGGCTCCTACGAACTCCACCGTGCGTAAATAAACAATCTTTTTGGGTCATATCTCTGATAAGGCCTTTCGCTAGGGCATGGAAAAAAGCATAACTGGGAGAAGAACATTCGCTTGCTAGAAGGTATTCCTCATCAGATGATTTTTTTTCTCAAGAGAACAGAAAAATGATGTGGTTCCCTAATGAATAGCATATTAACATAACTAGTACGATGAGCAAAGTTTTGGTTTTTCTTAGGATGTGTATTGACTTGTACATAAAAAAGTTCAGCTTGATAGCAATAGGGCTTTCCATTCTAGAAGTATGGATAATATAATACAGCCAAGAACAAGTTTCTCAAGAAAATTTGTATACTTGTTAAACAGCCCATATTCTTTACATAACTACATTGACATGTATATCAAGGTAGAAGACATGAAAATTCTAATCAGAATACTATAATCCATTGCATGATGCAACAAAATTATATGACTATACATTTGTGGAAGACTGAAAGTACTTTTAATGTTAAAACTATTGATGCTATTTTAATATGACCAATCTAAATATTTTCATAAAGGATAAAGTTTGAAATTATTTTGCTGCACGGGTATCAGTATGGTATATACCTCGAAACTTAGGGACTAGGGAGTATTCCAGAGAAAGAATATAAGGACAAATACTCAAATACATGATGGAAATGAAATGATCCAGCTTACCTCAGGTTCGAATTTAGATCAGAAGCAAGTTCACCTCTCAAAGCATTCCATAATAAAAGCTTCCCGTCACCTTTTGCTCCACTAGTGACAACAAGACCTATAAATGTGCACTATGTTGAAAACTAGAATAATTTAAACTGAAATTAAAATAGAGATAATTTATAAAGAATTTAAAGAGAGCAGAACAAGGGTTGGAATACAGAAAACAAAAAGGGAGAACTATATCCATGTGACAATCCCTTGTATTGATGATTCAAAGCACAAAGACAAGAGGATTTGCCAAAAGGATATAGCAATATCACTACTATAATGAGAGGCATGCACAAAAAAACCGAATCTGCTGATATCATGCGAGGGCAATACAAAATGTTTAATTACGGAACTACTTAATCAGTTTAGACACCGGAAGTGATACCAGAGAAATCTGTATAGAAGCTCATCTTCTAAAAAAACAAGAAACTACAAACAGAACAAACCAAACTGAAGGGAATACTTCTTTTTCTACTTGTAGCTAGTACTTTGCTTTGCCGAATTAGATGTTAATTATAAATTAAACCACGCTTTATATATGGTCATAAATCACGCTAATAAATACAGGAGTTAACGTTGGCTCGATTCATTGTCATGGACACATTAATCGAAACAGATGACATCTCAATCAAGACTGCTGCTATGCTACCCAGGAGTCCAAGATTGTACAGAGATGCAACCACATTGCACTATTGCCGTAAGCAGAAAGACTTGGGCACCATAAAACTAACTAGATTTGCTTGCTTGCGGTGAAACAGTTGCCTCATTCAGTCATAGTTTTCTAAGCTAACTACTAGTGTAATTAACAATGTGCCATAAATCAATAAGCACAACTTAAGTAAACATATTATCAGAACTCAGACCTATCCCTTAAAGCTCGCACTCAAAACTGCAAACAGAGAAAGTTAAAAAAATCTAGAACAAGACATATATAGGTACTTAGTAAACACAGAGAAATTAAGGATGATGAGAGTTGACATACAGGATTGCCACTTATTCACTGCCATAGCATTAATTTTTTGAGTATGCCCCACTGAATTTTGGTCATCACCACCCAGGGTATAGAGGCAAGAGCCCGTAATGCAGTCCCATACCTATTGTTTATTTATAGAAATAAAAGCAATTAACATCATTCTTTTCTTATTTGTTACACTGATTAGCACTGAACAAACAAGAAAAGACTCTACAGTCACCTTTAGTAAATTAGAACCACAAGATACTACGCTTGCTCCTTTGACTGCAAATGAGATTGCCTGGATCTGAGAACAATTAAATAGAACTAAATGAACAACACTAATCACCATATTAAAAAAGGCAAAAAGTGAATATCAAATACCAACCAAAAAAAATAAAGTCCCAACTAACCATCTTATAATGAGTACAGAAAGTTGAGACTGGTTAGTACTCGCATAACTTCTGAACTTGTGAATTTTATGTGGTAGTAATATTGTTACCGAAGAAACAGATGATTATCAAGGTGCTCTTGTATGGGGCATGCTTGAAAACTAACGTGACAAACGATTGAGTATGAAGAATGACAAGTAAATATTGCATGACACACAACCACTTCTTTTGTACTTTTATGGTGGTGGTCTTAACTCTTAAGGTTATTCTATCACAGCTGGGAAAGCATACTATTTTCCAAGCACAAAAGGACAAAGGAGGAAGGTGGCATAGATTCACTAGCTCAGAAGATACTCTTATGATATAACAAAAATGAACTTCTTTGGCATACCTTGGTATTGTGGCCTCTAAGTTGAATAGCCCTTCCAGAGAGAAGATTGAAAAGCAATAATTCATTTGGTGCCTGAATTAATGGAATAGTATTTTCAACGAATCAAAGAAATGCAGTGCAAGATATAAATAAGAATCCAGAAAATAATGAGGTATCAAGGCATTTCACTAAAGATCTTATGGCAGCAGCAGAATATGCAGCTATAACATCATGCTTGTTTCCAGCCCCCTCCTGGCCTCCCCAGGCTCCCCCTCGCCGCTAGAAAATCTTGAGTAGAAAATGCACTGATAATCATAAATGGTACTAACCTCATTAGAGCAAGAAACAAGCTGAGGCAACCCTTCTGGATGAAACTTTACATCAAGAACTTTGCGGACACCTTGCTGAGCCAACACAAAGTAGATAATTTTAGAACAGAAATGTGTAAATTGGTAAAACAAAGAGTAAAGTGCACCAAAGAGCACGATCAAGCATAGCTACTCAGTCTTGAAATTAATGGATGCCTTCTGCAGTGACTTAAATGGGGGGCCCACAAAAAGATTATTGAAGCTGAATACCCCACATACAAGTTTATCTTGGCTGTAATAATTACATCGACAAAAAGTAAACCGCACATTAGATATTATCACAATGCTTCTCATTTCTGGTATTTTTTTTTGACCGGGAAATTTCTGCAAGCATTCAAAATGCATTATCCCCAAACAATTTTGTGTGTCCATGCATCTTCAGCTATGGAACTTATGACATTGTTGACGACTTGACGTCATCACATGTCAACAATTCTAGCATCAGGAAGAGTAGAACTTAGGGGATAATGCCAATTCAGCATAAGTTGCCAAACTGTGTAGATGTAAAGTACACAAGATATCCAGTTTAAGACGGAAAAGGAAGATAACATGTTGAATTAAAAGCAAAAACAAGTATGCAATGTATCAAAATTTCTATACCAGAAGAGTATTTGAAATCTTTCTTTTAATTGGACCGTTGATCGATCAACCCAGGCAACCGTTCACTGGTCGGACTGCCGATTAACCAGTCAAACTGAAGGTTTCCGTAATATAAATTTTTACTATGCAAACTATTTTTAGTTTAAATGTCTATAAACTAAAAGCACTTATACACTACAATTAGTTTGTATATTTTTTGCATTCGGGCATATCAAACAGGCCAAAGGTCAGATCACTACAATAATTAGCTTGTGCATTCCGCTAATCGATCCCGATACTCATCATGCTCAAATCAGTACTGCTTGCAGCCAACCAAAGCAATGAAGCACTATGGTGCTGGCCCATGGGAGCGAAATAGCGAAACCCCTTGCGGCAGTGACGTAGGTGTTGCTGCCAATGACCGATGTAAGGGGTCATGTCTCGCGAGCAAGAGGGGCCACAGACAAAGGAGAAGGCCACAACAGTGCCCACTGGCCAGCGGCGTTGCCATTCTGGGAGAGGAAAGTGGCACGAGGCACCAGCGAGCTCGATCGAGTACCTGACAGCAGTGCACGGAATTAGACTGGGCATCTCTAACCAGGTCTTGGGATTTGAGGAGAGGAGCAATGTGAGCAAGAGGAATTGAACAAGAGGGAGGTGGTCGCTGTTGACGATTTGAGTATAGGTCACGCATAACACCTCAGACCCTCTCTAGGCATAGCAGGCCGAAGTATTTAAGCACGGAAGATTGGCTGGCCAGCATCGGTCCTCTTTTTCCTTTCACTCGGTTCAACCAAACCATCCCGGTTCAGCAGTTTGTTGGAAAACTAGTCTGGTTCACCTTTTTTTCCGGTATGATTGCAGGAATGGTCTTTCAAGCAACCCAAATCGCCGAGGCCACCGGTTCTGATTTTTTCCAGTTCAACCGCTTGTCTGGTTCAGTTTTTTAAACTATGTTTCAAATTGCATAAACTTAAGAGATCCAAACCAAACTGCCAGACATCAACCATTTGAACTTGTACCAAATTGCATTACCAAGTATTTGAGAGATCCATACCCTGTCATGAGGCTGAGCAGAAGGAGCACTCGACGTATAAGCGCATGAAGTCGCGCACCAAGATAAGTAACTTTTTCTTACAGCATGTACTGCAGGTCCTTCAAACTGGACTGCAGGTGAATTCCATCCTAATATTGAAATCAAGAATAATCTATTATGATTTTAGAAAATGGAAATTGTAGGTGGAATGTTTAAAAATAACAGAGCATTGCTGAATAATACTATTGTTTAGAGACCAAAACAAGCATGCCTTCAAGAAATGGGGTCCATCTTTCACAATTCCTTCCAGCATAACCTCCATAAGAACAAACTTGAGACCAGTTGGTACCAGTTTCACGCCCCTCTAGGCAGAACAATATGTTTTTCTTAATAGATCTCTGCGGAAAGAATGGATTAACATGTCCCTTCCATATATTGAAACCTCTTGCATCGTCACCGTGTGAACTAGAATTTTGTTCATGCTGCGAGGTTCCTGCCAGGAAACTTTTCAGTTGATACAGATCGTAGTAACAAATTTGCAATTAAAAATGCAAGGTTTTTGGCATGGCCTATTGGCCCTATTCACAGATTAATCAACATCCCCAAGATTCATAAAGGATGTATCCTAAGTCCATAACAGATAATTAATCTTACAACCAAGAAAAAGGATGAACCTGTTGCAGCTTCACTATAGCACCACGCAGGTGTGACAATGATAGGGTTTCTCTTTCTCTTTTGGCCAAATTCACTCTCCACTGCTTCTCCTGGTTTTGGCTGTTCATTGGCATAAATCTTTGGCACATCAGCAGGCTTTGATGCGCTTGCAGTAGTTGTCCCTTCTTGCATACTTATGTTAGTCTCTGGCTTTTGAAAATCCGTATACGATGAATCTGTATCTTTAATGGCGACAGTACGAGAATGCTTAAACAACACACTGGTCAACTGATTCTGCAAATCTGTCAAACTGAAATACATGTCAAAATATTTTATCACATGCCATTAATAACTATAGCAGAGAAATGGTCCATTAATAAACCTAGCAGAGAAATAATCCAGAGTCAGATGCATACAGTTCATATTTGAGGAGAGCTTCTTTCTTTTTGGAGAATGACATCGTTTTGTCCTTTATAGTTGCACTGCCACCTGGAAGTCTACGTGCACTGCCACCTGGAAGTCTACTTGCACTGCCACCTGGAGATCTGCTTGCACTGCTACCTGGAGATATGCTTGCACCGCCACCTGGAAATCTACCTATGAAAAAGCAGAATGTATATGATTAAGGAGACCCATAAAACTATCACTTCAAGAAAAGATGCAAAATAAGTGAATGTAAAACCTGTCACTGGAGGTAGAGATTTCGGTAAGGTCGCGGTACTTTCTGGTGGGGTCACTGGAGCAGAACTTGGCCGGACCGTAGCTCTAGCCGCAGAAAGTTGTAGAGTCTGTCATTCAAGCATCAATTTTGTAAAGCTAGTATCTTCAAGGAAAAAAGGTTAAGGGGAACCAGAAAAGAAAGCAAATTGAAATCATGTAAGGACTAACTAGAGTAAGGACAAAATATATATTTGCAAGGATAGCGAGATGTATTCACAGAATAAAGTCATGGAAATAGATATAAAAACAACTATGAGATACTAACATGAGTATGCTGCACTACTAATACCTCAAATCATTTTTTGCAAATGCAATTTAAGAGTCAACAGTTCAAACTGGCATAAATAGAATAAAACAAAGAAACTATGCCTGGAGCAACCAGCCGTAAACAAAACTATGTGCTGCTTTAGAGGAGGCTAGGTTCTTCTCTTTACTGAAATAAACTAATAATAATACAATTAATGTAGAAAGCCAGAACTAATAATAGCAGGGTGCTGAATCTACATAGGATATTCTGCAATAAAGCAAGAAATATATGCTTCAATGCAAGTATGTCGATATATTGGGTTCGTGAAGCAAAAGAGAAACAGATCAGAGTCGCATAGATCTCGTAGAGAACAAATTGTCAACAGAATTTTAAGATAAAACGTCCACTATAGTATCATTTGCAAAGAAACCTCTTCAGCCAATACAAAGAAAATAAAAAACATTTCTCCCACCAACCAATCAAAGTGGTTCAGAAAAGTGTGCACCTTTGGCAACTTCCCCCTCTTCTTCAGCAGCTTCAAGTGCATCCGCTGGCTGTAGTGTATCAAATGATATTTGGAATGCTTCTCAACCAGCCTGTCCATTACCTGTGGGTGCGATGCAAGCCACTCTGATATCTGCTTTGAAGTAACTAGTGAGTCCATCTCAAGAGTTTCCAACCACTGGTACACAGGCTTCCAGAGATCAGTTCGCTGGAACCTGTACGGGAATGCACTTTGGTCTGCATCTAAAACCTGATTGGTAAACAAGAAAACAAAGTTGCACCCTGAATTCAGCTTCATAGATCAACAGCGGGATTGTTGGAATGCAAAAGAACTAACAGATCTGTAGAATGCCGGTCCCATAAGAGCTATCATGCAGATCACAGGTAGCTCAAATAAGAGTTCGATGTGCTCTGACTAGAGTTCCAAATCAAACTAACAACAGCAATTCTAGATCGAATGATACTGGAAAGTACTACGCAATTCAGGAAACCTAAATAACCATATTAACAATGTTCTGATTTTCAATGAGTCAGAACCCACCGACCTTTCTGGTATGATAATAAACATGCAATGACTTGACAAGCTAACTTTTCCATGACTAGTGGCACCTCAGCAAGTGGGGAACTCTCGAACAGTAGTCGTTCGTAATTCACGCTGAACCATCAATCTAATTAACTTTGTAACCAAGGTGGAATAACGTAATAATTCCAACCAACGTGCGAATCGCCCATGGGGGAAAGGGGTAGACCTGGTCGCCGCGGAGCGCGAGGACGCGCTGGTGGAGCTGGGAGCGGGGGAGCGAGGGGAGGTCGGGGCGGTGGGCGTCGATATAGGCGTCGACCTCGGGCTCGGTGGGAGGGCGGCCGTCGGGGAAGGACTCGAGCCAGGCGCGCGCGGCGATCTCCCATGGGTGCGGCGGGCGCGTGGAGGAGGAGGAGGGCTGCGGCTGCGGGGCGGGGTGAGGGGGAGGGGGCGTGGTCGGGTTGGGGTTGGAGTTGGGGGCGGGGGTCTGGTGGTGGAACGGCGCGGGGAGGGGGAGCGGCGCGTCCGGCGGCAGAGCGCGGAGCGGGAGGATGGCCTGCGGCTCCGGCATTGGGCTTGGGTGCCGGAGCGGAGAGGGTGTGGTGGTTTTGGGGGGGGTTTGCTTTGCTCTCGCTCTACCTGCCCATAGTATTATAGCCTTCGTTCGCTTGAATCGTGCAGTATAAATATTCATCTCTCTCTTCTATTTTATGGGGATTTCACTAGAAATTCAATTCCGGGCATATAGGAGTCCACTTGATTCACCAAATATTAAGCATTAAACATCAGGAAAGATCTGGTACAGGTGCGGATTGAGGAATCTTTTACACCAGCCGTTCTTAAAAGAACTAAAAGTACATCGAAATGTAAATCCAAGGACTTGTGCCGCCGTTTGCATAATCAGATGAAAGGTATTGCCCTTGCAGATTAAACTCCCTCGTAAAGACCATCTCGCGTTCAGTTAACTTGAAGTAGATTTGTATAACCAATGTATCCCGATGGCTGTAATCATGGCTTGCCCGTAGTGATTCGCTACCGCTTGCACTTAGCTTTTGCCATTTTCTTCCTCTTCTTCTTGTCAGCCTTTGGGATCTTTGTCTTGCGAGTTTCCCTCTTTTCTTCCTTCACTTTCTTCTTGTGTTCCTTCCGAGCAGCCTTCCTTTCTTCAGGTCCCATCTTTGTAGACTCATGCCACGAACTGTCTTCATCACAACTAGAGCAAGATTCGCTGTCATCTGATTCATCTTCTGCACTCTTCTCCAAGGAGCACTTATTTTGCCGATCCAAGGGTTCTTCCAGTGTATTTTGTGCCGATCGGTCTTGCTGATTTTCAGTACGCTCACTTTTAGACCGCACAAATCCTAACAGTGGCTGATCATAAAGCTTATCTGCCGTTGGTTCATAGGCAACGGATGGACGTTGCATCATTGACATGTTGACAATATCTGCCTCACATTGCTTCACGTAATCCAATGTCTATGCAATGGGACCAAGTAGATATGTATTAGTAAGTCAACAGTATATACCAGGTAGTACAAACATTAGAAAGAGACAAAATAAACACCACATAGTTACAAACTGGTATAAGAGGTCTGGGAGAGATCATATCCTATAACACGAACAAGCTTGCCAATCAATAATGGTAAATATGTTATTGCGGTCGAAGACATGATATAATACATCAAGCTCTATCAAGGGCATACTAAGATACACAACTCCTATTTTAATAACATTAATATCCTGAACCCAATATGTAGAATCAACGTGATAAATGGTGATAACATCAAAACAGTATGAAGAAAGTAAAGTCAATAACTTGAACCCAAGCATATAAAAGTAGCATCTTTTACATTAGCGATATTGATGATTGATGAGTAAAAAACATATATTAGTAAATAAATGTATGTTTCAGACATTAGGGTCTATCACTGAAGATGCTCACTGTTGTAAAATACATTATGGCAAAGCTGCACAAATGATAGCATTAAAATTATTCCTACCTGCACCAAGACTGTCGGAGTAATTTCGTCATCATTTGGAACTGTATCTCCATTTTCCAAAATCTTCTGCTGAACCTGATATCATCACAATATTGTTAACCCGTCAGATATTCTGCCTGAGCACGAGCGTAGTAACACATAGAAAGCTATGATTTACAATGTAACTATTAAAAGTAACATACAGAAATACCTTTTCCAGGTAGTCATCAACATCTTCATCAGCAATATTTTGATCAACCACAAAATTAAATAGCTCTGTTACTGTCATGACAGCAACACCTCGTTTTTCAAAGAAGTCCTGCAAACAGTATTGCACATATATTGAACACCACAACTCCACAAGTTATCCATGTCTGATCAATTCAATTTCTACTCACAGTAACATGCAAGCAATCTTCCTTCAAGAAGTCCAACGCTGAAGGATGATCGAGGTCGACAGACTGTGAAACATCAATGATGTACAAGTGTCCCTGCACAGCAAGCAAATAATGGTTCTCCCCCCAAAAACGCAAGCAAATAAGAATGGAGAAGGAAACATGATTATCTGGGAAACTGAAGGATTTAAAACAAGTCTTAATCAAAAGTGTTCAACTACCTCAAAGTAAAGAATGTTGTATTCACTCAAATCACCATGGACAAGCTTGCACTTTTGGTAGAGTGTCCGCATCGTCGTAATTATCTGAAAGGAAGCTGCAGTAAATATATGGGAACTGCAGTACACGTACCGAAAATGTAACATTTAGATTTTGTGTGGTGCCTTATTGTCTCCATTCTTTTATAGTTAAGAACATATTCATCAGACATTTTGTGAAACATTCAATGGTAAAGAGGAAAATGTTATACATAGGTATGAGCAAATATAGGCAGAGGCAGCCTTTGTTGTCATATTAATGCATGATTATTGTTAATAACTACATGGACATGCCATGGTACAAACTATCCTTTCTACATGGCAGGATGTGAACACCAATGCTGCATAACACAATATTGATGACAGCCATTAAGTAGAAAATGTAATGCATGAATTCAGCAAGGTAAGAGCTCTATCTTGGCATGACATCCATAATGATACAACGTTTACAAGACATTTGACTGAGCTGCTACATATGGTAACATCTGTAAATCATTTCGTGCAAACCAAAGTTTCCATCCACTTTTGGCGAGACAGAACTACCCAATATGGCTAAAAAGTGCAAATATTAGCTTGTTAAGCTTGGCATATGTCATGTACCTCAAAGTAACTTTCACGCAACTTGTCATCTGATAAGGCAGCATCCTTAAGACGAGGAGCAGCCCAACCTCCTTTTCCTGAAGGAGGACCAAATGGATTTGTTACATGTACCGATAATACCATTGAAAGTATCCTTCTATGAGATGTTCCGCGAGCAAGGTGTATGTTCTTGGACAATTGTTAGGTAGTGATATACCATTGTTATAGTAGAAAGAAAGCATCCAATAGACAAATGATAACATAAGTTTTACCTATAAACTCCATAACCAAAACATGAAGCCTCAAGAGCAACGGCAACGGGCATCGGATTCCAGCTGCTCTAACTCTGAAACAAGGGTAAATTCAAATATTAGGACTTACCTGAATTTTCTATTTGACTAACTGAAAGCACTTTTCAAAATTTTACAGAACAAAAGAAATATATAGGGAGGATAGGTCAATTGACTGAGAGATAGAATAAAATTGAAGACAGCAAATATAGCTTATGTCTCCAAATGCATCCCTTTTAAATCCAGTTCAACAAAAGAAACCCGTTGAAAGAAAAATCTTGCCAAATTACTAGAAAGAAAATCATGAATAAAGCATGCCTAGTAAGAAAAGTTCTCACCGTAAAAGATTTCGCATTTCCTTTTCAGCCCAGGTCTTTACCATTTTCCGAGGGTTATGCTTGCAGTAACCATGTCTAAAACGATAATCTCCCTGAACATATCGGTCTCTATCCCTGCAACAAGGAAACAATGTAGTTTGTTCACATGCAAACTTTTTAGAATCAAAATAATTTTAAAAGTACTAGGAGATACATTCCATAATCAGCATTCTGCAGTAGCTTTCAACAAATATCCAGTCATAAAATAGAACAAGTATAGAAATGCATGTCTTACTTAAAAACAAGGACAGAAGTTTTATAGACTTTGATTGCTAACTCCTGGCCATCTGTCTTTGTTGCGTGATATACATTTGCCTGCATTGGAAAAAGATGAATCAACTGCCACGATTAATATTTAGTCTATTACTCTATTTATAGATATACAGAATCATGGAAAAAAATTGCAAATTGCACTTCAGGACGCGTTTTCTATTTTCTTCTGTCAAGACCTAAAGTAGCGCTGAATTTCATATACTGTTCTCAAAATGTTTTTAATCTGCCTATGAAGTGAAATTAGCAGATAGCAGGAAGCCACGTCAATAAGATATGCACTACAACTTGAAAGTTACCTCTTTTCCCGTAGAAATACAACCATTTATGTTATTAAAAACACCACGATTTAACATCTTGAACAAAACCATGCGTGTTCTTGGGTCAATAGCCTGCATAACAAAAGATATCCAGTGTTCAGAAAAGTACTTCACTGAAATATTATCCATTAGGTACAGTTAAAACATGTTATCACTTCTCCAATTCATCACTACACTCTCTAGATGGAAAACAGAACAAACATGCCCCGCCCATTTAAAATGTCATGGGAATCGTCAGCTCGTAATCAAATCATATGTCCAAGAGAATATTCTTCGAAAGATCTACGGAGATGAGAAATATTAATTAAGCAAATGCAGAAGAGGCAAAAGAATAGATCGGATCATCTGTTGCTTATCATCATTGAGCAATAGTACCTAATCAGTCAGTAGAATTCATAGACTTAGATGCACTAGGCACCAAGAAAAACGCTATTCAAGTTAACAAACTTCTGCCTCCCAAACATATGAACACAACGGGCAATAGAAAATGAAGTGGAAGTTAGATCTAGTGAAAGTGTACAATAAGGTAAGAACCAAGATTTATACAGATTTGGATTTACTCTTTTTGTTAGTGTAGTCAAGCAGTTGACTACTGGTGCCATTTGGGCCACCTATATAATCAGGAATGGAAGATAGAACGGGAGCTGGAGTGAGTTAACACAAATTCTTAGTCCTGGACACCAACCCAAACGTTATATAATATAGTAATTTTGATTTCTTGCAAACTCAATAATGGAATAAACTTTTGAACCAGACAGCCACTTGACAGGAGAGCAAATTAGGGTGACAGGGGTACAGAGTTCATTCTTAATTTGCTTCGGGGAAATGCAAGTGCGCAAAATTCAATTCAAAGCAGAGAATGAAATAAGCATCACCTAACAAAGAAAATGTACAAACCTGTTCAACTGTAGCACGATCAGCCTTCCCAGTGTTCCTTGTTTTCCCAATCGCAGTATCTCTTATGCTATCCCTGATTGCAGTCGTCACTGAATTTGACATCCCCACGTCCATCCTACCTTCCCACTCCTGAATCATTCAACACTCACAGCATCAAATATTCAGCACAAAATACTAGAAGATGCAGATGAATAAAGCATGCTGCTGCACACACAGGTGCGGCTTCATTCAATTACTATAACCATATTTTAGACTAGAATGTTACATAAAAACCAAATCAACCAATACTGCTATAAGACATCCAAACTTGAACAGAATTACTTTGATTAGTGGTTTGCAAAGTGATGTTGGAAACTTGGGTGTAACAGTTCTCTTTGTTTATTGCACTAACCAATTGTAACCATGAGATATTAAACCTTACTCCCTGATAGCGCACGCCCATCCAGTGTAAGGCACAACCAACACTTTGCTAGTCCAAGGTGCGAAGTTGGATGAGCATACCTCCAAGGGGGCGGCGCGGACGTGCGAGGCGAGCTTCTGGGTGCGGTTGGAGAGCGGCTGGAGGGTGCGGGAGAGGACGCCACCGTGCGCGTTCGGCCTCCGGGCCGCAGCCGCGCCTCCGGCGGCGGAGAAGGCTGCGGAAGGGCGAGTGGAGCCGTCTGGGCCCTCCGTGGCGTCGAGCCAGTCCAGGGCATCGCCCACGTCGGAGTCAGACCAATCCTCATCCTCATCCTGCTCCTCGAGCTCCTCTTCGCTCCTCGGAGCTGCTGCTTTCTCCTCGGCGTCGGCGAAGCGGCCATCCATATGCAGGGCGAAGAGTTGGGGGCGTTCGCCTTCGTGCGATGGGGCGGCGGCGGCGGTGGCCATGGTTGTGCGGGAGCAGCAGAACAGCCGAAGGCACACGACAGGTTCTTGGAGTAGCGTCGAGAGCGCACCCAGGCCCAACAAATTGCGGCGCGAAAATGCGGCCCGCCAAGCGTCTGGCTCCGTCCACTTTTAGCCCGCGATGGAAGTCTCCTCTAAACCTCTCCAAAAAAATGAAAAGAAAGTTAATCTAAAAAAGTTAATTATCTCTATCCAAAAAGTTAACCATTTAAATTTCTCAAAATAATTATTTAAAATCCTCAAAGATATTATAGAATCCCCAGAAAAAGTTACTCATGACCATTTTTACTTGTTTTTTCCTCAAAAAGCTACATAGATCTTGGCGTGAAGTAGGTTGCTAGTTTCTCCTTTTGGAAGTAATTGGGTCCAAAATACTATATCAACTTCTGGACTACTCTTAAAAGAATATTACATCGAGGCGGTTCTCTCGTAAAATATACTTAGCATTAATTTAGTTCAAAATGTAAGAACGGTGATTCCTCTTTTACACAATTCGTGAGATAATTTGTTATCGTGGAATAGATAGTCGCTAGTCTAATCTCGGGAGCGGGTTTGGGTGCATGTTCCACCATCCAAATTTAATCTCTATCAGTAAGATATCTATGTGTTGATACGGAGAAATAAACTAATAGACTTTACTAGGTGGTAATCGTGTACCCTCTAACAATAATGTACGCGCCTCTTTATTGTCCTTTGCATACGTGCATATGAGTAGATAATGCTGACATCATCAACATTCTCCTAATTTTAGAAATTCAAAATATTTTTCCTCTTAAACCATTTATCTGATTTGATATCCGTTTTCACTATTAGGTTCTTCATGAAAAGAGCTTCAAACTTAGATCCCATGTTGATATATTTCAATAATATTTTTTTGCGGCATCAGTTACCATGCTTATAATACACAATTACCACCATGTACTAATATAGTTACCATTGGTAACTGCTTACTAATAGCTAAGTAACTGGCTTATTACTGCCTAGTAACTAGTAGCAACGAATTTTTTTTGTCAGAATATATTCAAATGGGATCTAGTTTTGAAGTTCTTGTCGAGATGAACCCAACCATGAAAATAGATCACGAATCGGATTAATGGTTTAAGAAATTAAACATTTTGAAATTTTCTAATTGAGGGAATCTCACTGATGTTAGCAATTTCGTTTGTTGCTACTTGCATGCACCTGCTGATGTCAGCAATTTTATTTTGTTACTATTTGCATGAAGGATTTAGCAGTGTGAATTGAGTTCGTATGATAAGATAAAAGAGTACACGTGTGCCAAGTAGATTTTTTCTAAACTAATATACATATTGATTAAAAGGTTGTCTTTTTATAAACACGAATGGAAGAAAATAATTAATTTTACAAAACATTCAAACAAAGTTAGTCCGTGGAGCCCATTTATCTATTTATCAAGCTTCAGAGCACATGTGGAATATTCGAGTCATATCCAGTACACTAATTGTGGCATGCCACTCAGATAATTACATAGAAGTGAATCCATGAGTTGACATTAGTATGTTACAAAAACATATAGAGATTCACATTTTCACTACGTTTCAAAGATGTCATGAATAACAATAACTAGACGTTCAAATTTGGTCCATGACACATCATGTGAACATCATTCACTGTCTACGACATGCAAAGTTATTTATATATAATACTAATTCTATCTCTTCAAAAAGTACACTCTTAATTGTACATGATCAGGAGTTGCCCGCTAATAGCATCTACATGAGTGAAAAATCAATAGCCACGTGCCTAGTTTCCTACTGAGCTAACTTCTTACAAACCAACTCCAGAAGCACCTAGCTGCGCTTTGGCGCTAGCATCAAAGGACCTCTGGCTACTTCTCAGTTTCATTCATAATGCACATTACTTGATGAAAGCTCAAAGAGTACTAATCTTACTAGAAGATCATCTAGATCCAGGAATACCTACTCTTAGAGGTCTTTAGAGTATGATGCAGGATCTCAATCGAAGGTAGTAGAGTCGATGCACCATTAAACTGTTTTGAGATGATCGTGTAGTTAGACCAATAATTGTGTGAATGATCTGACAAAAAGATTCTATGGCCATAAGATTCATGCTAACTCTATGTTGCTTGTATTCATCCCTGATTGCCATCCAAGATGACCATTTTCCGTTGTGCTATGAGCCATGTGTAGCAGTAATGCAATTCTTCAGCTTGCATGTCCTGTAGCCCGTCACCAAAACATGATTTGATATCTATCTCAAATATCTTGTTAAAAAACTAAAAACTTCGCTAAAACAATTGAAGGACTGCATTTTTGTCACTTGATAATGCTTCAAACTTAGATCCCATGTTGATATATTTCAATAATATTTTTTTGCGGCATCAGTTACCATGCTTATAATACACAATTACCACCATGTACTAATATAGTTACCATTGGTAACTGCTTACTAATAGCTAAGTAACTGGCTTATTACTGCCTAGTAACTAGTAGCAACGAAATTTTTTTGTCAGAATATATTCAAATGGGATCTAGTTTTGAAGTTCTTGTCGAGATGAACCCAACCATGAAAATAGATCACGAATCGGATTAATGGTTTAAGAAATTAAACATTTTGAAATTTTCTAATTGAGGGAATCTCACTGATGTTAGCAATTTCGTTTGTTGCTACTTGCATGCACCTGCTGATGTCAGCAATTTTATTTTGTTGCTATTTGCATGAAGGATTTAGCGGTGTGAATTGAGTTCGTATGATAAGATAAAAGAGTACACGTGTGCCAAGTAGATTTTTTCTAAACTAATATACATATTGATTAAAAGGTTGTTTTTTATAAACACGAGTGGAAGAAAATAATTAATTTTACAAAACATTCAAACAAAGTTAGTCCGTGGAGCCCATTTATCTATTTATCAAGCTTCAGAGCACATGTAGAATATTCGAGTCATATCCAGTACACTAATTGTGGCATGCCACTCAGATAATTACATAGAAGTGAATCCATGAGTTGACATTAGTATGTTACAAAAACATATAGAGATTCACATTTTCACTACGTTTCAAAGATGTCATGAATAACAATAACTAGACGTTCAAATTTGGTCCATGACACATCATGTGAACATCATTCACTGTCTACGACATGCAAAGTTATTTATATATAATACTAATTCTATCTCTTCAAAAAGTACACTCTTAATTGTACATGATCAGGAGTTGCCCGCTAATAGCATCTACATGAGTGAAAAATCAATAGCCACGTGCCTAGTTTCCTACTGAGCTAACTTCTTACAAACCAACTCCAGAAGCACCTAGCTGCGCTTTGGCGCTAGCATCAAAGGACCTCTGGCTACTTCTCAGTTTCATTCATAATGCACATTACTTGATGAAAGCTCAAAGAGTACTAATCTTACTAGAAGATCATCTAGATCCAGGAATACCTACTCTTAGAGGTCTTTAGAGTATGATGCAGGATCTCAATCGAAGGTAGTAGAGTCGATGCACCATTAAACTGTTTTGAGATGATCGTGTAGTTAGACCAATAATTGTGTGAATGATCTGACAAAAAGATTCTATGGCCATAAGATTCATGCTAACTCTATGTTGCTTGTATTCATCCCTGATTGCCATCCAAGATGACCATTTTCCGTTGTGCTATGAGCCATGTGTAGCAGTAATGCAATTCTTCAGCTTGCATGTCCTGTAGCCCGTCACCAAAACATGATTTGATATCTATCTCAAATATCTTGTTAAAAAACTAAAAACTTCGCTAAAACAATTGAAGGACTGCATTTTGTCACTTGATAATCTAACAAAAAAACTAAGCTTAAACAGTACAAATGTATACTTTCATTGGACATGTACTAAAACTTTTACAGATGCTACGCTAATACTTTACTGTATGAGATCCATGTTGTCAGGTTGTAAAGATATACAACTCAAGACGATAATTTAAAGATCAAATATACTTTCAGTAAAAGAAGAATGCATATACATATATGTCCATTGAGCTAAACTCCAATATTAGCAAGAGTGGTTTGTTTTCGTTGTTATCATTACCTGGTTTCAAATAGAGGATCCAGCAAGAGTGGTCTGTTTTCGTTGTTACCATTACCTGGTTTCAAAGAGAGGATCCATAAAGTAATTCAAAGCAGATAGGTCAAGAATTAAATTTGCACAAAAGGAAAAGAATCATGCACAACTGTATTCTACTTTCCAGTTTGTATTGTCTGGCTAATGACACCTAAGATTTTCAGCTAGCTTCCCGCCAAATGTTCTTTTGCACAAATCCAAATGGCACCTTTTGCACTAATATGAATGACATATAGAGGTTCAAATTGCACCATGGGTTCCATAGACATGGACACTAACATTCCACTCTAATAACTTGCATTGACCAACCAAAATCAAAGCGAGAGACAACCATTTGCATGCACGACGGTGAAATTAATGAGCAGGCTTAGAGAGTGGTACCTGTTGAACAATGACGGTGGTGAGTGCCCTGCCCTCTGGCTAAGCTTCGCTATGCAACAGGCTCTGTCTTCGGTGATGCCTCTGCTCCTCTCGGCCTCCGGCTCCAAGCCGCACACACCGCTTTCGTTAGCTAAGTACTCTTAAAAAGAGTGTAATGTGATAGAAAACCAATCTGATAAGCACCCTCACGTCCAAGATCATCAACTTTTAGAAATGAAATTCATCACGATAGTGTGCATAGAAATTTAAGTAATACATATAGAGCATAAATATTAATATAATATTTGACATATATTAACATTATCTAGATTGGTAATAAGACATTTTAGACAATGTTATGCTCTTGTGACATTGCACTATAGAAATAAGGATATTTTTAGGACATAGTGAGGAATATATAACTAATATGGTTTCTTTATCGTACCGCATGGAACTAATAGTAAACTGAATAAAAAAATATTATTCTTTGTGAGGACAGTTAAACCAAACTCCGGAGACACTTCTTATGAAGTGAATACTTCAATTATACATGGAAAAGTAGGTTTTAAATTTATGAACCACTACAAACTTAAAGGTCCATTTGTAACACACATCCAACCTATTTCACCATAAACAGACAATTCATCTTTAAAAAGTGGTCATCCTTATGCTAAAAATACTCCAGGTAACATCAGCAACCATATTCGCATTTCTAAAAGAGCAAAAGCTAGGTCATGTCTATAAAATAGTAGGGATGGATAACACTGCTAACGTTAAGTGGAGTCTTTGATATACTACATTACTACTATTTGTACAAGGACGTGCACGAGTTTATTTGTGGTGTAGTGTGTGTGGAATGTGGAATAGAAAAATTGGTTGCAGCAGAAAAAGGCAAAATCATGGGATAATGTGGGAAAGAAAACAGCCGCCTGCCACCCGGGGTAGGGGGACCCGATCCGTCTCAGGCAATGGCCACCACCGGCCTGTCGTTCCGCGGCGGCGTGTACCCCTCGCCGCTCCGGCTCCGACCGCGCGTCTCCTCCGCCATCGTCGCCCTCCACAAGCGCAACCCCAAGCGCCTCAAGTACGCCTCCCAGCGCAACTTCACGGTACGCCCTCCTTCTTCTTCCCCCCGATTCCTCTCGTGGAGGTGGAGCTAGCTAGCTAAAAAGGGTTTCTCTGGCCCCGCCAAGAGAGGGGATGGCGGCATGCTGCGGGTGAAGGTGGAGCCCTCCGGCGAGGACTTCTGGAAGCTGGACCCCGTCGTCGACCTCATCAACCGCGGCGCCGTCGGTGTCATCCCTACCGACACCGTGTATGCCACTTGTTCTTCTCCTTTTCGTCTCGCTTCTCTCTATCTGACAGCGTATCCTTCCTGGGACTGGGTCTGCCATTGCCTAGAGACTAGCGAGAACATGACACCTTGCGTGCACACTGCATTTTGCGCTGCAATTGATGCCCATCCGTGCAGGGTACTGTCTCAATGAAGCACATGCTTTGTTTTGGGCAGCTTTGGTTTCTGCTCAAGTTGAGAGCGGCCAATTTGATCATTCGCCTGATCTGATTGATTGCGTGTGTGTCTGATCATGTTCTTAGATATATCAGCACGTTCTTAAGCTTTTCAATTATATTCTGAACAATGCGTCATGTTGAGCACAAGTAATACCAAGTCTCTTTTTTGACAGCTACTCCATCGTCTGTGATCTGAGTAACAATGACTCTATCGAGCGCCTCCGCAGGTACAGTCATTCCTCCGATTCATGCCTTTAATAAATCCTATTTGTGATGTCTGTCTTATACATGAAGTAATGCATTTCAGGTTAATGGGCACTATTTGTTTGTTCTCTCATGCAGAATCAAAGGCATTGTAGATTCAAAGGCAAGATACTCAAGGCAGTAAAAGTCTTTTTGTGTGAAGCTTATTCTGGAGCAAGGCACAACTTCCGAGCACACCGCCTCTTTCTGCAGATGCACTGTGTTCTTATACCAATTCTGAATTATGCAGCCTCTCAGCATCTTGTGCCGCTCGTTGCGGGATATTGATACCTACACAACAGGATTTCCTCGAGGTACCAACCAAGGGCAAGCTAACATTTTCCGTGCTGTCAAGCGTGTATTACCAGGGCCTGTAAGGATGTCTGCCTCTTCACCATGGACCGCAGTTTTCTACTTCACAAATAACCTGTTTATTTGACAATGTGCAGTACACCTTTATTTTACCTGCAACCAAGGAATTGCCCAAGCAATGTATCAAGCATGGGTCATCTACTAGGTATGCAAAAAGGAGGCAAGTTGGTGTTCGAATTCCAGATGATCCCATTTGTCAAGCAATATTGCAAAATCTGGAAGAACCGTTGATCTGCACAAGGTTGGTTCTAGGCTCTTTATTTATTTCCTGCTCCTGGTATGCCCTATAGCCACCTGGGGTTACGAGGTTTGGTCTGTGGAATTGTGAATGCCATGCAGTTATGTGTTGTGCTGTACTGCTAAGTGATGATCATGATACCACCAAAGGATTAGGAAGTGGTACTTTGTGTTGTGCTGGCATGTACAAGCAGCAGTCCCTGACGACCAGTCACAATACTTGATCATATATGCTGCATGCCTCTCTGTTTTGGTCTTTCTACATGATGAAGATATTTTACTTGAGCTTACGAAAAAAATATATCTTCATAAGTACTATTGATCATGTTGTCAAAACTTGGTGGTTACTCTCCCCTTTCCCCACTTTATTTAGTGTCAAATATCTGTCAGAGGATGAATGGATACTTGATCCGGTAATCATTGCTGATATTTATGAGCCACAGGTATGCTCCTTTCTTTTTACTATTGCACCGGAAACTTTGCATACTATGAATTTTCAAAGAACCTTCTGGTATCAATCTTTACTATCTATAAAATTTGAGTTGGTGGCTGTGGTGATGGTGGTGTCACACCCTCCCCTAACCAACTCTCCAACTCTCAACAAACTTTGCTAAACAGACTCCAATCTTTACGTAACTCTCAACAAACTCTGCTAAAACATACTCCAATCTTTACGTTCTGAGTTAGTTTTTACTCTGCTGAAATTTATTATCTTACTAAACAACAGAATCCAATATTACGTTCTGAGTTAGCTGGCTTACTGGTGCTAGCTGTTCCTTCCCTCACACATGTGCGTAAATTTTGTTATATGTGTGCATGTGTGTTGTACAAGCACTCTACTATTAGATCGTTGTAAGGCAAAGCAGTATATTTTGTTATGAAACTTATGGTTTTAATCAAAAACATAAGATGTTGTTCTACTATTTGAGATTCCGTTGCAACGCACGAGCACCCTGCTAGTATTATCAAATTTTGGACTATTCAGTAATGTTCTCTCTAGAGTTTCACTTGCTTTTCATGTAGAGATTCTGGGTTATAGATATAGTTACTATCTGATATTTTTAGTATCATTTGCAGTATCATGCATCATGAATTTGTAGTCAATTGTTTGTATGGTGAGTGGTGACTAGTGAAGCATAAAAGGCATAAACTAAGCAAAATTGTCAGTCCGGTGACTGATCTCTCTCATTTTTGACAAATGGCACATTAAGCTAGCTTTTCTTTTGATATAACTGTATAGAAGATAGTAATGGATGTCTTCAAGTGGCTCGTGAACCTGTTAAACAATTACAGAATAGTTAATATCCTTAGCTGCATTGCTTGATGTGTAGCTGTGTTACAAGTTATCCTTAAACAAGAGTAGGTGTGAAATAGATGGCCTGGAGAGCATGGCATGCTTTAATGTTTCAAATTTCAGGGCCTCGATTTCATTGTTGATGGTGGTGTTAGAATTGATGATCCATCTACTTGTCGTTGACATGACTGGAAGTTATCCCACCATTATTCGTCAGGGAAAGGTACACAGCTACACATTCTAATGAACTAGTCTAAAAGGGAACCATAATACATGGTTCAAAGCTTAACCCTATTGTTTGCACCATGAATATTTTCAGTGTATCATAGTGTAGTGCTGAAAAGGCGTGTAACTTATTTTTTATTGACACTTAGCGCTTAGATAACTCATAAAGATAGATGTATTTGTCATATTGAAATATAACATTTTTGTCGCATGCTTGAGTCCTCCTGTTACATTTTTTAGTTCATGGCTGGTCTAGTCTACAAAGACGCTGTTGGAATCTAACGATGCACTCCATATTTTTCTTGCTTTAGGGTCCAAAGTTAGATTGGATGGTAACAGAAGATACAGATCAAGAGGCGCAATCATCCTATTCTTTTAAAGCAGCTTGAAATGTTACCCTGCTGACCTACGGATGAGAATGTAGTAGTATCTCAACTTGATGTAAACATGCAACGCAATGTAATCAGGAGTTACCAGCGGACCTTCACTGAATCTCCGTAGAGTTTGTTATTCACATTAGTGCATTCGTGTGAGAAACTGTCATGTGTCATAGTTATCTAATTAAGAGATAAGATCTCAAAATAAAGGATAAGATTTCGGTAGTTAGGAAAATCAGGATTAGCTTTTTATGAGCTAAGCTATCCATCTCCCTATATAAGGGAGGCATGTAGGGTTTAGGGTCATCGATGAGAGCAGTGAATCAAGAGTTTATTTAGTATTTCCTAGAGTAGTTTAGTCTAGTTATTTCAGAATGATCCAAGGATCATTCCAATTGGTATCACTGTATCAGAGTCAAGCTAACAGCACGGTTTCTGATCCTACTATGCTACTCTTGGACAAGAATATCAAACGCAGATTGGAAGAGATTAGGGCAGTGCTCACGGTGCTAAAGGCCAAGCCTCTCACAAAGGTGACAGCGGCTGTAACAGCCGAAACATTTCGCGCCCGCCCCGCTCCCTGGCTGCCACGCGGCGCGCCCCCGTTCGCCGCCCGCTCGCCTCCCTCCCGCGCGCGCGCGCTCGCGTGCCACGCGGCGGCGCCCCGCTGGGCCGCCCCCTCGGCTCCCGTGGCCGCCGCTCCCCGCGCGCCACGTGGCGCTCGCCCGCGCGCCGCCCCCGGAGCCCCCCGGTCGCCGCGCCTCCTCCGTCCGCCACGGCGCCGGCGCCCATGCCGCCGCCGCGCCTCCTCCCCGCACCCCGGCCTCCCTCCTCTCTTCCCCTCCATTCCCCCGCCCGCCTCCTCCTCTCCCCGACTCTCCGCCTCCCTCGCTGCTCGCCGCCGCCGCGGTGAGCCATCGCCGCCGGAGCACCGCGCCGCCGCCCCGGTCTTCGTCCCGACGCCGGCGCCGCCCGTGACGCCGCCGCTGCCACCGTCTTCCCTACTCCCGGCCGCCGCCTCGCCCCGGTCTCCCGCCTCGCCTCCTCGACCGCGTCGCCGCCGCCGCCGTCTCCCGTCGCCGCCCTCGCCGGCCCCGCTGCCTCGTCTTCCTCTGCCGCCGGTGAGTCGCCGCCTCCCCCTCCCCTTCCCCGTGGCCGAGGCCCACGGCCCCGCCTCCCTCGCTCGGCCCGCAAGGCCAGCCGCGCCGGTCGGCCCGCCTCCGCCGCCCCGGACCCGCCGAGCCCGAGCCCAAAGTCAAAAAAAAGAAAATAAAATAAAAAGGAAAAAGAGAAAATAAAAGAAGAAATAATAAAAAGAAAAGGAAACCCTAGGGCCCACTGTCAGTGGCTGGGGCTAGGTCAGGGTGGGTACAAAAAGTATTTTTAGGTATTTTGTATTTAGAAAATGCAGAAATCATTTAAAATAGCTGAAAACTTAGAAATTCACCAAAAATTCATATGAACTCAGAGAAATATGAAATTTTTATATTTGGAATCAGTGAAACATGTAGAATCCAATAAAAATAATTTTGACCATGTAACTATGCTGGAAATTTGCAGAATTTAATTAAATGCTTTAAACCTTGCATAAATTGCTATAAATTTAATGCTTGCCCAAAAATTATGAAAATTTACCACCATGACCAGTATAGCAGTACCTATCACTGAAAAATAACCCCATATTATTTTGATGTCCAGAAAACTAATCAATTAGTAAAATTGGTCCATTAGGGTTTAATCGATTGGCAAAAATCGCTCAAACCCTATTTCTCCCGATTTTCCACCTCCCGAACCAGAATGTAGTTTCGCATGTTTTCTAACCATGATGATTAACTATTGTGTGCATCTCATACAAGATTCATGTAATGTCATATAGAATGCTTATTTATTTATTTCCGTTCTTTCGTCGTCGTTTTGCAAAACCCTAAAAACTGTCGACGAGGGAGTGGAGCCTCAGCAACCCGAACTTCAGGAGTCCGAGGAGTTTCCCAGTCCAGGCAAGCAGAGCTTGCGGCATTGCCATGCTACTTTTGTCGTTGTCATTCCATTATCGTATATTCTGCTAAAACTTACTTTCGAGTTCAACGTGTTGTGATGCTATGATCCTAGTAGGCTTTAACCTGATGATTAATCAACTTGAACTCTAATAAGTGAGATGAGAGGCGTGGGAGCATGATCGTGGGATGGGTTGTAACAACGGTGTGGCATGCTCGAGCCCGAAATCGAGATTGGCAGCTCGAGCCCGAATTCGAGCCATCGGGTGTTACAGCGGCGATCCTGGTGGGATGCTTCCTGATAAGCCGTTAGACAGTTGGTTGCGAGGGAACCACGGGTGTCCTTTGGTTGGTTCCCGCTCACTGAGGACTAGCTACCCTTATGTGATGGACCGTCAGAGTCTCCGTGGGGATATCCCATGAGAGGATTCATGGGTTAACGAGCAACCAATGTCTCTTTAATAAGAAAATTTGAGCTGCATGATGTTGATTTACTCAGTCTTCTCATGAGTTCCTGTTAATGACATGATGTTGATCTATTCGATCACCGCATGAATTTCTGTTGAAAATATGATATGATATGTGGATCATGCCATGAATTAGAGGATGTTCACTTGGTTATGTCCTGTTATGGATTCTTCTTAATTGAAGATGTTCACTAGCATGATAGGACTGATGTTCTTATTCTAATTAATGCCATGTTAATTTCATGTCCAAGCACTACTAAGACTTGCGAGTACTATTGTACTCATTGGTAGTTGTTATTGCATGATTAGGAACAGGTGAACCCTCCCTCGGCGATTATTTCCCGGATGACGCTTGATTTGGTTGCCTCTTCAGCTTTTTGAACCTGTGGACTACTGTAGGGTATTTTGGGTTCTTTTAGAGATACTAGCTTGTATCTCAGGGTAACTGCATACTTCCGCTGTTTATCTCTCGTATTTAAGGCCTTCGAGCCAGTTGTGTGTAAGTTAAGTATTTGCCCAAAAGTAAGGGATGTGAACTATTATTTGGTAATCCTCCCTGTAGAGTTCGTGTGATGGTATTCAGAGTTGGTTACCATATCTCTTTGTGCACAGTGCGTGTATGATTGAAGTGTGCGAAGGGACGGTAGTGAGTTGATACGAATCTTCTGTGCGAGGTTCGTGATTGCGAGTCGAGTGACCCGCCAGCTGTGATGCAACTGCCGGCTGGGCAGGGTGTGGATGTCAGTGTCGGGCCTTCGGGTGACCCACCAATCCGTGCTACGGCCGATTGGGTTAGGGTGTGGACACAGACGTCGGGCTCATCTCGTGATTGAGAATCGAGTGACCCGCCAGCTATAGCTGGGCAGGGTGTGGACGATAGTGTCGGGCCTTCGAGTAACCCACCAATCCGTGCTACGACCGATTGGGTTAGGGTCGGGCTCATCTCGCAGGAAGTCGAGTATTAACCCGCTACAGGGTTTTCGAAACTATATCTGGCTCATTGAATGATGTCTGTTTCTGGCCGGCTGTTCCAGCAATTGTATGCAGTGCTGGTCGGTGTCGAACCCTGAAGTGGTTGTTCGGTCTTTAACAGTGTGTCGTTCGTGAGTCAGGTACTGTTCTGGGTCCTGACAACAGCACAGTCAGCTACTATGGTGTGCCAAGGCGCAGCGGCATCAGCCTGGTGGCCACGGCACACCATCAAGCGACGGCGTCACATCTCACAGTGAATGCGAAGTCATCGACACCGCAACAGCGGTAGCAGTGTCTTCCCTAAGGGCGGCAGCCGTGGCGCTTCAACGTACCACTATTAGTCAATGGGTGCACGTTTGTATGAATGAGAGGCAGGAGAGACGCACCGTTTGCATGGCGCACATATACAAAGGCCAAAGGAGGCACAGCTAGTCCAGTAAAAGCTCGAAGCATTCACAACTCCACCTCGATGGTTCAAGATCGGTGCAATTCCAATCCCCATGGGATAGGGAGTTCATTCATGTTGCATGCAGAGCTAATTCGATGGTTCGGTTACACAAGAAAAAAAATGCATGCATGCAGAATTAATTAGGTGCTTTTATTAGGTGCTCCCTCTAATTCATAATATAAATAATTTTAGATTTGAGCATAAAAATTAAGAAGAAACTAGTTAATGTATGAAATTACACTATTATCTTTGTCTCTCCTGCATTAAATACTTTAGAGCATGCAAATATAGAAAAAGAGTCCATTAACCATAGTAATTTCAGAAGCGTAGAGTAGGAACACATGACACAAATGTGCATTGAAATCCTAGAACTACTTATATTTAGATAAAACTCTAAAATTATAAAACTACTTATATTACGAATCAGAGGAAGTAATTTCCGTGTATGTGTGTTTTGGTTAGTTAAGATTCTTTCAATCTTGAGTCTTTTTGGCGCTTCTTAGTTTCTTTAAATTAAAAGAGTCCTGTGCTAGAAGGAGTCTAGAAACTTTTACGTGCTTGTGCTTATTTTTGTTAAGTGGAAATCGTGTTTGGGTTAGCCTAGGAATTCTAGTCAATCTAGTCCAGGGAGCTTACGTGCTCGTTGTATTAAGTGTTAGAAATATGCCCTAGCGGCAATCATTGGGATGATCATATTTCATTGTATCTATAATTTATTAATTGTTCCTTGAATAATATTATTTGTATTGATTGGCAAGTATGTGACTTGTTTGTGAAACTCCATACTAAGCTTGAATAATTATTCTAAATTGGTCCCTAGTCGAAATTCATGTGAGGACACATATGAATAATAAATTAGCATATATATTGGTTGATGACCATGTTTCACAGGTCATGGACACAGAGATGTCGAACAATTATATGAGCACATGTTAGGAAACATGAGGTTGGACAGACCCAACTTGAGACACAATATGTGTGCTATGTCTTTTGACCTAAGATTGTCGTATGTACTTGATATGTGTAATGACTTACTTAGGGGTTGCCAAACGCTGCTCCGTAACTGAGTAGTCATAAATGTTGTTTTCTTGTTCGTCATAAAGCATGATGCGAGGCATGGTTAATCGAGATGGGATTTGCCCCTCTCTGCAATGAGAGAGATATCTCAGGGCCCCTCGAGTGATCGGATCCAGAAATGCATGGCCGTGCTACTTAAGGTTAAAGAGTTAACTTAGTAAAGGATTCTGAGGCACGTGATTGAGAAAGAGCGGTCAAGCTCGGATACGATCTTTACGACGTTTGGGAGTTGGCACGTCCTGCTAAGGGCCGCTACCAATTAGTGACCGAGTAGGAGTATTCGGGCCATGTCTAAATGTGCATGAACCTATAGGGTCACATACTTAAATGGCAGGAGCCTAATTCGGATTAGACTAGGCATTGAGTCCTAATGAGCCTCTAATGTAGAAGCCCATTATGGGGACGTCTATATAAGGAGAGGGGACGGACGTGTTAGGGTTAAGCCAACTCAGAGTTTTCGAAACCCTAGCCGTCACCCCTCCTGCGCCTAAAGTTGCACGCTCGAATCTAGCAATCCGGAGGAGCGATGTTCCTCCCTGAATGTGTGGATACCTTGGAGGCGTTGTGGCTGTGACGCTTGGACGATCTGTTCGAGGGAACCGCGAGGAGGAGAAGGTAGTACGACTATAGTTGCTTCCGCTGCATTGACTCTACTTCCTCTACGGTTCTGTGCGTCAATTGGTAAACTCATGATCTATTGCTACATTAATTCCTAGTTTACGCCGTAGAAGTTTTTTTTTACGTTAGTGTAACCTACCTGTATCCCTCCATTAAAGCCATCGGGCCATGTAAGCAGAGGATAAGTTTTATTCGAGTAAAGAAAATTTTAAAAAATCATCTAAATCGAGGGCAGTCCTCAGGTTTAATCGTGTATCAAAGATTTAGGTGCTGATCCTGAAGGACCTTACTCTGTTCGTGTATCTATTACGTATGGATACAAGTCAATTATTCTAGACGGTATGAGAGAAGAATAAAAAAAAGTTATGGATCAAGCGTCACCATGAAAGATCATGCCACTATTCTACCCACGAGTTAGGATTTTTCTAGCCGTGTCTCTTCATTGCGGAGCAGCCGTGTATATCAACTGCAGGAGCACAGATTGTTGCATCAGTGATGGTTCCGGTGGCTGCATCTTCGGAGGTGGAGGTGCCGTTCTATCCTCCTGACGCGGAGAAGACGGCGCTGCTCCCGATCACAGTAGCGGTGATTGCACCGTGTCCTGTGGCAGCAGTTGGACTACGGCAAGCAGCGACTACGGTGACATCCGCGCTAACTCCAGCGGCAGGGGCGCAACCAGGCGAGGCGGCGCTTGCAGATTCCACAAGGAATTCGTTTGCATGGAGAAGGGCTAGAGTCTTGGTAGGTCACGTCTATTTTGGAGATACTAAAGGAAAGGATATGCATGTCCTGGACAATAGAGAGGAGCTGGCAGATTTCGGTGATCTACACGCCTCCTACAAGGGATTGCATGCGTGTCCACACAAGGACTTCGGTTGGTTTGTTCTGCATGTGGAACCCACACAAACAGACTTCCATGTGCTACACACCATTTACATGCATGCGCGGAGGAAGGTGTTGGTACAGTACACACATATTTTCTTTGCATGCAACCCTCTACAACGGCGGGCAGCAAGAGGCAGTACGCCTCGTCAGGGGAGGGCCTTCAAGGATGACAGTCATGCCCGCTCCGGCAGCTCGAGGACGAGCTGTATGCATGTTATCAAAATAAGGAATAAGATTTTAGGATTAGCTTTTTATCGAGTCAAGTTATCTATCTTTCTATATAAAAAAGGCCACATAACCTGTATGATCAAGTAATAATGAATCAAAAGTTTATTAATATTTTTAGGAGTAGTTTAGTCTAGTAATTCTAGAATGATCCAAACTGAGAATGCTAAGGACTGCTTATGCTTGGCTGATGTACTGCCTAGAAATGAGAAACTGATGATCGAGTGTAGTACGTCCCATGCAGAATTGCAGCCGACCTGATGATATTGTCCTTCTCTTTAAAATTTTGTGAGAAAAACGTTCATTTCTGTTCTGCATAAAAAAGACAAGAGATGAATGGTTAGTAAGCAACTATATGTGTATTGCAAGTGGACGCAGTATTCATTCCTATATGTATATATGTAAAAACTTCAGAATATTTTAAATGCGTATATTTATTTATCTAGGCTGTGAGCTTGAAATGCATATTTATTTATCTTGGCCATTAGCTTGTGTTCCCAAGCTCACATTTGCGTTACTCCTTCTCTTGCTATATCTGTGAAAGGCAGATGGCCATCATGACTCGCTGCCTCAGGGAGGCCGCAAATCAAGGATGGATGCTGCGTTCGCTGAGGAGCAACTTGGGCTCCAAAATTCACAAGTTCAAGAAGAAATACAAAAGGCCATCCATGTACTCAGAGCTAGCGATTGTATATCATCAACCTAAGTTCTTTTGAAGGGGAAATCCTAGCCATCGGAGAGACGGAGGATCCCATTTTTTTCGCTTGTTTCTCTCACCCCGACAATTCATTTGGTGTCAAGAGGCGGGGGAATCTTAGATCAACGTTTGACGTGTAGATTATATTCTTTATATTTTAGATTTGTGCGACCTTAGTGGCAGCATCCTAATGGTGGAGGGATGGCGCACATAATAAAAGTCTTTGGCTCCATCTCCATCCTGGTGTAGTCGTTGCGGCCGACATCGGGGAGCTAGTGGTGTTTTGGTCTCTTTGGATTCACGATTTGTGATCTGGCGGATTGTCATCTGGTGCTTTGGCTCGACTTAGCAGTGGTGGCAACGACGATGGTGTCGAGTTTGCTCTGGTTAGTGGTTCTCTTGTTGCGTCTTTATTTTGTGTTTTTGGTCTTCTTCCCTAGTGATACGACGATAAAACAACGGTTCAACATTTTGCTTTGCAAGGCGTGTGTTCGCAGCTAGAATGCGTTTAACGGTCTTAGGTTCTCACCTGTTGAGATGGGGCGGCTCATATGGCTCTTTAAAACCTTTGAGATTACTCCAATTTGTACAGGTTTAGTTTTCTGTGGTTTTTAATCAGAAGTTTATAGGAACACCGAGATGTGAAGGGAGAAGCTAGTGAAAATGACTTCACAAGACGTTGTTATAACTCTTCTTTTGCCCAAAAGTCTTTTTTCTCATGTTTTGTTTAATTTATTCAATCCATTTAATTAATAAAGTTGGTATTTTTTTTAAAGCTAGCGATTGTATTGCTCGTTCTTTTTTTTTAGAAGAAGAAAAATCTAGTTAAAGCGATAAAAACGAGTTTGGGTTGAAGTAGATCATGGATGCGATAGTAAGTAATAAAGTTGTGTTGAATTTCAAATTAACGTAAGCGCAAAAGTGTTAGTTTACGGGAGCAGCAGCTCAACTAATGATTACATATTCCAAATTAAAGTACGTACGGTACGCACACGCACACACATCATCAAATGCTTACACATGTTAGAATCGATACAGGTCAGATAAATTTAAGTCGTACTTAATTATACGCTTCTCTGTTCACACGTTTGAATTAACGAAGATTTAAAATAAATCTATAGATTTCACTAACTTTTGCTAAACATAGTTACGTATATCTATAGTACTATATAGTGTACCAATTTTAAAATTTTAAATCTTAAGATTAAAATACAACTATGGCTGTTGATAAGTGTCAGTCCGACAGCTAAAATTGCTGGAATTCGCAGCTACAGTGACCAATAGTATCACTATCTTCTCTGTATAGTTCTAGAACCATCATATATTACTGTAAAAAAATAAGTGCTGCTCGCTGCCGCCTTGAGGACGAACAGATTGCTAGTATAAATATGAACATCAAAATTTAAACTCTGACAAGTGAGTCATGCCCTCACCTTTCATTATTCACGGTGCTTGTGTTGCGTGCGACGGAAGCGTACGTGCACGCATGTCCGTGCTCTCGATCTACTCGTTGGTCCCTTGCTTATGCTTTGGTAAATAAAATATAAGTTGGTTTTACTACCGCTTAATTAAACAGTAGCGGTGCACGGTGGTCCAGAGTCCTTTTTGTTTTGTGGTTGTCATCATCTGTCGATCCCTACTTGCTCTGTACGTGGCGTGTGCATGTTACTGGTCCAAAAGCTGTAATGCAGGTACGTGCTTTCAACATGGTCAGCAGATCATACACCGTGGATTGAAATGGCCCTTTAATTAAGTGGCCGTATAAATGATGTTAGGATCCTGAAAAATCATAATTGACGCATCTAGCGTTCAATTAGACTTAGCACAGCTGGCTTTTAAGTGTGTGTATATATATATAACAATTTCTAAGAGGTTAGATGCAGTTAATTAAGACCTCAGCAAGCCTTAAAATTAAGCAGCTAAGCTAGCATCCGTACTTATGAGTGCTCAAAAAGGCTTTTTAAAACTGGACCGGAGGCAGAAGCCATGCTGAGGTCGGTATATATACAGGAAGAATTCCTTACATGCCACCGGTAAGGAGCTCAGTTTTTTTTTATACTACTAACGAAAGACTTATTTCCTTTATACCATTGAATTATTCAATGTGTTTTAGTTCTCTTCGTGTTATTCCGTTCCCTTAAATATGTAAAAATATTATTTTACCTCTCTAGTAGTGCTATGTCATCCGCGTCATGAAATTCTATACCAAAAGTTGTGAACTACATCCCTGAGAGTCATTTGCTTGTGCAAGTTTAAATACTTTGATGGTCTCGATCAAATGAGTCTCACGCATGTAATAATTAGCTAGTTGTATGCGTGTAACAAGCTAATGCATGCATCCAACAATCAATTAATTGCAAGTACATCCGATCAAGTCAGCGTGTGCATATGCATCGGAGCGGCGCGCTCGATCTTGAATGGATCTAATCTCCAATAAACCAAAAGATCAGGAACGGCTTAACGGACATGAACGGCACGTGGGCCGCGTTTTATGATCCGTCTATGCTCTACCCATCGGGCCGCGCCTCCCAATCCAGCGCGGTTCAAGGGCCGGCCGCAGGACCGGAACAGAGAGCGTGGCGCCGGTGCAGCGAGATGTAGGCGAGGGTAATTTTGACAATAGTGACAAATCTGACGAAAGCTAATGGAGTTGACGAAAAGTTAACTGAACAACGTCAAAAAAACTATAATACATTATCCAGTGGTATGTAGGTATTAAGCTCTTCATCAGTGATATACAAGAAATTGAGGTCCTTGTTAGTGGCATGTAGAGAATTATCTCATATATATACTCGCACTCCATCGCCATGGTCATGTGAGGACCCACTTTCTAAGTGGTCTTTGATGATCAATGACAAACGATTAATAAACTAATGTGTGTATCAAATGTGATAAGATATTTAGTTCCAAAAACAGTGTTAAAATCAGCGTTGACGACCCCCTAAAAAGTTCTAAGGAAAGACGGTTTGAAGAAATGAAGATTAAGAATAATTTTCTAACTATTTTGGTGGTTTAAGAAATCACATTGAGTTTACGAAAATCCGTACTATTAAATGAGGTTAAAATCTGGAAACTGATGAGAGTGTGTTGCTAATGCTCACATAGGAATCAATTGCCAAATCCAAGTAGGCTTTTAAAATCTCTTTATACACATATTTTCTAGAATGTCGGAATATCTAAGATTGATGTCAGAACATCCGAATTTCACTTCTATGTAAAGAGTCAGGGAGCTCCTGAGTTGCTCTTTGTGTCTGATCTTTTAGATGTCGGAACATCCAAGATTTTCTGGAACCTCCGGGTTTCGGCTTTGTACACGTCTAAATCATTTTGCTTTGAAAGTCGGAGCCACTGGATTTTTCTTGGAGTCTCCGAGATCTGCTTCTAGACTTGCCTTTGAAATATCGAAATGTTTAAATCAGTATGTCGGAACCTCTGAGTTTGCGTACTGTCCACCTCAGTTGAGGTCCTTTGAAATCTCGGAAACTCCGAGTACAAAAGGCAGAACCTCCATGATCTAGTTCTGTTGTTGCATCTATGAGGTTCTTCAAATTCTCGGAGTGTCTGGGTTCTATGTCGGAACATCCGACTTGAACTTCTGTCCACTATGCTTTGAAAGTCAGAACCTCCGAGTTCTTACCGGAAGTTCCGAGATCCGTTTCTAGACATGCAAAGTAGCCATTGCTTAGTGTGCATGGATCCATGTTTGAAATGTGCATGTACAGGTCTAGCATGTGATAAAGGAAAGCACAATGTTGAAAAACAACCAATGCATACTTGGAGCTTCTAGATGACTTTGGAGTATTTCAAGAGAAAGATATTTGAAAAGAAGGGACTAGAAGAAATCTTGGATAACCATGGTGAAGATATTTAGAGAGAACTCTAGAAGTAGAAAAGTTATAGAGCAAGATATTTCAGGTGTAATATTTAGAAAAATTATGAAATAAGAAAATATTTAGGAGTTGTATAAGGTTGTAGAGAACTCTAGAGAGGATATATTTGTTGAGAGTTTTCTATAGTTATGTTGTAAGGTTTGGATGTGTGCCACTTGGCACAAGTCCAATGGGCTTGTATAACTATAAGTAGTGGTGCCCTCCTCTTCCATGTAACCAACCAAGAGAGAAGCTACCATGTATTATAGAGTCTTAGGATGACCATGAGAATGCCATAATAGTGTGGTAGGATAGCCACTTAAAGAGTGTTGTATCCAAATTATATTAGTGAATAAAGTATTGAGTTATCCTCTTGTGTAAGCTAAAAAATTAGTAGCTTATAGAGACAACTAACAGACCAAAGAAACAAATACCACACTCGTCCCAACGGCCAACAAGGACTCACAGAAATCACATGTAGTAAGACATTCTAAATTATATGATAACAGTTCTCACAAGACAAAGGATAAGAAATTCAATATGAAAATAACTAAAATAACTTATCTAAAAATATTTGCTTTCGGATAAGCATATAAAACAGATAGGTAGATGTAGATGCAAAACATAAGAATAAGTTGCATAATATTTTTTCAAATAGAGATATGCGTGTATTTTCCAAGAATATTTTATTAATTAACTCGTATATTTCAAAATCTCTACTTAGCAATAAAACATAAATCTAGTTTCCCTACATGAATTGCACTATACCAGTTCTTTTAGAAATAATTGAGTATTCATGAGAAAAGAAAAACAAATATGGAACTTACATAACATAAAGCTAAATGAACTTACATAGCATTTTAACTAAATATCTTTTGGGTTAACAGATACTCACCTGTTAAGCCAACAAGTTTGTCAAAATGTTTATCATGTGAGCATTTGGTTCATTACGCAGTCTAAATCCATTAATGATGCAACAATGTTTGAGCTCGTGTTGTCGCAATTCAGATACTTTAATGCTCTTGGCAACCCTCTGTGCTTGAACTACGTTGTCTCCATCTGCTTTTACACCCTTTCTTTTTAATATTACTTGCAAGATGTTGCAATGCATCTTCTTACAGAAATCAATACCGTCCAACAATGATAGAAAAATGAAGTAGTTATGAGCTAACTTGCGATACAAACAACAATAATTCCAAAATGATGATATATGTGCAATAAAACTTTATTAGAACTCAGTTCAATTTATCAACAATGAAGAATGTTATTGGTTTAGAACTAAAAAGGAGTCTGGTGCAACAAACATGTTTGTACGGTGTCACCTAAATATCGCATAAGGATTCACTACCAGAGGTGTCGAATGTAACATCCCAACTTGTAATCATATGTTTGTAAAAATCTAAGGGAATAAAAATACTAGCTTTCTATCATCTCATGCATGCATATAGATTCCCTTGTCGCGGTGATTTGGTGTCGAAGGTTGGTTTCCCAGTAGCGGCTTGCCTAATAAAGGGTCTAGATCGGGTGGCTTCTCTGCTTCCACTACATCTAGCCAGTGACCACATCTGTGGCCATGGAGTCGGCAATTGGGGAGTCGGCATGCTCCACCGTTCTGGATTTGAGCTGCCGCCCACGATTGTGAGTTATTCCTCATCCCGCGCCACCTCTTCTTCCTATTCCCCTCCCTTTTTCAAGTCTTGCACATTTTTCTCGCTTAGCTCGCCGGATTTAGTACTCTACAACCTCATGCTCCAACAAGCTTTTCTCAAAACTTCATATATTGTAACAACCCAATGTTGGTGAACCTGTATTTATGATTATGTAAAAATCTGAAGAAAATAAAAACCCTAACTTTCCTCATTGCATGCATGCATATAAGTTATTCGAAAGCAACGTAAATTAAAAACCCTAGTTGTTATCGTTGCATGCATGCACATGTAGATCTTCTAAATCTACTTTAGTCAAAAACCTTAAACGTTGACAGGAAATCATCGTGAATAAGGAACCCTGAAACGTCAGTGCAACACCAATTCACAAAGGAAAATTGAACGATCAAAATTAATAATCTAAAAATCTAAAGCTCGTTTGCACAATCAGGTCTGGTAGTTACATCAAGTTGTCGAGACTAGCAAAATGGACTAGTGGTTCGACAGTTTTGGACATAGAAATCATCCTGCAGATATAATCAAAGTTCTAAGGTTGAGATATTTCTAAAATAAAAAATAAAAAAGTAAAAAAATGGAATGGATAATGGGGCTGGTCGGCCCTTAGAGCATCTCCAACCTATTCCTCAAATTCCATTCCTTATATCTTCATTTGGGGATCCAAACCAAAAGATTCTATCCCAAAATTTCTTTGTGCTCCAACCCACTCCCCAAATCTCATTCCCTATATTTCACTCTTCTATATTTTATTAATATCTCATAACTAACATGTTGGATCAGTGGCGTCCCGACAGTGAATGTCGAGTTTCAAATTTCTTTCACAAATTCTTCACATACGTAGTCATATTGAGAACTAGTATGATCCGAGTGAAAATGCAGCGGAAACAACCCTAAAATCCCTTGGTGACGTGGAGCTCGTCGATAGCTTCGAAACGAGTCCAAGATCACTAAATTACAAGTTCAAACACAAAAGTTATGGCAGAAACAGTGAAACGATTCAGCCTGAAGAAAAAGGATCTCGGAAGTTTCCGGAAATTTTTCCGGACACTCCGAGATTTCTGAAGAAAATCAGCAGACAAGAACAGTAGCGAATCTCGGAAGTTCCGGGAATTTTTCTGGACACTCTCGAGATTTCTGAAAGAAATCAGCAGATAAGAACAGTAGCGAATCTCAGAAGTTCCGAGATTGAAGAATCGGACACTTCGAGATTTATGAAGAAACTGAAGAACTCAGCAGGCAAAAACAGTAGTGAATCTCGGAGGCTCCGAGATTGAAGAATCGGATACTCCGAGATTTCTGAAGAAACTGAAGAACTCAGCAGGCAAAAACAGTAGTGAATCTCGGAGGCTCCGAGATTGAAGAATCGGACACTCTGAGATTTCTGAAGAAACTGAAGAATTCGAAGAATTCAGCAGAAGATCAGCCAGGTTCCAGAACTGAGATTTCGATCTAACTTTTTAGCTAATTCAGAATCTACCTAATCAAATCAAACCAAAATTTGCAGAGAGATGTAGGAAGGTCTTGTGAATCTAGATCAAGTGTTGATCTCCGTAAAAACTTCTCAAATCAAGACCTTTATCCTTTTTCTTCAATCACCCTTAGAAATGAGAAAAAGAGGAATTTTGAGGGGAAATGAAGCTCGTGAGGAATCCTGATCTCCAACCAATATGGTATCATCTCACATGTCCCAGCAACCTATTCCAAGCCCCAAATCACATCATCAAACCCCCTACAAAGATTAATCACAAAAATCTCATTTCTTACTTGTTTTCCAAGAAAACTCGAAATAGAGAAGAAAAAGGTTGAATCCTTGGTGTTGTTGGATGGAATCAGTATGGGGACGATCTTCTCATCATTTACGTGCCATACCACAGATCAATCCATAGAGGAAAATAAGAAAACGAAAATTTAAAAAGACAATGAAGGAGATAACTTAAGAACACGAAGAAATGAGGGAAATCTTTTTGTATTGCATTTTCGTGGATTTTCTTGCTGTTTCAAAGACCTCTCATGAGTAGGCCAAAACTCTCTTGAGCAGCCCCTAACTAGGGTTTTTACAATGCTTACAAAAGGGTTGAGGGATAAGCACCTCTTACCCCTCCTTTTATAGTGGTGGAGGCATATCTCCCACCACTTGGGCCTTAAGCCCACTTAGATGGCATGAGCAATTAGCACGCATCACAAAGCGTCTAAGTGACTTATCCACCATTCATCTTTCCTTCTACCCTAAGCAACTAACCCTAAACCACTTCCTGCCACCGCAGTTTCTTGGTTATGCTTGGGTAGATTCCACGTTTTTACCAAAACGCCCTCATACTGACTTGGTCCTCACGTCTTGTCTCCACCCGCTTTCTTGTCCTCTGCGTACATGCTTTTAAGCCGCACGATGTCGTCGCCACCTCCTTGACCGTATCTCAGCCCTCCAAGCCTCATGCCGGTCCATATGACCGAACCATCGCCGCACCCAACTCGCACCTGCACACAATAGACCAAGCAAAGCATTGCGAGCACACGTTTTCCACTTGACTCAAGTCAGCTGAGAAAAATCCTTCATACACTCAATTTTTCCTTGAGACAAATTGAGAAACTCAAACTTATCAATCACACAACAAATAATTCAAACCTCGAATTCATGCAACCAAAAGAATCAACTCCACATATGGTGGCAAAATATTCATCACAAATATTGTCAAGTCTTCACATGACTCACAATCTACCCCTTGATGAATATATTGCCAACATCTCTCAAGCAATCAAATTGGAGTTGGTTTAAAGATTTAAAAGCAATCAAGTTGCAAGAATTCACACTTGGCCAAAAGACAGAGAAAGCAAACATCGGGCCAAGTGAATGTCAAAAGGAATAAGATCCAAGAATTGTGAGTGAAGGCAAAACATAATTACTGAAAACCCCCCCTCACTCCTATAACCCATATGTCTATGATCTACTCCAGAACAAGGCAATTTCTTCAAAAATACACACACATGCCTATCTTGCAAAAACATGCCAAGTGTATGGTTGATATCACTATTTCTCCCCCTTTGGCACTATAGTCATCAAGGAACTCCACAACTCCCCCTTGACTATGCAATGATAGAATATCAAGGATAAGCATGTATGCATTGAATATAATGAAATATTTTTGATTTTTCAGTTTTAGCGAGCTTTGAAGATTATCCAAAATGAGACACATCAAATGCTAATATGCCAGATAGGTGCTCATCAAACCATAAAAAGACATGTATGTCAAGACGGATATGTAGAAATTTTTTTCATTATCATAGTGGATCTTCGAAAAAACGAAGAGCAGCTACCATCTCAAGTTCTTAGCATATTAAAGATTTCACTAGTGATGAGTTCCAGACTAGGTAGTCACAATTGCAATGAATTAAAACATAAGTGAAGTATGGCAACCTAGCGCTAAGCCATGACTAGGAGGACAACCGATCAAGATTAAGACCAAAATACTCTACCACATGCTGAATTAAGCAATCACATGATTAAATGGATTAGTCACAACCAAAATACAACCCCCGGCATGAGGAAGTATCTTGAGTGATTCATCCTGACTTTTTCACATTGAGTCCACATGATTATTTGGACTAGCCACAACCAAAGTACTACCTACTACACGAGTAAGTACCTTGAGTGATTCATCCCTATTTTAGCATTTTTTACATTAGCATATGATAGATTTCAAGCATGTAGAGCAAAAGCTAGTAACTTTTGATGACAATAAGCATTCTCCGACCCGAGCCACAAAAGCCTAGGCATGTTAAGCCACTAGCAGTCCTAATCAAGATTACCATGCAGTCCTATCTTTGACCAGTCATAAACAAAGATCATAGTTGCAATACTAGAGACATGAGCAGATTCAAAAGCAAATGTTTCCCTAGCAAGCAACTCATCAGTAGATCAAAGATTTAAGTTCAAGTTGTTGTCCAATTAAGCTAGCAGATTCTTGAGAACACATGTCAAAACATGGTGAAATGAGCTAGACAATCAAAATATGGCATGTAGCGGACTCGTAAAAATCATTGTTTCATCAAGGATAATAGACAAAGCTCGTGAAAATGTAAAGTGCACATGATATATCACAAATGATGCAAAATGCACTATGTTACACTATGATACACAATGAGAAGACTCCCCCTCAAACCAACCCATGGGATGAACAATCTCTAACTCCCCTCTAAGTGCATAGAATCGTGTGGGATCTAAAGGCTTGGTAAAGATATCCGCGAGCTGATTTTCAGAATCAACAAACTTAAGCACTACAGCACCCTTCTCAACATGGTCTCTAAGGAAATGAAACCACACATTTATATGCTTAGTCCTAGAATGCTGCTTTGGGTTCTTAGCAATGTTAATAGCACTACTGTTATCACAGAAAAGTGGAACACTATCAAAAGACAACCCAAAATCTCGCAAAGTAGAAATCATCCAAAGCATTTGACTACAACAACTAGCGGCTGCAACATACTCAGCTTCAGCAGTAGATTGTGCAACAGAAGATTGTTTTCTAGCAAACCATGAAGCAAGAGAAGTGCCAAGAAAATGACAAGTTCCAGAAGTACTTTTGCTGTCTATCTTACATCCGGCAAAGTCTGAATCTGAAAAACCCCAAATCCCGAGAACAGAAGAACATGAATACCAAAGTCCAAACTTAAGGGATGATCGAAGATACCTCATGATGCGCTTCACAGCTTGCCGGTGGGAGTCTCTCGGCGAGGCTTGGAACCTCGCACAGAGACAGACGGCGAACTGGATGTCCGGTCTTGTCGTCGTCAAGTAGAGGAGGGAGCCGATCATGCTCTTGAACTCCTTCTGGTCCACCCCCTCTTCTTCTTCTTCAGGACCAAGTGACGTTGCAGTAGACATCGGGGTATTAATTGGCTTGGCATCACTCATCCCGAACTTCTTCATTAGATCCTTGGTGTACTTGGCCTGATGGACAAAGGTACCCTCCTTCGTCTGCTTGATTTGTAACCCCAAGAAGTATTGGAGCTCACCCATCATAGACATCTCAAATTCCTGCTCATCATCTCAGAAAACTTGGACACAAGAGCATTAGAGGAGCCACCAAAGATTATGTCATCCACATAGATTTGCACTATTAGTAGGTCATTACCACGCCTAAGAAGAAACAAGGTTTTATCTACCCTTCCCATTTCAAAACCCATTTTGAATCAAGAAACTCTTAAGTCTATCATACCAAGCTCTAGGAGCTTGCTTAAGACCATAGAGAGCCTTGGAAAATTTGTACACATGGTTAGGGTATTTGTACACATGGTTGGAAAACCGAGCGGCAATGGCAAAATCCTCCGAGCGGCTTCAGGAGGAACTATTCCAAGCGGGCGCGGAAGGCGGGAGGGACTCTTCCGAGGTTGGTAGTTGAGAGATGGGGATCAGCGGTGGAGTCCTCAGAAATGAGGAACGAGGTCGGGTGGATGGGGATTCGTTTGGGATAGGGATGCTGATGGGGACTCAGTTGGAGGGCTCGTTTTGGCTGTTTTACCCAAATTTTGGGATAGGGAAGGAGATAGAGCACCGGTTGGAGATGCTCTTATCCAACCGACCAGCCCCAAGAATTCCCCAACCCACTCGTGCGTGCGCCGATCCCCTCCGGTCCCAGGCTGCCGCCGCGCTAGGACCCCACCACCGCCTCCAACCGTTGCCTCCGGGGACCAGCCGTCCGCTGCTATTCTGGCATTGCTATCGCTGGCCAACCCGCATTCCTCCTCAGTGTCCAAGCCACCGCTTGGGTCTGGCCACACCAGGCCGCTGCCGCGCTCCTTCCCCGATTCTGGCCGGCCATCCACCTCCCTGATCTTCCCGCTGGCGAGCTCCTTGTCAATTCACCACTGGTTAGCGCTCTTCTCCCTCTCTCTCTCTTTTCACCCTCACCCTGGGCCGGCGTCCTGTCACGCCCTGTTTTTCCTAATCGGGTTTACTCGAAAACCAAAACCCTAAGCGCGTATATGCGTGTATATTCCAAAACTTTTTGACGGATTGTTTGGATCTTCAGCATTCCTCATGCATCTCATCTCATGTCATCATTCGAGGTTGCCTCGTCATTGCATGCATTAAACCTAAACCCTAATCGGAGCACTCGCGCTGTATATGCACGAGCCCCGTTCAAACCCTAACCCTAGTGGCAAGCTGCCCATTCTTGTTCCCGACCTCCAAAACCCAAGACCTAACCCTCCCATGTCCTACCACCACCTTGCCGTCGCCGAAAACCCTAAAAACCCCATCTGTCGCCCAAAACCCTAATTAGGTTTTCTTACCTCCAGAAATTAGGAAAGTGTAATCGCATGCACTTTTATTGCTCCAAAGTGTTTAGGAATTTACCAGTAGCTTCTTGAGTATATTCCTCACCAACTTATGAAATAAAGTTGGGAAGTCCAATTCAAAAATTTTGAATTACATTCAAAATCTAATTTTGTCCAAATCCCCCTTTGAACTACAACCCCTCTTTTCCTCACTCAGAAAATTCTACAAAAATTACACAGCACCCATCTTTGTATCCTTACTCCATTTCTGTGAAAACCTTGCCACCTCCAGTACAAAAATTTACCAAGGTTCCTATCGAACACCTTCCCCCCCTATTTCCTTCTCTCCTCTTAAACCCAATTCTGCTGCCAACCACTTGCTCCAGGAGCTGGCCAGCAGCATCATTTCATCTCAGAGCCTGTCTTCAACATGATTCTTCAGTGCCAAGTCGAAGCCACAGGATTTCCACTCTTCTATCACCTCATGTCAACCTTGGATAGGGAAAAGTGACTTGTGCTTCTATTAACCAAGCCTGTCCACGTTACTATTAGCACTTAAACCAGCTCAGGCACTCCCCTGTTCCTTTCACCTCAGCAGCATGCCCTGGCAATAGGGTTCAACCCTTCCCTCTTTTCATGCCGGCGTCGACAAGCTGAGACAGACCACCTCTGCACCATCCCGAGCTCAGTACCTCCCCAGTTTCTTTCCCCTTGTCAGTCTCAACCTCGTTGACATGTCAGGCATTGCCTCCATATGATAGGGCGCATCAGAGCACGCCCTTGCCGGTCTAGACCGCGCTGACACTGCGCTGGACGCGCCCAGGTGCGCGCCCATGCCGCTCAGCAGTGACAGCCCCGTCGCCCTCGGTCTCCATCGCCGGTTAGCTCCCCCATGCGCCTCTGACCCGCCCTGTCCACCTCCTTAACACTACGCAGCGACTGACCCGGCCCCCACCTCAGCTCACCGCCGGGAACACTTGGCCCCGCGGCCATTACTCAACCCCCTCCGCTCCCTGCCTATTTAAAGGCTGCTCGAGCTTTGAAATGGACATGAGCAAATTCGCCTCACTCCACTGAAGCTCCAACATCCAGCCATTGCCCCCAAGCACCACCAATCCCTCGTCTTCTTCCTCACTTCCCGAAACCAGTCGCCGCCGCGTCCAGGATCAATCAAGCCATTCCAGTGGAGCTTCCCTCTTCTTCTTCCTTAATAACTTCTCTGGACTTCCCCTAACTCTCCCGAGCCCTTCCTTTGCAGCCGCCGCTCGCTGGAGCTTCTCCTCCACCGACGCCGTGCCGCCCCTGTTCTGGAACTCGGTGAGGGTCTATCACCAGCATCCGCCCGAGCCCATTAACCTCAAAAATGGATTCGCCATCCCTCTCTGAACCCGAGGATACCCACCATTCATCTTATCTCCCTCCGAGTCAACCACAATTCTCGCCGTCGGAGTTCGCCGGAGTGCCGCCGGGTGCTAGGGATTTCTCGCCGGACTTGTCTTCCCGCGCGCGCCCTCCCTCTCCCTCTGTTCTGACCCGTGGGCCAGCTGAGCCAAGCGGTACACCACCACCCACTGCCAGCGGGCCCGATCGGCAGCCAGGCCCCGCTGTCAGCATTAAATGAAAACCGGCGCCGTATTCCCCCTCCACGTCATCCTCTGTTTAAGCCGGCCGGTTTTTCTCTCCTCTGGTCCAGCACAGCCACCCCCTCTGGTCCGGCCGGTTCACCTTGAACCAGGCCGATTCTTAGAAAAGTCCCCAAATAAAAGTTTCTCCAAATTTTATTTTCTACCTTTTCTATATAGGACATTTTCGAGAATCTCAATGCTTCTCTCTGTACAGCTCAGTCCAGTAACCTCCTTGAATTCAAAACCTGTTTTCAAATTCCTTTTGAATATGGGTTCATTTCTAGTTAGTTCCAGCATATGATCTTGAACCTTTTAGAGCCTACCTCCAGTGGCATTCATGCATGCATTCATGTTGCTTAGCTCCATGTTTTAAAAAGATTAGATTAAACCATGAAACCCTAGCTCATAAGCATGCATATATAGGGGTATTCCTTTTCGGATTTAGTTGACTAGATGATGCCTTCCACTTGTCCAGTAGGGTAACATCCAACATTTGTCAAGCCTCTCAGTAGCCAATTGCTCATAACACGCATGAGTCCAAGAGCCAAAGGAAACAAGTGCTTGCCAACAAAACCCCAGAAACCCTAATCGGCATTTCATGCATTTTTGTTCTTCTTAGCATAAGCACCATCATGATTAGGACCTAGAGCTCTTGCATGTATGGGTGCTTGCACACATGTTGCGTAGTCGATACTGCAAATGCATCATAAAACCAAAAACCCTAACCCTAGGTTGCATGCACATTTCATGTGACTAGTGATATCCAACCACAACCTTTCTCCCGTCAGAAACCCTAGAACCAACATGCATGCATGCTGTCCTTTATTATTTATGTCTCGTGTTGCTTGGTTCTTATTGGCGTTATTTTCGAATCGTGTAGTTGACGGTGTGAGGTACGTGCGTCAGGAGGAATCCGAAGCATCTCCGCGCCCGGAACCGAGCCAAGACTTGCCAGGCAAGCTCTCCGCCATTGGTCATGTTGAATCCCAGTTTTATAAAATATTATTTTGTTTTCGAACCATGCATGCTATATTTTATCCCTGCTATTTTATATAGAGTAGATATCACCGGTGATAGGAAACCCTAGTCCGACCCTGTAATCCTTGTCGCCATAGGACTATTGTATTCCGAAGATTTATCGGAAACTTAGGGTAGTGTATGTATATATATGCTTAGCCCCGCAGTAGATGACTTAGGTTTTCAAAAAGGAAAAGGAAAGCAACACCCCATATTTTATATGATGAACTATCGAAACGGACCGTCGCGTCCGGTTGTAGAGGTGCATGGAAGGTAGGATATGCATGGGTTGGGATATTCTACCGTGAAATGGTTCTGTGGAACCGAGTTAAAAAGGAGAAGATTTTGATCCGGGTTGGTAATGAAGGGTGTTGGAAGGGAGATGTTAAAGAGCGAGGTAAGGCCCGTCGTGGTTCTCGCTGCCCGTTTACGGGAGTGGAGTGGAGTCCTTCTCGGATCACCTAAGGACCTGTCTTAAGTGCCGTTTGGCCAAGTCTTACCGTACGACCACATGTCCTTTGTGGGAAGGACTTGATCTAGTAGCCGACCTGGACTAGCATGAACCCGTGGGCAGTTAGTAGAGTGCAGATGGGGTGGGGTACACTTCGAAGAGGGCAAACCCGGGGATACCGAGTTTCACCCGCCACAAAGATGGAACACCAACCTCCTCGTGGCAGGGGTACTGATTCGAGCTAGGTGTGGGACATGTCTATTCTGACGGGTTCGTGGCTGGGTTCACAGCGGTGAAGAGTCTCGTTGTACAAACTCTGGACACATGCGACCGGTAGCATGCCCAGGGGGAACTACATCGTGTGGGTAAAGCCGTACAACCTCTGCAGAGTGTTAAAACTATTCGAATAGCCGCGTCCGCGGTCATGGACGAACTTGGTCGGGCCACACTAAAGTAGTTTTGGCTCTCTGAGCCCCAAAAAGGATCTTTGGGTTATGGGTTTAAGGACGCGAACCGCCGTGTTCGCAGGGCGTCATGCCGTGTCAGGAAATGAGAAGGAGGGATTGACCCGTACCAGTAGGGCAACCCTGGAGTGAGGGACTGACCCGTACCAGTAGGGCAGCCCTGGACTGAGGTATTGACCCGTACCAGTAGGGCAAACCCAGTGTCACCGTAAGTACGAGGCGAGCGTCGTCTCCCTGAGGAACCGGTGACCACCAGGCCTTCCGGTGAAAAGGAAGTGCATAGTTATGAATCCCGTTGTTGTAGGGATGGCGGATTTGATTTCCCGTTGCAGTAGGGAAGTCAGATGCCGCGAGGTTTACGAAAACTGCTTTTATATCTATTTACTTATTTCAAATGCAAACTTACTTTCTCGCACAACATGAAACATAGGATAGAGCCATGTTATTGTTAAAGACCCGAGCATGTTCATATCCGTATTAAACTCCCCGACGGAGTGTTTGCGAGTACATTCAATGTACTCACCTGGCTTGTTATGTGGCCAGACAATGAGGAGGAGTACCAGTCTGGCGATAGCGACAGCGACTTCGACGCGTAGGGTTTTCTCCCCAGTCTGTTGCCTGTGGATCGGCATACTGATGGGTTATCCACCGTATTTATTTTCCGCTGCTGTTTTTATTCGGCCAATAGGCCTGGTTTGTAAGAACTAAAGACCAAGTATGGTCGATGATTGTAATAAACGATGTATGGCATGGTAATGTTATCAAGTACTTGTGTGTATCGACTACTGATCCAGGGATCGATACAGTAAACACAAGGGTTTATCCGGCCTTAAAACCGGGTAGTCCACAAGCTTGGTATCAGAGCATGCTGACTGTAGGGAAAACCCTAGATAGCATGGCCGATAGTTAGAGTCTAGGTTATAAAAACTATTTTCAAAAATAAAAACTCTAGTATCCTCATCCTCGCTTAAAAATAAAAACTCTAGTATCCTCATCCTTGCTGAAAATTTGACTATCTGCTCATCCCTTCTATTTCTTTAATCACGACATGCTCACATGAATGTTTTAAACTTTTTAGATGGAAACGATCGAGAAGCATGACGAAACCTTTGCAGCCAAGACCCCAGGATTCCCGCAGCTGTTGCGTGAAGCCATCGCCCAATGTGGAGGACTGTCTCTTCCAGAGTACTATGTTTTCAAGCAGGAAATGACCAAGGCATCAACGGTGTATTGGGCTAGAGTCATCTTCTTCTGTAAGCGGAACGGGGATATCCAGACCTTCAGGTTCATCGGATCCCGAAGCCGAGCACCCGACCAAGCCATCCAGAGAGCAGCATACCAGGCACTTGCACATCTACGCAATGAGCTTATTGAGTTAGCTAACCATAGGGCTACTCAGTTCTTCCCGCAGCACACTGCCCATGAAGAATGTCCGAGTATACGTTTCGGCAGACCAAGAAGACGACCCCGCTATCGTGAATCTGGCACGATATGTGGAAGCTCAGGACACTCTGACCTACCAGGCCCTCATCGAGCTAAAGGAAGTTCGCGACGAGCTGAATTATGTGCGAGAGCAATGGAAGCTATCCCTGGCGCAGCTGCAGAAAACCACCACCACCGCCATCAAAGAAGAACCCCTGAGCCCTGTGACATCCACGTCGTCAGTAAAGACCCACCACCGCCACCACTCAAGAGGCACCGTAGCAATACCCGCGCCTATCGGCGGAAGTTCACCCCAAGAGCCGGACCCTCCCGCGCAGCTCAAAGGACCGCCCAAGCCTACTCCAACTTTCTAAGGGAAAAAGGACGCGGAAGACAAAGGCGATTCGAAGGGAGACTCAAATGGAAGAGGACCAGCGGAAGATATGGTCAAGGAGCAGCCCGCAAGATAGACCGCTAGGGCTCAGTGCACCTGTTGCAATGAGCCATGTATCCCTGTGTTTAAATAAGTAGACGCTGCTTGTGTAATAGAATGGACTGTGGTCCATAGGAACTTGTACTGTATTCAACTGTATCATGTGCGGCAAGACACGCCAGTAGGCGTGGTACCCTGCCTCACCTATCTTAAATAAAAGGCCAACTAGGCCAGTACTTCTAAAAACCCTATACCTATTTGCCAACAGCGAATGCCGCTAGCTGTCTCATCTCTCCGCCGCACCGCTTAATTGAGCCGTGCGCCCACAGTACCCCCTGTCCCCTGAAGTTGGACAGGTGTCCTCCCCTGTTTTTGAAATCAGAAGCTCTTACTCGGCTATAAAAAGCCCTCCAACCAGCTATCTCTCCACTCCTACCTGCCTTTGCAACCAAACCAAGAACACTTCTAGCTTTCTCTCTCCTTACTCTCCACCATCGTTGCCCAGCTAAGCCATGCCTAACGGTACGCTCTACCTCGAGACTACCGCGGCCAATCTCCCAGGGTTCACAGATATCCTGTGGACCATCGCCCGGCGAGCCCTCAAAGCAACTCAGCGACCGGAGTACGACGTCTTCAAGGAGGAGTCCGCTGACATCGCCAACGCGTACTGGGCGGAAGTACACGTCTACAAAGCCGACTCCCAGGGCGCCCCAGCTTTTCAGTTCTTCGGAAGATCCATGCCGTCCCCCGACATGGCCATCCTAATGGCCGCTTGGGAAGCCATCTCCCGCCTCCACCACTTGGAACCGAGTGTGGACCGGCGTGCCTTCCACTACTACCCTCGCCGTGCCCTCGGCGAAGACGCCATCTTCGCCAGCACCCAAGCAGAACACGACCTAGCGGTGATCCACCTGACCCGCTACCTCGAGGCCCAACATGACATGCTCATCCGGCTTGCCGACTCTTTGATTCTGACTCGGCAAACCATCGTCCAGTTGCATGCTCTAATTGCCTCCCGTGACTCCACCACCTCCTCTACCAACGCCACAGCACCGGTGAATCCACCCTTGCTCGGAGTACCGGTCGCCAACGGCGTCAGCCACACGCACGTCCAGTCGACGGGATACTTGGGACTGTTCACGGCGCATGCGGCCGCCTCCAGGGCCGCGCAACGCCGCAGGAACACCCCGGTTACCCCTCACAGCACTCCCAACCCCTCCGAGGACGGCGACGACCGTGCCGGAGTCATTCTATCTCAGCCTGTCCGCTTGGATGTAGACCAAGTGGACTAGAGCGTGGCTCTTAAGGAAGTACCCTTCCGGAGCCTATAACCGGTGTATTTTGTTGTACTGTATATTAGGGCTTAGCCCCGTGCCGCAGGCACTTGTATGTATGATCGGATAAGTGCCCTTAGGCACCTATCCGTAGGAATGTAATGGATTTCTCGAGTTTTCATTGCTTCTTGGTGGGTTGCCCCACTACTATAGCGCTATTGCGCCATGATGTATTCGTTCTTGTGCGACACCAAACCCCCGAACTCCCTCTTACCTTGATCCCCTCTTACCTGTTCTTGGTGCAGCCCAAGATGAGTGGGAAGAGACCCGCAAATGACCGCGAAGAGTCAGTCCATGAGTCCGACCCGCTCAATGAAGCCAAGAAGGCTAAAGGAACGAAGGAGCAATCCAAAAACGCAGCAGGCGTACTGCCCTTGGTGCCCAAGAATAAAACACCTCGCCTTCCGGGGCAAAGCAAATCAGGCAGAGCCGAACATGAAGAAACACCACAAGGATCAGTTAACGCCAACGCGCAGCCAGAGCAACCCTTACCTCAACCACCCCAAATGAAGGACACCCTGGCACAAATATTACTAATGATGGAACAAAACCGTCAGGACGGGCAAGAGAACATCAGACAGCTCATACAGCATGGCGGAGCAGGAGGAAAAGGATCCTCCAATAAGTTATCAGAATTCCAGCGCACCTCCCCGCCTGTCTTCGCCCACTCAGTTGAACCCTTGGACGCCGACGACTGGCTGCGCGTCATCGAGAGCAAACTGGAAGTAGCACACTGCGAAGAGGACGATAAAGCCCTGTTTGCTGCACAGTACCTGCATGGCCCCGCCGCTGCTTGGTGGGAGAACTTTTGCAAGCAGCAATCGGGAACAAGAGCAATTTCTTGGAGCATTTTTAAGGACCGTTTCCGCAAACACCACATCCCTGCCGGACTGATTGGAATTAAGAAGCAAGAATTCCTGGCATTAAAACAAGGCTCCATGACGGTGACAGAATACCTGCACAAATTCAACCAGCTAGTTCGATATGCCGGATCCGACATGAACGAGGAAGAGTCCAAGATAGAGAAGTTCTTGAATGGACTGCTAGAGGTATACCAGTGTCACTTGGCAATCCAGGAACACGCCGACCTCCAAGATCTGGTTAACAAGGCCCTCATTCTGGAAGGGAAGCGCAATGCCTTGAGTGACATCCCGCAAGCAGAAGAAGAGTCGAGGGACCATAGCTGAACGCCCTCCGCAACGCATCAAGCATGAGAAGCGTTCCAGCCACCACCCAGCAAGTACCAGACCTACAGGACTGTACCACGCCCGCAGTACCATGCCCCCGTCCTCAGCAAAATTTCTAACAACTCTTCCGCAGGTCCTGGAAGGGACTTGGAGAACCGGAACTGTTTTAACTGCGGAGAACCCGGGCACTTCGCCAGCAGATGCCCAAAGAAACATCAGAATTCTTCTTTCCAAGGTGTAGCTGCTACCGGACGCCCCCAAGAACGCCATATGACCACCAGGAGCTACAGCTCCCGAAACCAGGGCTCGAACCGAGGACACGCCAACCACATCGACGCCGAAGAAGCGCAGGAGGCCCCCAACGTAGCCATGGGTATGTTTCCCGTCAACTCAGTAATGGCTATTGTTTTGTTTGATTCCGGGGCATCGCATTCATTTGTGTCTCGCAAGTTTGCCGGGAACAATAATCTTGCATCTTGTCGCATGAGCAAACCAATGATCGTTCAAACCCCTGGGGCCGAAATCGAAACCAAACACCAATGGTAAGGATGCTAGCATCCGCATAAGGGGGATAGATGTCAAGGCAGACTTAATAGTTTTGAGGTCGACAAGGATCTTACCTATGTGGAGCAACACTCACGTGTGCTTGAAGTCAAGGACGACGCACCCGGAACAAAGTAGTCAAATTCCACAAGGTTCAATGGAGCAACCACACCGAAGAAGAAGCAACCTGGGAGCGAGAAGATTTTCTGTTGGAAAAGTTCCCTCATCTCCTTCCATCTGTAGAATCTCGGGGACGAGATTCGATTTAAGGGGGATAGGTTTGTCACGCCCTGTTTTTCCTAATCGGGTTTACTCGAAAACCAAAACCCTAAGCGCGTATATGCGTGTATATTCCAAAACTTTTGTGACGGATTGTTTGGATCTTCAGCATTCCTCATGCATCTCATCTCATGTCATCATTCGAGGTTGCCTCGTCATTGCATGCATTAAACCTAAACCCTAATCGGAGCACTCGCGCTGTATATGCACGAGCCCCGTTCAAACCCTAACCCTAGTGGCAAGCTGCCCATTCTTGTTCCCGACCTCCAAAACCCAAGACCTAACCCTCCCATGTCCTACCACCACCTTGCCGTCGCCGAAAACCCTAAAAACCCCATCTGTCGCCCAAAACCCTAATTAGGTTTTCTTACCTCCAGAAATTAGGAAAGTGTAATCGCATGCACTTTTATTGCTCCAAAGTGTTTAGGAATTTACCAGTAGCTTCTTGAGTATATTCCTCACCAACTTATGAAATAAAGTTGGGAAGTCCAATTCAAAAATTTTGAATTACATTCAAAATCTAATTTTGTCCAAATCCCCCTTTGAACTACAACCCCTCTTTTCCTCACTCAGAAAATTCTACAAAAATTACACAGCACCCATCTTTGTATCCTTACTCCATTTCTGTGAAAACCTTGCCACCTCCAGTACAAAAATTTACCAAGGTTCCTATCGAACACCTTCCCCCCCTATTTCCTTCTCTCCTCTTAAACCCAATTCTGCTGCCAACCACTTGCTCCAGGAGCTGGCCAGCAGCATCATTTCATCTCAGAGCCTGTCTTCAACATGATTCTTCAGTGCCAAGTCGAAGCCACAGGATTTCCACTCTTCTATCACCTCATGTCAACCTTGGATAGGGAAAAGTGACTTGTGCTTCTATTAACCAAGCCTGTCCACGTTACTATTAGCACTTAAACCAGCTCAGGCACTCCCCTGTTCCTTTCACCTCAGCAGCATGCCCTGGCAATAGGGTTCAACCCTTCCCTCTTTTCATGCCGGCGTCGACAAGCTGAGACAGACCACCTCTGCACCATCCCGAGCTCAGTACCTCCCCAGTTTCTTTCCCCTTGTCAGTCTCAACCTCGTTGACATGTCAGGCATTGCCTCCATATGATAGGGCGCATCAGAGCACGCCCTTGCCGGTCTAGACCGCGCTGACACTGCGCTGGACGCGCCCAGGTGCGCGCCCATGCCGCTCAGCAGTGACAGCCCCGTCGCCCTCGGTCTCCATCGCCGGTTAGCTCCCCCATGCGCCTCTGACCCGCCCTGTCCACCTCCTTAACACTACGCAGCGACTGACCCGGCCCCCACCTCAGCTCACCGCCGGGAACACTTGGCCCCGCGGCCATTACTCAACCCCCTCCGCTCCCTGCCTATTTAAAGGCTGCTCGAGCTTTGAAATGGACATGAGCAAATTCGCCTCACTCCACTGAAGCTCCAACATCCAGCCATTGCCCCCAAGCACCACCAATCCCTCGTCTTCTTCCTCACTTCCCGAAACCAGTCGCCGCCGCGTCCAGGATCAATCAAGCCATTCCAGTGGAGCTTCCCTCTTCTTCTTCCTTAATAACTTCTCTGGACTTCCCCTAACTCTCCCGAGCCCTTCCTTTGCAGCCGCCGCTCGCTGGAGCTTCTCCTCCACCGACGCCGTGCCGCCCCTGTTCTGGAACTCGGTGAGGGTCTATCACCAGCATCCGCCCGAGCCCATTAACCTCAAAAATGGATTCGCCATCCCTCTCTGAACCCGAGGATACCCACCATTCATCTTATCTCCCTCCGAGTCAACCACAATTTCTCGCCGTCGGAGTTCGCCGGAGTGCCGCCGGGTGCTAGGGATTTCTCGCCGGACTTGTCTTCCCGCGCGCGCCCTCCCTCTCCCTCTGTTCTGACCCGTGGGCCAGCTGAGCCAAGCGGTACACCACCACCCACTGCCAGCGGGCCCGATCGGCAGCCAGGCCCCGCTGTCAGCATTAAATGAAACCGGCGCCGTATTCCCCCTCCACGTCATCCTCTGTTTAAGCCGGCCGGTTTTTCTCTCCTCTGGTCCAGCACAGCCACCCCCTCTGGTCCGGCCGGTTCACCTTGAACCAGGCCGATTCTTAGAAAAGTCCCCAAATAAAAGTTTCTCCAAATTTTATTTTCTACCTTTTCTATATAGGACATTTTTCGAGAATCTCAATGCTTCTCTCTGTACAGCTCAGTCCAGTAACCTCCTTGAATTCAAAACCTGTTTTCAAATTCCTTTTGAATATGGGTTCATTTCTAGTTAGTTCCAGCATATGATCTTGAACCTTTTAGAGCCTACCTCCAGTGGCATTCATGCATGCATTCATGTTGCTTAGCTCCATGTTTTAAAAAGATTAGATTAAACCATGAAACCCTAGCTCATAAGCATGCATATATAGGGGTATTCCTTTTCGGATTTAGTTGACTAGATGATGCCTTCCACTTGTCCAGTAGGGTAACATCCAACATTTGTCAAGCCTCTCAGTAGCCAATTGCTCATAACACGCATGAGTCCAAGAGCCAAAGGAAACAAGTGCTTGCCAACAAAACCCCAGAAACCCTAATCGGCATTTCATGCATTTTTGTTCTTCTTAGCATAAGCACCATCATGATTAGGACCTAGAGCTCTTGCATGTATGGGTGCTTGCACACATGTTGCGTAGTCGATACTGCAAATGCATCATAAAACCAAAAACCCTAACCCTAGGTTGCATGCACATTTCATGTGACTAGTGATATCCAACCACAACCTTTCTCCCGTCAGAAACCCTAGAACCAACATGCATGCATGCTGTCCTTTATTATTTATGTCTCGTGTTGCTTGGTTCTTATTGGCGTTATTTTCGAATCGTGTAGTTGACGGTGTGAGGTACGTGCGTCAGGAGGAATCCGAAGCATCTCCGCGCCCGGAACCGAGCCAAGACTTGCCAGGCAAGCTCTCCGCCATTGGTCATGTTGAATCCCAGTTTTATAAAATATTATTTTGTTTTCGAACCATGCATGCTATATTTTATCCCTGCTATTTTATATAGAGTAGATATCACCGGTGATAGGAAACCCTAGTCCGACCCTGTAATCCTTGTCGCCATAGGACTATTGTATTCCGAAGATTTATCGGAAACTTAGGGTAGTGTATGTATATATATGCTTAGCCCCGCAGTAGATGACTTAGGTTTTCAAAAAGGAAAAGGAAAGCAACACCCCATATTTTATATGATGAACTATCGAAACGGACCGTCGCGTCCGGTTGTAGAGGTGCATGGAAGGTAGGATATGCATGGGTTGGGATATTCTACCGTGAAATGGTTCTGTGGAACCGAGTTAAAAAGGAGAAGATTTTGATCCGGGTTGGTAATGAAGGGTGTTGGAAGGGAGATGTTAAAGAGCGAGGTAAGGCCCGTCGTGGTTCTCGCTGCCCGTTTACGGGAGTGGAGTGGAGTCCTTCTCGGATCACCTAAGGACCTGTCTTAAGTGCCGTTTGGCCAAGTCTTACCGTACGACCACATGTCCTTTGTGGGAAGGACTTGATCTAGTAGCCGACCTGGACTAGCATGAACCCGTGGGCAGTTAGTAGAGTGCAGATGGGGTGGGGTACACTTCGAAGAGGGCAAACCCGGGGATACCGAGTTTCGCCCGCCACAAAGATGGAACACCAACCTCCTCGTGGCAGGGGTACTGATTCGAGCTAGGTGTGGGACATGTCTATTCTGACGGGTTCGTGGCTGGGTTCACAGCGGTGAAGAGTCTCGTTGTACAAACTCTGGACACATGCGACCGGTAGCATGCCCAGGGGGAACTACATCGTGTGGGTAAAGCCGTACAACCTCTGCAGAGTGTTAAAACTATTCGAATAGCCGCGTCCGCGGTCATGGACGAACTTGGTCGGGCCACACTAAAGTAGTTTTGGCTCTCTGAGCCCCAAAAAGGATCTTTGGGTTATGGGTTTAAGGACGCGAACCGCCGTGTTCGCAGGGCGTCATGCCGTGTCAGGAAATGAGAAGGAGGGATTGACCCGTACCAGTAGGGCAACCCTGGAGTGAGGGACTGACCCGTACCAGTAGGGCAGCCCTGGACTGAGGTATTGACCCGTACCAGTAGGGCAAACCCAGTGTCACCGTAAGTACGAGGCGAGCGTCGTCTCCCTGAGGAACCGGTGACCACCAGGCCTTCCGGTGAAAAGGAAGTGCATAGTTATGAATCCCGTTGTTGTAGGGATGGCGGATTTGATTTCCCGTTGCAGTAGGGAAGTCAGATGCCGCGAGGTTTACGAAAACTGCTTTTATATCTATTTACTTATTTCAAATGCAAACTTACTTTCTCGCACAACATGAAACATAGGATAGAGCCATGTTATTGTTAAAGACCGAGCATGTTCATATCCGTATTAAACTCCCCGACGGAGTGTTTGCGAGTACATTCAATGTACTCACCTGGCTTGTTATGTGGCCAGACAATGAGGAGGAGTACCAGTCTGGCGATAGCGACAGCGACTTCGACGCGTAGGGTTTTCTCCCCAGTCTGTTGCCTGTGGATCGGCATACTGATGGGTTATCCACCGTATTTATTTTCCGCTGCTGTTTTTATTCGGCCAATAGGCCTGGTTTGTAAGAACTAAAGACCAAGTATGGTCGATGATTGTAATAAACGATGTATGACATGGTAATGTTATCAAGTACTTGTGTGTATCGACTACTGATCCAGGGATCGATACAGTAAACACAAGGGTTTATCCGGCCTTAAAACCGGGTAGTCCACACGTCCCCTTCGCCGCCGGCGAGCTGCTAGGGCCAATGCCTCTTCACCTCCTTTTGTTCCTTCTTCCTCCCCTGTTCTTCCTGCTCCATGTAGCTCTATAGTCCCTAATCCTTTCTCAACGTGATAAATCATCTAGCTAGCAACCTTTTTATTTTAGATGATGATCGAGGTGTGTTAGCTTTCAATTTATAGTCCTAGAATTCTATTAGCTCACCTTTGTGCAATTAGCCAAATTTGATGTAAGTCATTCAAATGCAGCTTATGGTGGATGTGTACAATAACTTACCTCTTGCTTTGGTATTGCTTATTTAACTAGTAGATTAGAATTTATGTTAGACAATTGGATACTCTTGTCAATACTAGCATATACTCTATTTAGTAATGTTGCATGTTGGGTAGTTGACCTTTTATACGAAGTTAGCACAGATTTAATTCTGAAAATTACTAGCTAGGCTGCTACTATTCATACATGTCCTCTGTTAGCTCATTTAGAAAATGTTAATTTTGTTTTCCTACATGTACATGCTTTACATAATATCCTTAATGCTAACTAGTTGATTAGTTAGCCTAAGTTCACCTAGATTTAATTCCTGTAATTACATATTGTTCTGCTACGGTAGTCATTTAGTTAGGTAGTAATGCTACCATTCATTCATGTAGTTGTTAGCTTAGCCAGCCTATGCTCTTATACCATGAGTAGGATTCTCTTAAAATGTAATTGTAGGACTTATTGCATATTCATGCATGTTCTAAGCAGAGCTATATGTACTGAGGTTATATTTTCAGAATTAGGCCACTATCGTTAGTATTAACTATCTAGAATATTTTAACATGATTTATCTAGTAGCATGCCTACACTTGCTTGCTTTTGTTAATGCAAAGGTGCGAGGCTTAGCATGTTAGGATCAAACCATAGTGGTAGCTTACATTAATGAAAATATTTTAATAAATTAAATTATATGGTGTTATTCTGTTAACTTAGAAAATAATAATAGGATTATTTTCATTAACACGTAACGTGAAATGTTGGATTATATTAACTAAATATTTAATCTTGTATCAAATCCTAGCTATTAAACATTTATCTTTAGTTAGAAAATTATCTTTTCTTCCTTACTTGCATATCTGATGATGAATAATACGGTATCCCGTGTATTAGGGGTATCCGTGTACAGATCCCCGGGACTTTAGGAAGGTACGACGTACCCGGTAAGGATCCCTGGATGACAAGGTAACCCCTCTCAGGAAGGGAAGACTCCCCTTAAACTAGGAAGTCAATCCCGACGTTTAAGGAGACCAGAGTCCTACTCGGGCGTAAGTCCACGTCCAGTACGACCCTGGGAACCCCCTATATAAGGATCAGCAATCCCATAGGGGAGGACAGGTCCAACAGGTCTATCTAGTCGCAGCACAAGCAGCATAGGATCTCAGGAGGCGAAGCCCTAGAAGACCCGCTACCTCGAAGGAGTCGAGCCCGGCGGTTTAGCTAGATTAGTCTACGATTAGGCCTAGGGTAGCCACTAACATACACCCCCATTGTAAGCGTGTTCTCCATCAATATATAGCAACAGGACGTAGGGTTATTATCCTGAGGGAGGCCCGAACCTGTATAAAAACGGCTGTCCCCTGCTGTCAGAGCTCCTGGCACTTGGGCCCTAGAGGTCCCTACCCCCCCAGTAATCATCACTCCACGAATACCGTAAGATCGCCGATTCACCGATCGTCGACAGATGGCGCCGACCGTGGGGACCTCTCCGGACCAAGCCGTCCAAGAAGAATCAGAGTCGGCAGGACGCGCAACTAAGCGCGATCAGATCCCAGCGCCGGTTGCCCAGCCCTCACCGGTTTCGACCGAGGAGGAAGAAGCAAACCCGGCAGGAAAACCGATCGCAATCTCGCCCCGTACTGGGTACTCGGACCAGGGTTTCTACGACAACTTTGGCCCTATGGACCCGTACCCAGTTACGGATCGAGTGGATTTCGGAGAGTACGCCCCTGGAGAGGACTCGGATGGCGAAGCAGATCACTTCAGAGCCGAGTGCGCCAGGGCCTTCAGCGGGAAGTTGGTCTTGAACGACGACTTCCCGGCAGGAACGACCAGCCCCATGGTTGGAATTTCTCCTGCAAACTCTGATCGTGAGAACGATCAAGATCGTACCCACGTCGCGTCCGATGAGGACAACGTGATGGAATACGAGTACACATCGTCCAGCCAAGGACCTCGGATGGTACTCGCGATCGACGATGGTCGAGAAGGCCTCGAAGATCAGAATCCGCCCGGGGGCTCGCAGCAGCACAATGCAATGGCTGCCTCCCACATGAACGGGGGCTTACCCGCCGCCGGGGAAAGAACTCCCCGCCGAAACGGAGACCCGCCTGCCGCTGTGGAGAGATCCCCCCCGGGAACGAGGGAATACGTGTCCCGAGTTGCTCGAAGACGGTGACGCACGCTTTTCACGGTATCGTCCCGGGCTCATCGGCCACGCCGATCGGGCAAGTTACGCTCCCGGTTACCTTCGGTACACCGGAGAACTTCCGAACAGAGAAAATCCTGTTCGACGTAGTCGATTTCGAAACAGCATACAATGCTATCTTGGGGCGCCCTACTTTGGCCAAGTTCATGGCAGCTACGCACTACGCCTACCAGTGCATAAAGATGCCTGGCCCAAAAGGTGTCCTCACGATAAAGAGCTCCCCCAGAGAAGCACTCCTCTGCGACAAGCGCAGCCTCGACTTCGCCAGAGCAGCACTTACCCTCTAACCAAGACGCCAGCGTGGCGACTCCCGCCACCACGTTGTCAAGACCACCGCCGTGACTACAAGCGACGACTTCGGAAAGTACCCCCTCCAAGTCGGAGAAAGAGTTTCACGACTAAGTCGGAACAGGGAGAAAACAGGGCCTTCCCCTAAATAGGACAACGGTTCCTCGGGAGAAGCCGCCCGATCCAGGTCGTTCGTGCCAACGGTAGAAAGGTCGCGTCCATTAGAGAGTCCCGCGCAAACACCTTCGGTAAGATCGCACGACCGTCGCCTCCTCATCGGCAGATTCCAAAGTTGCACCAGCTCCAGCCTTACAGATCGTCAAGCTACGAACAAGTCGATGATAAGACGCTCCGGGCGTCGCCGCCCAGCACGCGCACTCGACAAAATTTCGTCAGCGGGTCAAGAGGACGAGAGTCTCTGGGGCAACCGGCGACAAAGCTAAATGAGGAGGGGACGGCTTAGTTTTTCTCAGTTTTCATAGAATTATTTTTCTTACAGTAGCCTGTAAAAGACACAGTTTTGAATTATACCAAGTCTCTAGTTCAATGTCTTCATTGTTAATTATTTCAGACTGCCTATTCGAGATATCTCTCGAAAAGTCAGTCGGGGGCTGGATAAGAACACGGCAAGTTGATGTACGAGTACGAGGGCTGACTTCTTCGACCCGCACAAGGGATAAGGGTTCTGCGCTATAACTGTCAGGGACGCAAGGAAAACCCCTTAACGCGTTTGCAGGTGACAGGGGAGCCACTGAGCCCCCCACCTGACCAGACCTAAGGCCTGGTTGACTAAGCTCCCCAGTTCCGTAGCAATGTCCCCTGATCCCGAGTAAAGGAAGGGAAAAAGGTACGAGTACGACTAGACCAACGGAACCCGTACGCTTATTCACATCTTCGACTACTCGGAGCAGAAGATACCTCGGGTAGAGTGAAACGTTGCCAATCGGGCAAGTGTAGGATTTACTAGCCAAACACTGGAGTCTTCCCTCAACAGAGGAATGCGGAGGTGCTGCCATGGCCACGACAAGCTGTACGAAAGACCCCTTATCGCGTTTACTGATGACGACGAGCCACGGAGCCCTCCATCCGACTAAACCTAAGGACTGGTCAATCACAGCAAGAACGACCTACGGCACTATTCGTATTCCTACATCGAAGGGAGGCAAGGGGCATTGGCTCCGACTAAAGTCTATGCTTGCATCCGACAAGGTTCACAAAAGCAGATCAAACAAGGTTTCAAAAAACCAAAAAACACACAGATTAAGCACAGTTACTAATCAAAAAGTGTTAAGTCAGTTTAGCAGGTTATCTACATTCAACCATTCGAGACCTCTTCGCCTCGCAGTTGGTTCCCCGCTGGTCAGGGACGAAGCGAGCAAAAAGGCAAAAGGTTAGTTTCAGTAAAGGCAAATGATGACTAATGTTTTCAGTTGTTTATTGTATCTAGAAGTGCCGCGACCGGGGGGCTAGACCCTCGCTCAAGTCGGACGACAGGCGTCCTGAGCTGGGGGCTCCACAGCCGACTAGCCCCATGCCGAAACTGACTCCCCCAACCGGAGAATGCCTGCAGTATGCACTGCAGATTGACTTCCCGGCCACGAATAACGGGGCCGAGTATGAGGATTTGCTTGCCGGTCTCCGAGTCGTCTCCGCACTTGGTATCCGTTGCCTACTCGTGAGTGGGGATTCACAGCTGGTAGCGAGACAAGTGTCCAAGGAAATATCAGACCTTAGACCAGAACATGGCAGCTACCTAGCAGAGGTGAGGAAGCTAGAGAAGAAATTCATCGGGCTCGAATTACGGTACATCCAAGGAAGGATAACCACCGAGCCGATAGTCTTGCCCGCCTAGCGTCCTCATGATCTCTATGTCTATCCGAGACCTTTGCAAAAAGGATTTCGACGCCGTCCATAGCTTCTAGCGAACCTGTGGACGAAGGGATGGCTGACTTCGAGTCTAAGAGCCGTTCAAGGACGTCACTAGGTATTGACGCTCCAAGTGGAGTTACGGGTCAACTCGTGGCTCCCGTCGGTCTTGAGGATTCGTGGATAGAACCCATCCACATGTACCTTCACGATCGAACAGTACCCGAGGACGATGCACTATCTAAGCAGGTTGCCCGACGCGCCTAGACGTACTTCCTGGGCGACGGGGCCCTCTATCATCGAGGAGCTCACGGAGTACTCATGAGGCGTATCACTCGGACGTAGGGTAAAAAAAACTACCCGAGGAAATCCATGGAGAGGTGTTCGGGGCACATGCATCTTTCCAAACCCTGGTCGGAAGAGCCTTTAGACAAGGATTCTATTGGCCGACAACTCTCCGTGACGCAAGCGACTTGGTGAAGCGATGCCGTTAGTACCAATTTCACGGTAGATGTATTCACCAGTCTGTCCAAGCATTGCAGACGATTCCCTTGTCGTGGCCCTTCACGACATGGGGCCTGGATATTCTGAGGCCCTTCCCGGTCTCGCCGGGGGCTACAAGTTCCTGTTCGTCGCAATTGACAAGCGTGATGCGGTCTAATTGGCGTCAGCCAAGCAGTAGCACAGAAAAAGGAAAGATTCTTCATCACCACGCAAAAATTCCGCCACGATGGTTCGGTTTCCTAAAAATATGCCAGGCGGACGCGTGTCCGTGATCAACGGATCAAATCAGATCGGAAAGTATTCTAGTTTTTTCCCAAGGATTATTCCGATAAGGCTTTCACGACTACTCGGTAGGGATCGAGCCTACTCGGGGAAGTCGCTGACAAGAACTACTCGGAACGCCTACTCGGAGTTTCCTCCCCGATAAGGACAGATTTCCAACAGAACCATCATGACCTCACTTCACGTATTGATGGGGGGCTTGATGATGAATAGTACGGTATCCCACGTATTAGGGGTATCCGTGTACAGATCCCCGGGACTTTAGGAAGGTACGACGTACCCGGTAAGGATCCCTGGACGACAAGGTAACCCCTCTCAGGAAGGGAAGACTCCCCTTAAACTAGGAAGTCAATCCCGACATTTAAGGAGACCAGAGTCCTACTCGGGCGTAAGTCCACGTCCAGTACGACCCTGGGAACCCCCTATATAAGGATCAGCAATCCCATAGGGGAGGACAGGTCCAACAGGTCAATCTAGTCGCAGCACCAGCAGCATAGGATCTCAGGAGGCGAAGCCCTAGAAGACCCACTACCTCGAAGGAGTCGAGCCCGGCGGTTTAGCTAGATTAGTCTACGATTAGGTCTAGGGTAGCCACTAACATACACCCCATTGTAAGCGTGTTCTCCATCAATATATGGCAACAGGACGTAGGGTTATTATCCCGAGGGAGGCCCGAACCTGTATAAAAAGGCTGTCCCCTGCTGTCAGAGCTCCTGACACTTGGGCCCTAGAGGTCCCTACCCCCCAGTAATCATCATTCCACGAATACCGTAAGATCGCCGATTCACCGATCGCCGACACATAGTTAGTCCCATTAAAGACAGGTATTTTACCCTCATAGCCCGACATCTTTTAACTCTGGCTGTTAGGCCAAATCAAAGAGCAACCTGCTCTGATACCAATTGAAAGGACCTCAGATGCCGACTAGAGGGGGGGTGAATAGGAGGCTAACAAAAATTACTTCTTTTAACTAGATTGTTTAGATTAAGCCTTATGTAGAAGCAAGGATTAGCTAGCTGTGTGATAGGTGAGTGACACAGGTAAGTTGCGATGTGTAAATTAGCATGCAGCTGTCACACAGGTGCCTAGCACAGGTGGGCTAATGACTTAGCAAAATGATGAGCAATCAAAGTGTCTGTGTAACAGGTAGCTGACACAGGTGAGAGATATGATGTATACCAACTGTGAGACAGCTAACAAGACACATGTGTAAAGGTGATCTAAGCAGATAAACAGAATATCTATATGAGCATACAAGTAAACAGATATAGCAAGAGACAAAGGAGTAAAACAACAAGTACTCAGGAGACAGAGTGTTTTTCACCGAAGTTCCCAGCTCTTTGCAGAGTGGTACGTCTCCGTTGGAGAGGCTACTCCGAAGAGATTGCCAGCACTGAATCGTGCTTGTTCTCCGAGTACCTGATCTCAGGCCTCTTCCTTTGCTTGTGGAAGTCCTTTTGCTTGCAGCGGGTAGACTTCAATCACCCTCACTGACTACTGGTCCAGCCCACACAAGCTTGGGTGGTACCAGCAACTCCTACGCCCGTCTAGGAGTAGACACTCCAAGAGTAATAGATTCTGCAGTAATAACTCTTGGAGGAACCAATGCTCTTTGCTCAGGAACTCTAACCCTTCCTGAACTGACACTTAGAAAACTTGGCTTTCGTTCGGTGGAAAGAGGCTTTGCAATGGTCAAATGTGAGTTACTGATTGGCTCATTGGTTGAGGTCGAAGACCTCCCCTGCTCTTCTATATATAGGGTTCACAGGCACCTGACCGTTACACTGTTGCCACATAGGATTAAGTGAATCACCGGTGTCAGCCACCGGTGACACAGCCAATCACTCCGCCCAACTATAACCGGCTCAAGCAGACTGATACCTGTGTCACCGGCGGCACACACAGGTAAACCCTAAACTGACGCAGCCGCACTGCTCAGCCCGGTCTTGGCACATGACATGCCCTCAGCGCACACACTCTCTGAAACCTATAAGGAGAGAACCTCCGACAGCCCTCCGACTCAGCAGAAAAGCTATCGCAGCGCAGATTCCTTAGCGTTTACAAGCTCTCCCCTGGTACAGAAATGTACCTGAGTCATAGAGTGTTAGACCACCTGTGACACCGCTGTGTCACACCGGTGACTCTAACCCCTAGGGTTTTCTACTGCTAGCACTGCAGAGTGCCAGCTCCAACCAGTTTCATACTTATACAAAACTGCTGACACAGGGCCACTAACCTCAAAGCATTAGTGCCACTGTCCAACATCCTGAGCATTGAGTAACTAGAACCTCCACAAATCATCACTGCCTCATCCCTCTTGATAGTACAGGCTTTTCCTATGGACTCAAAGAAACTAGCAAATCTAGGCTTTACCTGCCCACCAACTGTAGTCACGGTCCTTGACGCATCAAGCCACCATCACTTTGCTTGCAACTCCTTGCACAGCACCGGCTTCTTCACAGCTGTGGCACAGCTGCCTAGCACAGCCATTCCTTAGTCCTGGAAACCACCCTTGTACCCTTTTACCCTTTTTGGTGGTCATCCTTTCCTTGATGACCTTTCTTCCTAGAACCTACAAACCTGCTTGCACTCACTGTAAACATTAGATTCCAATTTGAGTTGCCATTAACCATCAACACCAACTTGGGGCCTAGATGCTCTTTCAATCTCCCCCTTTTTGGTGGTTAGTGGCAACCCATTCAACAAATTTGCATATCAATTTGAATAGAAGGTATATGTGCAGGTTGTAGAGAATACACTCCCCCTAAAACTGTGCACAAGAGATCTGTTTTTAACTTACCAATGCACAGATTATGATTTTTGGATATGGGCAGCATTTTCTTACAACTTACAGTCTTATCAGTTCAGAACAATAAGTGTATCAGAGAATAATGAGTTGAACTGAAATATTTTTTTCTTGATGCATTTGCGAGGACCAGAGCATATGAAAATGTGTCAGAGCATCTGAATATATATCTTAGAGCATATGAGAATATTAGAGAGCAGATTCACTATGGATATATGTATCAGAGCCAAACAAATTACTGGTCATATGTATCAGAGTGCCAATGGGCATATATCTCAGAGCGAGAGCTCTAACATGAATATGTGAATAAGAGCATATGTTAATATGAATATGTGAATCAGAGCATAAGTCAATGAGCATAGGCTAGACATGAATCAGAGCATAGGATTAATCATGATTATATGAATCAGAGCAAGCAGACTAATCAGAGCAAAAACAGTCTAGACCTATGCATCAGAGCATTGGACATATGCATCAGAGAAACACACTTGGCACACTGAAATATTTCGGCATCAGAGTAAAATGAGCAACTAGAACCTCCACAAATCATCACTATTTCATCCCTCTTGGAGCCTGTTTGTTTGGCAGGCTTTTGGCTTTTTGGACTTTGGCTTCGAAGCCAGAAAAGCACCTATTTACCTGCTTTTGGCTTTTGGCTTCGAAAAGCCTGAAACAACTTTAAAAATTATTTCAGGCTTTTCGAAGCCAAAAGCCAAAAGCAGGTAAATAGGTGGTTTTCTGGTTTCGAAGCCAAAGTCCAGAAGCCAAAAAAAGCCTAAACAAACAGGGCCTTGATAATACAGGCTTTTCCTATGGACTCAAAGAAACTAGCAAATCTAGGCTTTACCTGGCCACCAACTGTAGTCACGGTCCTTGACGCATCGAGCCACCATCACCTTGCTTGCAACTCCTTGCACAGCACCGGCTTCTTCACAGCTGTGGCACAGCTGCCTAGCACAGCCATTCCTTAGTCCTGAAAACCACCCTTGTACCCTTTTACCCTTTTTGGTGGTCATCCTTTCCTTGATGACCCTTCTTCCTAGAACCTACAAACCTGCTTACACTCACTGTAACAACTCAACCAGGGAATGCAACTCCGAGAAGGAAGACCCCGCGGCCAAAGCTGCTTCACTGCCAAAGGTGGAGAAGCGGCATTCTTGGCCGGGGGCTCGACAGCCTTTCGAGTTGGGTACTCAAAAGTTGCCGAGACAGGAGTCAGGCCAGTCCCCACGATGGGTTTGACCACAGCCAGGATAGAGCCTAGGTTGGACAAGTCATCCTCCAGTATGGGATCGACCGCCGCCTCAGGACTCTCATACCTACAAAACAACAAGTCAGAACTCTCAGACCTACAAAACAACAAGTCTTGAACTCGGGAAGGAGACATGAAGAGAAGGGTGGACTACCTCATCCTCTTCAGGTGACACAGAAGTCTTATCCCGACAAGGTCGGGCAGCCTCTTGGCTGTTCGAATAGAAGGCCCAACCTTGGTTATCACCATTTCTGTCTCGACCGGGGCCTTCTCGGTCGAGGCGACGACCTTTGTCTCACCAGCCTTCCCCTACGCACAACCCAAATCGATTGAAAAAGCTCGCTCCCACGAAACACGAAAAGGAAGAGAAAAGCGAGCGTAGCAGGGGGGAAGGTCGTGGAGAAGGATCCGAGGGAACCGACAATGTAAGGGCCCGGGCTACACTTGAAGCAGTCGAACCGCCCTCACAGCGGACCCCGGGTGCGAAGCCCCAGCATGATAGACCTTGGCATCATCCTCTTTGCCTCGGAATCCCACGGTCCTGGCTTTCGGGTTGGCGACCCCGCGACCTTTGCATTGAGAGAATGCCCGAGTACCGCCACCTTAGCATTACTCGGAGGAAAGGAGAAAAACCAGGAAAAGATAAGACTCACCGATAGAATTGCTTGTCGGTCCTTGGGATGCACCCTCGGTCAACTTAGAATCAGATGTTTTTAAAAGATGACTTTGCATATTTTAATAATATTTAAAAGAATTCCCATATGTGAATCTTTATGTTTGAGTACTATCTTCAAAGTGCAAACCAATAACTTTAGCCCTCCAGCTCCGATTTTTTCCACAACCAACAAGAATACAATTTGTTTTTGAAAATTTGCAGGTGCACAAAGTACTCGAGGATTTACTGTGTGACAATATTTTAAATTTTTTGATATGCAGTTTTTTAATCCTGAGCAAGAGCACGTACCCTGAGCTACTTGTATAGCTTGCACTATGATCTTGGCTTTCGTTTGCCAGTTTTGTTGTAGTGAGACCATGATCCATGCAACTTTTGCAATACCATCTCATCGTCCCTTTGTGTGAAAGAACTTTGGTGCCATCTGTGTTTTGAGATTTGTGATATCATAGTCTGATAGAGATGGCCGTGGTCTCCTCTTGGCGGTGGGAACCAACCGCGTAATAGTAGTTCAGGGTGGGCACAAACCAAAGAACCGAACACCCCATCAGAAATCAAACCGAAGAAAGCAAAATTTAGGGTTAAATTGGTTTTTGGTTTATAATTCAATTATCGATATTGAAAAATGAAATAATTTTAGTCAGTTCGGTTTTCTTATCATGTTAACCAGAATATTCGCATATGAGGGCAAAAGTCCTAAACAGCCCAGCCCAAAGGCCAAGGAGGCAACCAGGCCTAGGCACCCAGCTGCTAGCCCTAATCCCTCTTTGCTATCTCTCGCAGCCTCTCACACCCAGGTAGCCGCCACACCACACTCCACGAGTCCTGGCGACCACGAGACCACGACCAACCCTAGTAGGCATTGCACTCAGCTTGGCAGCAATGCTCCATCTGGCTCAGTGGCGACACCGACAGGTGCTCCGCTCTGATGAGGTTACAACAGGTGCAATGCCACGGCTGCAACTCAGCGAGGATTTGACGAGGCAGCCAGGCCCACACCCGCACTCCTGCAGCCACCGCAGACTCGCCTCTCGCTTCCCTACTCTGCTTCCCGAACCTCCCCGATGGCGCTGCACGGCCTGCACCATCCACTCGCCCCTCGCGTGCCAGCGCTCGCACCAGTGTGGTGGAAAGAGGCACACACACCTCACACCAACCTCCTGCATCTGCCGCAGCAGCTCCAGCGCTCCGATAAGCACCGTGTACACTGAGGGCACAGGCCAGAACATGAGCTGCTGCATGGTGCCGACGGCATGGACGGCGTCCTCAATGTGGCAGGCACGAACAAGGGTGGCGCACGCTGGGTTTGGGAGGCTATAGCTGAGGAGGAACATCTCTTCCAGGACCTTCTCGAGAGCCACCAAGTCGTGGAAGAGGAAGGAAAAGACGGTGTTGTAGGTGTTGGTGGAGAAGGGTTGGGGAGAGGAGGCAGAGGAAGCGAGAAGGAAGAAGTGGGCCACCATGGAGGGTTCTTGAGTGACTGAGGACAGAGAGGACAACATCAGGTTCGGTTTGTTTAGTTTAACCAAACCGAATTGAATTTTTGGTTAACCAAATTGTCGGTTCGTAGAAAATCATAAGTTAATTCAGTTCCTAAATCTGGAAAACCGAAACAAATTAACTGAAAAAAACCGAATGCACAGTCCTAATAGCAGGATTTTTTTACCAAATAATCCTTTTTCTATCTTTATTTCAGAAATAACCCCTGTGGTAATTTTTTTCAGATCTAACCCCTTTGGAGGCGCCAAGAATGGTGGCGCCGCAGGCCAAACTCTGCGGCACCCTGGTCTTTGGCGTTGCAGACCTTGCCCACGTGGCAGCGCCCTGTCGTTACACGATGACATTGCAGAAGCTACGGTGCCACGCATCTTGGCGCTGCAACTATGGCGCCACACCTGGAGGCGCCACAAGGTGCATACCCCTTCACAGGTCCCGAGCTCGTTTGTTCCATTCGTGCAGTCTACCCGTCGCTCGGTCTGCCCCTGTCTGCTGCACCGTGCAGCCGCTGCCCCCGCCACCACCATGCCGCCCCCGTCCCCGCCACTACAGTGTTGCCACCGCCCCCTCCAACGAACATGCCGGTGGGCCGGCCACCCGTCCACTCTGGTGACCTCATAACTTGAGCCAGCCGCACACTCCAGCCGGCCACACCACCTTGTAGGAAGGTAACTTTTTTACCATTTTGTAATTACATAGAAATGGAGAGTGGTGAATATTCGTATTGGTTGAAATAGTGATGAATATTTGTATTGGTTGAAGTAGCGATGAAAATTCAAATTGGTTGTAATTAGTTACAAAAAGTGATAAATTTGGATGAAACAGTGATGAAAATTGGTATTGATTGATACAATATTTAGTGATGGAGGGACACTTTAAGTACATCATTTATACATTTGAGATGTATCGGTTACTAAATTTATATTGATGAATCGTGTATGTTTTTTTTTAAATGTAGATGGATAGAATTTCCGGGTTTATAATTGTCCCGAGAGGTTCGGTACGAATATTGATTTGGATTCCATGGGAGCTAGGGTACTTATTTTTCGGGAGACACCAACACTTAGTGAATTAGTAGGAAGGATCTAGCATGAATTTGGAGTATCTGGAATTTGTGTTGAGATAGAAGGGCGATATGATGCTGGGTTCGGTATGGAGAGCTACCCTCTAATGATGCCCATTCGATAACCCATTGATTGGGACACTTATAGGGAAATTGTGAATGGCTCGAATTTTAGGTCACTCGAGGTTTGCATATGGAGAGGCCAGGAATGTCCTGACGTGTCTGTAAACGTGGTTGAGGGAATCGCACATGAATTGACGACACTTCCAGATGTGGCAACGCAAGCTGATCACAAGCTCCTGTATGTTGTGAACATCTTGCAACCACCATTTGAAGAAGTTTCTCAACCACTCGCACATGAAGATCTGGCATTGCAACATGGAAGAGTCAATGTAATTGCAAATCTGTTCGTGGGCTTGTATGTACGTCGTACTCACATGGCAGCACCTTTAAGTGGGGGTGTTTCATCAGTCGTTCAACATGCCGAAGAATTGAGTGGCCCATCGCAAGGTAATTTTGATGCAGCGGTCGTGAATAATTGCACGGACTGTGAAACTAGCTTGAATGACAGTGACGACTGCCCAAGCGACTTGGACAAGGATTGGAGCTCTAGTGAGGATGAAATGCCCGAATTTTGTTTCACCCTGCAACAAGCTAGAGTAGTAACCAAGGTATTGGGCGAAGAGCCCACTGGCCATGCTTTTGATGATGTCCGTAATGTCGGCAACACCGTATGTAACGATGGCTTGTTGGGAAATTCCATTAGCATGGCACATATTGGGAGAGGCAAGGATGAAAAGCCAATTATTCGCAAAGGAATGCAATTTAGGACTTTTTGTGAGTTGAAGGATTTCATTGCCGATTCCTTCGTGAGGCACCACAGGCCATACACCGTTTATAACTCTAACATGAATAAGAGATACACTATACATTGCCAGCGAGGTTCTGCGTGGAAGGTGTGGGCACTGTTGTCTCGCGATAAGCTATGGAAAATCACATGCGTCAGCGAGCCACACACTTGTGGTACGTCACGACCGTCGGGGTTACATATACAAGTCATTGCGAAGTACATCACTACCCGCATAACTGGCGTGGTTTGTGTTGATCCTGATGTTTCAGTTGCTTCTCTAATTGAGATGATATTTGCCACCATTCGTTATTGGGTGAAGTATGGGAAGGCATGGAGAGCGAAACAGTTGGCTATGGAAATATTATGGGGTGATTGGAAGGAGGCTTATGCTCGGCTTCCAAGAATTTTGACCGGTATGCAAGCTGCAAACCCGGGAATAAAGTTCTATCCGTTCCACAATAACCGCATAGTCGTTGATGATGGTGTGGTGAAACATGTTATGTAATGCATGTATTGGCAGTTTTCACAATGTAAGGCTTCCTTCCAACACTGCTATCCCATCGTGACAGTGGACGCAACTTTTCTAACCGGTAAGTACTATGGGTGCTTGATGATTGCCATAGGTGTTGACGCGGAAGATCAGTTGATTCCATTCACGTTTGCAATCATTGAGGGCGAGAACAATGACAGCTGAGAATGGTTCTTATGCATTGTTCGCACGAGGCTTGCTGCCCCGTCCCGTGAGTTATGTATCATATCTGACCGGCATCAAGGCATTATCAATGTTGTGAAGCAAAGATATCTAGGGGTGCAGGATGTCCATCACCGGTGGTGCATGCACCACCTAGCTGCTAATTTCTACAACAAATGCAATCAGCTTAAGCTTTTCTAAAAGTTCAAGGTCATGTGCAAAGCCCTAGATAAAGATGATTTAAAAATTTTGGGAGCTTGCACGACTGTGCAACCCGGCAGCCAGGAATGGTTGGAAGAGATGAAGCCACGGAGGCATCTAGGGGCACAGCTTACGATTGCAGGGATCGTCGCTACGGGATGATGACAATTAATATCTTTGAGGTGTTCAATAACGTGCTAAAGGGGATAACAGCAATGCCAGTATCAGCCATACTGGAATTCACATTCAAGAAATGCAACGCCTACTTCATTGACAGATGGAAACTTGCAAATGGTTTAGCCTGTAATAGTGTCGTATGGGGTAGAGTCGCCTAGGAGCAGCTGACCCTGATAGAGGAACACTCTAGCTCGCAGGTAGTGGAGGTGTTCAATCCAGAATTTAATGTATGGCAAGTCAGGTCTGCTGGTGGGACGTCAATTGGCAGGGAGCGGTATGGTGGAAGAAACTATCGAGTTAATTTAAGTGAAGATTCATACAGTTGCCGTGTCACTGAGCTCCTCCACTTGCCATGCAGTGACGTTGTGACAGCTTGCCGTGCTCGAGGTGTGTCACATGTCTCACCACTCTATATTCCTCCACTTTTTTCTAAAGAAGCCACCCTTGGTACTTGGTCCGTGAGATTCGAGCCCTACCTAGATCCTACGTAGTGGCCACCCTACCATGGAGAAGAGTACGTTCCGGATGATGATATGTTGAACAAAAAGAAGGGTTGGCGCCGGTGCAAGAGGTTACGCAACGACATGGATAAGCACAGGGTTCGAAAGACAAGTACACCCCTGGTGACTTCAACGATTGCTCTTTGAGAAATCGCTGCTTAGTTTGTCATGCATTCGAGTACACAAGTTGCTAAGCACACAGATGAAGGGAAAGTAAAGAGAGTTAGGTGTACGACCATGGTTAGGACAAGAACTTTTCTTATTGTGTTTGCAACATGAATTATTTTTATTGTTATTTTGAATTGGATACTTGCTTACCCTCTATTTGTGTACCGACAATTGCAGGATGGTGTTGCACCCGCACTACCCCCTTCTTGACCAGCACTACAACAAGGACCACCGTGCACGCCGACTGGTGGAGTTGAGAGAGGTATGGAACAAAAAATTTGCACTCATGTAGAGCTTTACAACGTCCTTTACGTCCTTATCATAATTATGCATGTTTTACTTCCTTGCAAGCATTGCCACCCTTACGATCTCGGGAGCACGTGCCTCTATGCTGGGACGACCATTGCAAGCCCTACGTTCAACTCACCGGGGTTTCTTCCCCTAGCCCGGATGCTAAACAAGGGCCGGGTCCAGATGGACGGGGCACTCGTCACAGCTTTGGTTGATCGGTGGAGGCCGGAGACCCACACTTTTCACCTTCTGTGCGGAGAGTTGACCATCACTCTCCAGGATGTGTCCATGATCCTTGGGTTGCCAATCGACGGGCAACCAATCATAGGCGACAGTTCTAGTGCTAGGTGGTGTGGCCGGGTCGAGGCTTTTTGTGGGCACCGTCCGGATGAGCCTGAGTAGGGCGCTAGAAACTAGAGGACAGCCGGAGTTCTACGTTCTTGGATTTATGATAGGTAAGTATATGTACTTTAGTTGTGTTTGAAATATGTTTCATTGATGTGGAATTGAACATCTTTATGGGCATGCAGATTCATGCCAAATCTCACTTTATTTTCATATTTGTAATTGAACATCTTTATGTCCTATGCTTAATTCAGGTTCAGCGCTTGCCCTGCCCATGTAGATGAGGGGGCCATATAGGTTTTTGCTAGGGTTTGGTTGCGGCACCTCCTCGGCAGTTTCCTTTTTCCTGACGCGACAGGCGATAGTATATACTGGATTTGGATTCCCCTGCTGGCTCACTTCGAGGCCATATGGGCATACAATTGGGGATCGGCGGTCCTCGCTTGGCTCTACAGGAAGCTATGCGACGCATGTAGGTAGGCACAGGTAAATTCAAACTTTGGTGGGTGCACTCTGTTGTTGCAGGTTTGGATTTGGGAGCGTTTCCTAATAGGCTGTCCTGAGTGAGCTTTGCTAGATGTCATACAAAGTTGAATATTAATCCGTCAATTCGTATATATCACTAACCCCTACAAGCTTTATGGCCACTTGCAGGGTGATTGGGATGAGACAGACCGTGAGGACTTGCTGATAGTGGGTGATCTTTCGACAGAGGTGGCTCCACCGACGGGGCGTCCAAGTCGAAGGTACATCTTGTACATGAATGACTTTGACGTGGCCACCCAACACCATGTGAGTAACATCAAGAATTAGTCCTTATTGGCACCATTTGTTCGGCGCCATAAACTTAATTGCTCTTATGAAACAGGTTACCTGGCTACCCTATGAGCGTCCTGAGTATACCAGGGTCTTGTTAAATCCGATATGCAGGAGGGACGAGGATTTATGGAAAACACGGTCCCCCCTAATTTGTTTCCTCCTAGTCGAGTATCACATGCCTCACAGGGTGCACCGCCAGTTCGGGAGGTTGCAAGACTTCCCTCCTATGGAGTCCAGCACGTCAATAGAGCTGCACAAGTAAGTATGGGATTGTAATGTATTGCGACTCGAGTTTACTTCTTACTTACAAACCCTACTTTTGCAATAGGTTTGATTGGAGGAATTGCTACAGCGACAACAATTGGGCGCATAGACACTGGCTCTACCTCGAGGAGTGGGGCGACCGTCGATGGCGATTGCATGTTGTGCAAACCCCTCCACGACCCAGCGCACTACGCAGAATATCAGTGCTGGCTCCACGGGGTTTCTAGGGTCAAGCTTAGACCTGCCTTCCACGAGGTAGAGATCGACGAGGAGGTGAATGCAGCTGATTTTGGTGATGAGTACGACGACTTCACCAGAATTGGTTCGCAACCGGAGAGGGTGCCTCCTTCTGATTATGTGGTACGCAACAAGTTCTTCCATTTCTACGTACGCAATTTTTGGTGTTGTACTTATTGCTTTCTTCTACATGTATCCGAAACTAGGAAAACCCAGTTGGCTCATATGAGTGCACAAGCAGGGGAAATACTGTCTATACCGCAGGGGTCCGAGGGAGAGGTGGCATGTCTACAACAATTTATAAGGGTAAGTTTGTCTTCAACTGTACATTTCTTGATGATTTATGTATCGATACCCGTTCGTTGTTCATTTAGTTCGAATTTTCCTAGGGCATTGGACGAAAAATGCAATGCTTTGGCTGCAAAGCTTAACTGTCGTGCCCCCGGGGATGTGGTCCACCGTGGGCCGTCTGGTAGGGTGTCCTCACGCCAGGATGCTAGTACCACCTCAGTGGCGGGCGATAGTTCTACACGGACACCACAATGGATGAGCGATGATGAGGAAAGCTTGGGTGGGGAGGAACAGTAAGGAGAGGACTCTACTGGACAACAGTTTTCAGAGCATAATGTACTATCACAGAATCCCGGTGCTCCCCCGGCCTCACAGCCATCAAAGGTAAAATAATGCTTTATACACAAGACTTATGGCATTCGCTATGTTAGTACAAATAGCACATGTCTTTCCTCTTCTCAAGTCCACATTGGTGCAGGGAGGACGAAAGCGCCATGTGATGATGGTATGGCACCCGGGTATCATCAAGGAGGACGAATCCGGCCCTCTGGCCATAGGGTGGGCCGAGCCGACCACTCGGAGTCTGACTTCTACACAGGGGTGCCTCATCAACGTGGAGTGCAAGACATGGACTAATACCTGCCCGGTATACCGGAATCTGTTGTAACTAATTAGGAAATCAATCTGTTAATCGATCTGGACTCTTGTAACCCTATCCCGGTCGCCTATATAAGGCCTAGTAGGGGACCTCCGATCGGTAGGCTTTTTAGTCATAGACAATCTCCATTGTTTCATAGCACATGCAACCTCGAGATCAATTCTCAAGGGCTTGCGGCACTCGGGATTCAAGCTCTATTAGCCATCAAACACAGGACGTAGGGTATTACCTCCCCGTGAGGGCCTGAACCTGTCTAAATCCTGTCTCCCGTGTGCACCCATCTGGATTTGCTGTGTTCACACCGCCTCATATTCAGTATTGTCGGAATAATACTCCGACAGTTGGCGCGCCAGGTAGGGGGACCTCCGATCGGCAGGCTTTTTAGTCATAGACAATCTCCATTGTTTCATAGCACAAGCAACCTCGAGATCAATTCTTAAGGGCTTGCGGCACTCGGGATTCAAGCTCTATTAGCCACCAAACACAGGACGTAGGGTATTACCTCCCCGTGAGGGCCTGAACCTGTCTAAATCCTGTCTCCCGTGTGCACCCATCTAGATTTGCTGTGCTCACACCGCCCCATATTCAGTATTGTCGGAATAATACTCCGACACCATGATCCTAGCGGCGTCAGGGATAGGCCAAGGCGGGAGAAGACGGGAAAAGCTATGCAAAAGTTTATGCCAATATCTGGTGTATGCAAGAGGACACGCTGAAGCTCTTAGTTTCCTGTTATGTAAATGATGGATTATTTTAATTACTATTTGAAACAACTGTCACACGAAACCTTATGTTTTAATGTTATGCATTTTCGTCCACTACGTGATGTTAATCTTGGTTGTGCTCTATTGAATTTCATATGTACGTTGAAGCTTGTGATGGTTATTTGAAGCTTGTGGTTCAAAGCAGTTCAATAGAGCAGTTCAATTCAGCAGTTCAATCTATGTCTAACAACTGCGGTGCCGGGCACACTAGCGCCACAAATGAGGGTTGCGGCACCACCAGGTTCAGCGCCGCAGCATATCTGTGGTGCCACAGCCTGTGGCGCCATAGGTAACTATTGTGGCGCCACTAGGTCTGGTGCCATAGCTCGAAGATGGCAAACTCCAGGATGTTCAGGATGGTATGGGCATGAGGCTCTAACATTAATATGATTTTAATATAGATGACAATACAAGTTGAGTTGCTACAGTTCTTGGCACATTGGCATGAGGCTTGACTAAAAGGCACCATGCATTACTTCATCGTCAAGTTCGGTACTACGAGGAGACCATTAAATCCGAGTACATTACATAACAAAATAGGAACAATACACTAACACATGTCATAGTCTGATCTAATTAATGTTTTGCACCTCAACATGCGTGAAGCACATAACTCTACTTTGTGCAACACGGCCACTTCCCCTTCCTAATAGCCTCTGGGTCGGCTTCCTTCACACATCTCGCCCTCTCACGTCTCCCTCTCGGCTTCACGCTCCACTCTCTTCAGGGCTTACAAGGCACGCTCTCTCGTCTCGTGTTCCTCTCGTCACAACCGCTCCGCCTTAAGCTCCTCATGCCTTTCCTAAGATCCTCGTCCCACTACTTGTTGAGCGTGACATGAACTTTGTCACTTTCTGTCATCTCCATGTCAATCCACTCTTCGAAATCACATAGTGAGGGCATGAATAACACTGCCTTAGTATAGGCCGAACGAACAATAATATGATTTAAATACCACTGACAATAAAATTGTAATCTCTACATTACGTACGAAATTGCTAGATCGCCAAACGGCTGCTGGAGGATCAAACTCAAAGTTCACACACATCCAATACCTCTGACCATACATGTCATATGCCTCCGATTTGTCCATCTTGCAAGGGTCACCACACCAACACATCGGCGGCACGACCACGAGAGGCATCCATCTTTTTCCTATCTTTCGAACAAATTTATTGTAACTACCGAGAATGAACAAAATGTTTGAACCAAATGCACGAAATGATAGCGATATGTTTAGGTACTAGCACGGTCGAAGGACAAGAGAGTTCACTGGAGGGCGCCGGAGGGTGAGGTGGGGCTAAAGAAGGCAGTCTAGCCGCGGGAAGGTTGGAGAGAATGAAAGGAGGTGGGAGGAGGTGGGAGGCAGTGCTGTTGGGTGAAGAGGTATAGAAGCCGCGGTGCCAGGGCTCATGGCACCATAGCCTGCGGCACCAAGATGCATGACGCTATAGCTTCTGCCACGTTATCACGCCACGACAGGGCGCCGCCACGTGGGAAAGGTTTGCGGCGCTAGAGACCAGGGCGCCATAGAGTTGGATTGCGGCGCCACGGCTGTTGGCGCCTTGGTGTTAGATATGAATATTTTACCATAGGGGTTATTTTTAAAATAAAGATAGGAAAATGATTATTTGGTTAAAAAAAATCTAATAGCAGTGTATGTAGTGATGTTAACTGAATAATCCCTGTAATAGTTGCTTTCTTCACGTCAGTCAGGTATTACCAGATAAAGATTGCTTGTATATGTTCACGCTTCTTTCCCAAGAGCTACACACCCACATTAGTCAAGAATCTAACGATGAAGAGCGAACCCGTACTTCGACACAACGTGCAAGTCTTCTAAAAAAAAGTTGTTTCCTCTAAAATGACAATGTGCAACCTCTTAACTTGGTTTCGTGTTAGCCTATTTGCTGATGCAAATGCAGCAACAATATCCAATCAAACATGAACTGACTAATTCCTCAAGCAACAAATCAGGATCGGTGTTTAGTAAAGCCATCCACACTTATCAAAGTAACAAGCATGAATAAGAATAAACAGTTGAAATGGAGAGCTAAGAGTCTGAAATATAGTCAGGGAAAACCATTTACATACCAGCACAACAATAGCAAAAAGCAGTCTAGTTTGATAAATTGGGAACTGCCCATTTTATTGGCCTTTACAAACAGATAATAGTTTATATACAGAAGAAATGCAGAATCCATAAGGGTCCATTTCCAATGTTCATGAAACAATATATACAGAAGAATCAAGATCACGCAAATGCCATGACATTATTTACATGGAGTTAGTTTCAAAGTATAGAAAGAAGTGGAACTAAGGGTACTCCAGCAATTCGTTGATCCAATTGTTATCATCAGCACATGTCAATAAGCTTTTCTGCAGCACACGTCATGTTTTTCATGACTCTTCCTTCTCTGGAAGAGTACCATAGCCTTGAAACCTCCGGAAGGAAACACCCATGCATTGCTGCTTTCATAGTTCCACTGCCCCTCTTGTTTTAATCTCTTTTTTTTTGTCCTTTTGGGACTCATCTCTTCCTTCATCGATACATATTGCAAATGGTGAAAACAATAGATTGGATGGAACAATACTATACATCGAAGCCAGCGAAGAACGGATACATCAGCGCTGAAGGGAAGAAAGCCATTGCTCTACAAAATTATTGCCACCTGCAGAACAAAAACAAGAAAGGAACTGAACAATGATTATAAGCAGTGATTGCGTTTAACAGCATGTGAAGTACTGGACAAAACAATAGATAAGACTAAAGAACACAACTATATTAGGAAAGGAAGGCTCAATTGTTGTGAATAACGTTCTTTTGAATGAACTTGTAGAATATTTACAGTACAAAGGAAGAATCAGGCAACACATTTTCTCCATTCATTCATTTCTAACATTGAGCGCCAAACCAAATGCACCACATCTAGCAACTAGATAAGGACTGCGAAAAGGTGATAGCAGTCAAATAGACAAAAGAAAGCAGATGAAGGATATTATCATTAAAACAATCAAGTGTGACTGAGCCATAAATACTTGCTTAAGGAAATTTTCGAAGCAATAAGCCCCTGAGGTAATCTTGAATGCTTATTAGTTCACATCTTTCCATACTACAAAAGGGGAAAAAGAACCTTTGCTATCTTATAGAATCTTAAAGTCACAGTTTTTTCATTTTGTTGACTATCCAAGATAGATATATATAACCGAATGAGGAATGAAGTGAGAGCATATACCAGAAACATTTATTACCCAAGAACGTGATGTTGATCTTTAGCTCTCATGTTAGGGGCATGACTTTCCCTAAATGTACGGCAATAATAAGCCATAACTAAGACCTATGGTAGGACCAAGCGGACCAAGCCCAGACCATTAGCAATAAGGTACAAGAGCAGCGCACAGAGGGTTCAGGAACAGCTACATATCCAAGAGCAGACAATACTAGGGCCATCTTTCCATCTCGAACTACAATAGAAAAAACTGAAGAATAGGCGCATCATACTATGCACTCAAGGATTCTGATAATAAAATTAATGAACTAGATAAAGATTTCAAAGCTACTGTACAAACTGAGCCATCAAACTCAACAACCGATTTATCAACAGTATGCAAACACCAATGTGACTGCAGAAACAGAAAGAGGTACCGCAACCCTGAATCCCTGATATACTGATATGCGATACTTTCAGGTCAAATGTCCAACATTCGCATGTGAACAATCATGACAGCACAAGCAAATGAGATAACACTACAAAATCATTCTGTCCATAGCTTCCAACAGGAGACAACTATGGCGATTATAAATTCGATGATGATCCATCAGATCAGACACCCATGGTTACAGATTTGCAGCCCTTGGGATTCTTTCCTTCCCTTTGTAATGCAAGTGGTTCGCCCTATACTTCAATTCAGCAGATAATACCTTGACTCACTACGCTGTCACAGGTGTATACAAACTAAATTTGTTGCCAAACATCAACGCATAATTCCTTGCTATTTTGTACTTCAGACAAGAGAAGCATATAATGGAGAATGTAGAGTCAGCTCACCGGAAAGACTGCCCTTGGCGTGACCAGGAAAGCGTCCGTCGGATCGCCCATGCTGCTCAGCGCGGCCGTGGCGGTAACACGGCACGAGGACGGCGAAGCTGCCCTCGGAGTCCCCGTCGCTCTGCAGCTCCGGCGCCTGCGGCTCGAGCCAGCCGATGGACCAGTCTGAGTCGTCGGAGTCCGAGTCCGACGGGCACCCCCCGCCGTCGGACGGCACAATGACCATGTCGTGCTCCCTGTCGATCCTGGCCTCCTCACGGCCGGGCCGCCGGCTCTTGCCCTTCCGCGGCCGCGCGCCCCCGCCGGAGCTCGGGAGCCTGACAGCGCCGGGCTCCCGGAACCCGGAGGGGGAGTCCGGGAACAAACCGTTAGTCATGGCCGTGCTGCCCGCCGGTAGCTCGCGAGCTCTCCGGGTTCTAGTCCCCGGCCATATCCAGTGGGAGAAGCGGCTCAGAGACATGGCCATTACGGAAAAAGAAGCAAAGAATTCTTGGTTCCTTGTGATCCGAGTAAAAATTTGCGGAAACACTTGTGAGATCTAACAAGATAGACGAAGAAGATAGAAAGATCTCCGAGAAAAATCCGATCTTTGGCTAGAACAAGAATCCAATGAACAACTTTTCCACCAAAATTTAGTGCACAAAGGAGCCGCCTTTCGTAGCAAGCACGATGGCTAGATCGAGCAGGACAAAAATTGCTCACAAATGGCCATAAAATCGGCTTGCTTTTCAGCTCTAATCAAGGTAAGGAAGGGGAAAGCAACCTAAAATTAGAGTTGCTCACAAGAAACCGAACCACTTCTCCCCACTCCACTCACAGGCACCAACAGGCCAAATCGGGAAGCGAATCAATCAACCATCAGTGAACACAAAACACTCCTAGAATGGAACTCCCCCAAATCTGCTCCTTTCAGCAAAATTCGACACCGCGAGACTCGAATCAAGAACCAAGTGCCCAGAGTAACGCACGATTTCGCAAGGAAGAACAAACAAGGACAAGAAGGTACAGAAACAAACTAGTAGTAGTAGGTTGTTAAGGAGTCAGTGCACGAATCTGGCGAGAAATTCGCTTCGGGGATCCGGATCTTAGGTGGGAGAAAGAAAGGATCGGAACAAGAAGAGTTGGGATCGGGGAAGGAAGAAGCGTGAGACAAGGAGAAGCCTTCGGTTCCGCAAACCACCGGCCATATACGTGATAGATACAGATATAGATATACTGCTGCCGATGCGGTTACGCACGGCTGAGATCGTGCGATGCAGTTGGAGGAGGGGGATCTGGGTCGTTGGCTGGGGTAGGGCCCACCGCGACCAATCGCCTGGGTGGAACGGATCCTTGTACGACTGGATCACCCGGGGTCTTGTCTGACGTGTCACGTGTCTCTCAAAGTGCTTGCAAGGCAAGTTTTCGTTTTCGTGAGCCGTTGCTGTCTCTTCTCGCAGCTCGATGAGCTCACAGTGTGCTCTTTTGATATTTCTGAGGTGTGGTGGGTTTTATGGATAGGTTTGCGTAAGTAGTGACTTGTCGGTGGAGAAGCTATACTTATAATCATAAAATCCACTACTTGCCTACACTAGACCATTGAGATTTCACCATTTTATTACATAACGTCGGGGTGGAAATAGATCGGACGCAGACCTAATAGCACTCTTATTACTTTTATTTTAATTTTTATTTTAAATAAGATACAAATAAAATACAGGCTTTATCAAATTCAAATACGAATGGGTGTTGTTCAAATACGAATACTAATTGAATATCCACTCGATTTGGTTGTGTGAGAGTAGAGAGAAACGAATGATCCAACACAGTTCTATATTTCTGATCAATGAGTAGTATAAGTACATTATACAAGGCATAACGAACCCCTACATCGTGGCCATAGTGGTGTGAGATCAGGGCTGCCCAAACAAACTATACAAACGTTCATGAGGACTTTGTCAATACGTTGACACCCCCTCCCCCCCCCCGGCAGTCGCAGCGTCGCCGGAGATGATGCTGAGACTGGACCTGAACTCATTGAACAATGTTGTGCTAAGTCCCTTTGTCATGACGTCCGTGACTTGCTGCGCCGTATGTACATGCGTCACCGAACCTGTCCGATCACAACCTTCTCTCGTACAAAATGCACATCAAGCTCAATGTGCTTGGTACGACGATGGTGCACAGGATTGGCAGTGAGGTAAATAGCGGAGACGTTGTCGCAGAACACCACACCATGGCCTTGGGTATGGCTGGACACGAGCCGAGCCGAGCCGGGCTCGGCCCGAGCCAGGCGTTGGCTCGCTGTTTCCCGAGCCGAGCCGAGCCGGCTCGGAACCAGTGGCGAGCCGCCTGGAGGGGCTCGGCTCGAGCCTAGCCCAGGCTCGAGCCGGATCGAGCCGGCTCGCGAGCCAGTCCGTGACAGCCAGTTTTTTGAGGTGTTTTTTTTGTTTTTTTGAGGTTTTGCAAGCAATTTAAACATGTATATTGAACATGTAGCACTATATATTGGTAAAAATGGTCATAGTAATGTGTAAAATGAGCAATAACCAAATAACCACAGGAAGTTATATCCATTGCATTCAATTGTCCAACTTCATCAAGAACACATTAATCATAAATTCATAATGCAACCAAAGAGAAAAATCAAACCTGTAATGATCACATTGGGAAATATAAATCCTAAGAGCTAGATGACAGATGATCACTCAAATAAAGATAGCAACTAATAAGCAATATATTTCACATGCACCCGACAATATCACATCCACATGACAAGATCACATGATCCATCTCCAATTCTCCATGTTCTCCAATCTCCATACACCAAAATAGCAAGAGCAACATCCACATGAGAGTCTTTTCAAAAAAAAACATCCACATGACTACATGAGAGTCTAGATCCATCTCCAATTCTTCATGTTCTCCAATCTCCATACACCAAAATAGCAAGAGCAACATCCACATGAGAGTCTACAAGTACCAATAGTTGTTAGAATAGTAGTAACTAATGTAATTACCAATAGTTGCAATCCTCCACACTCATGGGCAACTTGATGGTTTGAACATCATCCTCCTCATCCTCCTCCCTCTCCTAAATATTTGGAAGTTAGCCATGACAAAAACATAAGAGAGTGAAAATGTAAGAAAAAGATGGAAATCATACCACCACATTCAAGTCTTTGTGGGCACCCTTAATATAACTTGCACCACACACCAAGGCCTCCACCATAGCCGGTTTTAGAGAACTCCTAAAGTCATCTAAAACCCTTCCACCGGTGCTGAAAGTTGATTCTGAAGACACAGAGCTAGCTGGGATAGTTAAGAACCTCTTTGCCATCTTTGTCAACACAGGATATCTAGGTGCATTCACCTTCCACCAATCAAGAACATTGAATTCAGGAATCATTTCCTCATTAAGATCCTCTATGTAGTTTCTCAATTCACTCTTCGATGGTCTTGATGAAGTGGCTGATAAGAAGGACTGAAACTCACAATCTGCCGGTGGCATTGAGTTACTTGTCATGGAACTAGACTTGGATGATGATCCACAAACTCTTTGTTCAGCTTGCTTCTTTTGGGCATCATACTTCTCATACAAGATCTCCAACTCTTTGCGCACATCAATCATCTCAGTTTCAGCTGTCTCCTCATCATAGATCTGCCCAAAGCACCACTCTATATATCTCATCTTGTACCTTGGATCTAGGATGGTAGCAAGCACCATGACATTGTTCTTTTCTTCCCAATACTTGTTGAACTTATCCATCATTGCAAATCCCATAGCCTTGTAGGATTTATCTCTATGAACCATAGCTTTTCTCAATGCAATCTTGATACTCACAATGTGGGGGTAGAATATGTTTGATGTGGGATATGTTTGTGCTGAAAATGCGGTGGTCACTCGAGCCAAAGAGAAGAGCAATGGCTCAATAAGCTCAAACAAGTCCCATTCTCTGCTTGAAGGCTCCCACTTATAGTTGGCATCTGAAACTGCATAAGAGGCCAAGGCTTGCCTATATGGACGACCAGTTTTAAGCATCTTGTAGGTTGAACTCCACCTTGTACAAACATCTAGGTGCAAATGCTCACCAATTTCGACACCCAAGCTCCTACAAAGCTCAACAAACTTGTGGAGGCGAGAAGGAGACTTCTTGAAGTACTTCACTGTCTCTCTTAAGTTTAAGCTCAAATTGGCAATGCATGCCGTCCCATCTTGTACCACCAAGTTGATGATGTGTGCACAACAACGGACATGGAAATATTTGGCTTCGAAGTTCAAACCTCTCCGAACAGCAAACTTCGCCTTCAAATCTCTAACAGCAAGATCATTGTTTGAAGCATTGTCAAGTGTGATGGATATTACCTTGTTCTCTATCTTCCATTCAGTCACACACTCAAAGATAGCATCAGCAATCACATGTCCAGAGTGAGGAGGGTCCAACTCCATGAAAGCAAGCACACGAGTCTGCATCTTCCAATGCTTATCTATATAGTGAGCAACCACACACATATAAGATATGGTCTGATTGCTAGTCCACATATCTGTAGTTAGACTAATGTATTCCACATTCTTTAGGGCTAATTTAAGCACCTCCTTCTGTTTCTTGAAAACTCTCATGCACTCGGCTCTTATTGCCTTCCTTCCAATGGGTTGATAGAGCGGATTCATATACTTCATGACAATGTTGAACCACTCATGTTCTACCATCCTGAATGAGTACTCATGGACAGAAATCATCTTAGCAATAAGCTCCTTAATGATTGCTTGATCATACCCAATAGATGACTCAATAGAAGGAATTGTATCACTTGTGATGGTGGATGGCTTGAACCCGATGCGTGATTGGAGCTTTGCCCTAGCAAGCTTGTTCCGGTAGTTCTTACACTTCAACATATGCCTTTTAAGTGTTGAGGTGCTTGAACCTTGGACATATGCATACAAGTTAAAGCAATGGTTGCACTTTGCCTTTAACACGTTCACACCTTCTTGCGTTTCTGATGGCACCATTACCTTCTCAAAAAACGTCCAACAATCTGACGTCTCCCTGGAAGGAACTTGACCTATCGGCTTGTTTCTTGATCTCTTGCCCCTCTTCTGTTTCTTTCCTCTTCCTTCATCTTCTCCGGAACTAACAACCACAGTTTCTTGATCTCCCAACGAAGCAGAGGGACCAAGACCTAGACCATCCTCCTCGGACATATCATCATTCATGTCATATGAATTATCTTCATCTTCATCGACTCTATTTTCCTCCTCATCCACCTCCAGGAGCTCATCCACCTCCTCTTCCTGTTCAAACAATCACATTTCATCATATCATCACATTTCATTTCATCATATCATCACAATACACATACACATAACACATCACATTTCATCATATCATTTCATCACATTTCATCACACTCACCGACGACGACAATGCAGCAGCCGGCTGGAACGCGGAGCCGGAGGCAGCAACCGCCTGGGACGCGGAGCCGGAGGCAGAAGCGGCCGCGGCACGCACGCCGGCGCCGGTGCGCTCCTGTTTTTTTGCGCGCGCCTGCTCCATCAAATCGGCGAGCCGGACATTCCGGTAATCCTCCACGCGCCGCACCGCAGCAGTGGCAGGCTTCTTCTTCCCCGGCGGCTTCTCCCGCAAAATGCTCATGAGGCTCCTCTCCTTCTCCTTCTCCTTCTCCTGCCCCTTCTCCATGCTTGCGGGTTACGGCGTGCGTGCGTTGGCAGCGTGGGCGGCGAGGCGGCGTGGGCGTGCACGGGGGAAGCCGGCGTGGGCGGCGCGGGGGCGTGGCGGCGCGGCGGAGGGGCGTGCGTGCGTTGGCAGCGTGGGCGGCGAGGCGGCGTGGGCGTGCACGGGGGAAGCCGGCGTGGATGAGGGGAGGAAGACCGTGGGGACGGCCGGACGGGAGGCACGTCGGTGTGCACGGGGGAAGCCGGCGTGGGCGGCGCGGGGGCGTGGCGGCGTGGCGGCGGAGGGGCGTGGAGCCGTGGATGAGGGGAGGAAGACCGTGGGGACGGCCGGACGGGAGGCACGTCGGCCAAGGCGGCGCCGGCGCGGGGGCGTAGCGACGTGGCGGTGCGGGGCTGTCGGCGCGAGGCGTGGCGGCGCGGCGGCGCCCAAGTGCTCCCCCCAACCCTACTCGAGCGGGAGCGGCGTCTGGGAGTGGGCGTAGCGACTGGCGACGGGGGGGGCGAGGGGGCCCTAGTGGGTCGTCGCTCGTGGGCCGGCCTGAGGCGTTTTGGGCCCTGGCGAGCCGAATTGCACCGAGCTGGCTCGGGCCGAGCCTGGCTCGACCCGTGGCATGAACGAGCTGCAAAGACCGACTCGGCTCGGCCCGCTCACCTCTCGGGCCGAGCCGAGCTCGGGCCGAGCCTGTGCGAGCCCGAGCCGAGCCCAAAAGCTCGGTCGGCTCGTCCACCCTGAGCCTTGGGCAAGTCAACATGCAGTTCAATGAGTAACTGACGAAGCCGAGTGCATTCAGTGACAGCATTTGCCACCGCTCTATACTTGGCTTCGGCGCTTGACCGGGATACTGTGGGCTGTCGCTTGGACGACCAAGACACGAGGGAATCACCGATGAAGAGACAGTACCTAGAAGTGGACTGTCGAGTGTCCAGGCATCCAGCTCAGTCGGTGTTGGAGTAGACGGTAAGCTCAGTCATGGACAAAGAGCGGAGCTGCAGACCGTGTGATGTCGTGCCGCGGACATAACGCAGAATTCGCTTCACCAAGTTCCAGTGGGCATCGCGAGGTGAATGCATGTGCAAGCTGAAAGTGCATCTAATGCCCCCTAATAGGTTTTGATGATTAATGACAAACGATTAAGGGACTAAAAGTTTACCGAGATGGTTTCTGGTTTGACCGAGTTTCTTCTTTATGGAAGAAGAACATGTCAACTTTTCAAAACTCGGTTCAACCGTCTTCAATGTCGGCACTACTGGGAATTGTTTCTGGAAGTAACTCTGTGGAGTATATTCTTCAATCCCGGTGTGACCGTGTTCCTTATGGAACTACCGACTTTGTGTTGAAGACTTTCGCTGTGCATTTGAGTTCCTCAGATCTGACCATTGGTTTGAAACCCGGTGCTTCCGGTTTTGTATTCTGGTTGTGCCGAAGAAGAATCTTTGTGCCCAACGACTCTTTTCTAAGCTGTGGCTATAAATAGCCCCCAACCCTCTGCGGGCTCGAGAGGACACTTAGTGCAAAAAGAAATTCTCTCACACCTGTGTTCCCCTTTCCTCTTGACTCCTTGAGATCTACTTTGAGCGAGGAAAGCCTTGAGAGATCTGAGATCTGTTTGAGCATCCAAGCAAGAGCTTCTTCGAGCCTAGAGTTCTAACTTGTTACTCTTGGAGATTTGGTATCTCCTAGCCGGTTAGGCGTCGTTGAAGAGCTCCAACTTGTGGATTCGCCTCCAACAGTTTGTGAAGGTTCGGGGATCACCTCAAGATCCACCACGAGTGATTGAGCAAGTACTAAGTGGACTTGGCTTAAGGAGAAGAAGGTGAAGACTGTGTATCTTTGGAGCTAAGTGCTCAGCCTCTCTAAACGAAGACATAGAGTTGTTGCTAACAACTTGAACTTCGGGTTAAATCTTGTGTCTTCATTTCTAGCTCTTTACTTTGTTGTTATTCTTCAATTTGAGCTAGATCTAGTTTGTCATTTGTTGCTTCATTCCTAATCTGCCTCACTCTTGCATGCTAAACAACTAATTTGAGTAAAATTTGATAATCTCCTATTCGCCCCCCTCTAGTCGATAAACCTCGATCTTTCAATTGGTGTCAGAGCAAGGTCTCCTCTTTGCTACTAATTTGGTTTAACCACCAAGGACAAAGGTATGTCGACTTCCAAGAATTATAGGAGTTCTTCGCATAGACCTATCTTCGATGGTACTAACTATGCAGGATGGAAGCACAAGATGAGAATGCATCTTGAAGCAATTGACTTCGAAATCTAGAGAGTCACTGAACAAGGAGTAGTTGTCCTCATGAAGAACAGCTGACTGAGAATGACAAGAAGAACAATCAGCTGAATACTCAAGCTTGTGACATTCTCTTTGGTGCGCTCAACAATGATGAGTTTGGAAGAATCAGCACACTCAGAAGCGTAAAGAAGATCTGGGACACGTTTGAAGAAGTGTATGAAGGAACAGAGTCAGTCAAGCACTCCAGAACCGATGTTCTTCGAAGCCAATTCAACCGGTTCAGGGGTTCAGATCAAGAATCAGTCCGAAGTATCTACTCAAGACTAACAACCATCACAAATGAGTTTCGAGGACTTGGTGCCACAGACATCACCGACACTGTCATCGTCAAGAAGCTTCTTATGTCTCTTGATGAAAAATATGACACTACTGCAGGTAGACCCTCTCCTGAACCCCCTCCACTGACGGGCATAAAAAGGTCCGTCGCTGGAGGGGAACTCCACCGATGGAATAATCTCCTATTCACCCCCCCTCTAGTCGATAAACCTCGATCTTTCAATGATAAAAGGATAAAAATAAACGAGTATCATCATGGAGATTACAAAGAGATACAATAGTAGCAAATCCCCAAAATCACCGCGTGATAATCTCCCTTGGTGGTGGATGAAGAAACGGGCGTTGATCCGATAGAGAAGCAATGTCCGATGAATTCTGGTGGATGCGAAGTATTCTATAGATGGGAACATATGGTGGAATTTTTCATCTCGAAGGAGGTCTCCCCTAGACACTACGCGTCGGGACGAATAAGTAGGCAAAACAACGGTGAGAGGGCAAACCTATAGGCTACGCGGCAGGGCCTACACCTAGGCCAACCGCCTAGGCCCTATGGGTCCCCTCTCGTGGGCTCCCATCTCTAATTGTCTTTCCTTGATGTATTTAGCTCAAAAGTTCCTTTTATTCGTGAAATTCTGAAGTTTTCTACACGCACTAAATAAAAGATGGGTTTCCATAAATAACAGCAATAATCCACGGTTAATGTAATATTATCTAGAAATTTGGGGAATAAGCAATATGAAAAGTATGAAAAATATTGATTTCAATTTCGATTTCAATTTTTATGTATCATTAGCTGAACCCAATCCTTATACATTGAATCCACCCCTGTCTTATTCCCTATAGACCAACAGTTTTGAGTTCCTCCATGCCATTGCGTTAACCTCTCATTAGAAAAGCTCCATTAAGTAACCTAAAATATTGAAGTGTTTTCAAAAAACCAAAAATACACTTGCCCAAATATCCCATTTCCATTGTCCAAACCACAGAGGATCACCACCTAATAGTCCACTTTGGTCCCAAATGGTAATTGGTACAGAAGAGATTATTGTATAGTAAGCATGTCATATAGGGAGTTGCGATAAGGGGCAAGATAGTCTTTTTACACATTTAATGGAGCTCTACTAATGAGAGGAATAGCACGAAAGGAATTCAAAACTCATATGTAATAGACCCATTTTTTGGAACTTTTTTAAAAAATTATCTCAAAATGAGGACTGGAAAATTTCTTTGATTTTCCTTCCATTAACTAAAGCTTAATTAGAATTTTTTAAACTCTTTTGTATTTAACATGATTAATATAAACATTAATATTGGTTGAAAATGTTTTTCTGGATTTATTGGAGTTGGTTTGGTATATATCTGAGCTTTATTAGAATTCTGATGTTTTCTGAAAAGGAAAATTCTTTTCTTTTTCTCCTCGTTGCCTAGGCCATAGCTTACTCCAGCTACTTCCCCTTCTCCCTTCCTTCTCGGGCCTAGCCCTTCTTTTTCCCACTTGCCTAGCTCCGCTTTCCCCTCTTCCTTCATTGGGCTGTCCTGCTGGCCTTTCTCCCCGCTATAGCCCGCCCCGTGGCCAAGCCGGTTAGCCAGCCTGCTACCCGCCCGCTCGCTCACATGGGCCGCACCAATGCCTCCAACCCAGGCCGCCATAGCCTCCTCCCTCCTGGGCCGCGCAGTCATCCTGGCAAGCTGCACAGGGCAGTGCATGCGCCTATGCAAGTGGCGCCTTCGACCGGTGTAAACGCGGAGCCACGACGGCCACGCCGCTCCTGCGCCAAACCAAACCTTCTCTGGCTATTTAAGCCGCAGCCCCTCCTCTCTTCTTCCCTTTCTCCCCTCTCGTTCCTTTTCTCCACACCCGAACGCCACCACCACCGTCGACAATCCGACCAGCCGAAGCCACATTGGAGCAATCCCTCCACACAAGAGCTCTGTCTCGACACCGTGAAGGATTACCCCCCAACAATTTGATGTTTCGGCCACCACAACACCTAGAACTGTGTCTTCTTCCCAACTCCGGTGAACAATCACCATGTCCGGTCTCCTTCTCCGACGAGCCCTCGTTCATTTCTCTCGCATTGTGAACTCTCCTTCACCTCCCGTGACTTTCCCCTCTCAATTCCCCACATTTCTCCCCTTCCTTCTTGCTTCATCTCTGGTTTCTCCTCTGCTTTGCTGAGCATCAATCCATTGATCGATTGACTCTATGTCCTACATAACATGCTCATCTCTCCTTTCTCCAACTCTCTCCCTCCATCCAAATCATATCGTGCCTTCGATCTAAGTGGAAAATTTATCAAATACAGCCCCCATGAACCTACTGGTGCAATCAGATTTCAAATCCATGCGCTGGTTTTTGAATAATTATGAATATCCTCAAACTTAGGCTATTTTTGACCAAATTTAATCTAGCTTCGTATTGTGTGATAAATTGGGAATTATTTTATTTTTCCTGAGTTACTAGTACAATTAGGAGTTTCTCTAAATCATTTCATGATTTTATGAATTTTTTAGATTTAATTATAAATATATTATGTACTATTTTTGAGTTTAAAAATAGAATTTAAATCTATTTTTGAATTTTTAGTTTTTTAGGGTATTTTATAATTTTTAGATCATCCTGGTAAATTTTGATAATTTTCTGTCACCATTTGATCATATTAATAAATAGTATTTCGTTGTAGGCTATAGTTTCATATACACATATAGTTCATATAGTTATTCTTTGGTATTTAATTAATGTTGTTGTAAAAATGGTTACCATGTAATTTAACTACTGTTATAGTTTAATATTTATTTAATATGATTAAATTTCCACGTATAGTACACACAATTGCGAAATGCATATCATATAGTTGCATGTATAGTTATACATAATAATATATATATAGTTATTCCTGTTTTAGATATTATATTGCCATAAAATAGTTTAGCACAATATTTAACCTCTTACTGTAGTTTAGTTATTTGGTTAAGCATAATTATGTAGTTGCATATAGTTATACTACCTATTAAAAGCACCAGCTTTCTTTCTTAAATCCACCCCACAAAGCGTACCCAAATCATTCAGATCTGTCAGATCGAATACATCCAATGGCTAATATTCATTTGATGGTCTGCCAATCCGATGGCTATCCTTAATTGGTAGAAAATTACCCACCATGTCATTCACTTAAAATTGATAGATAATTACCTACAATTGCCCTTACTTAAAGTTAATAGATAATTCTCACCATTGTTATTGCTATACCTTCCAACACCCATATCTCTTGAATTTGCGCCACGCGTGGCCGCCACGCCCACACCACGCTCTGGCCATGCCCATGTGCCACTGTCGTTGTCTCCTTTGACATGATGCAGTATAGATTATGTTTTCACGACATATATATTGTGAAAACGTGTATTGCACGTGTGCACTTGCTAGTTATTAAAAACATGTCACATATATAGTTGATTGCTATATAGTGTGTAACATGCATATGTTTGTTTCTTTTACATGTTGCACATGGTTGCTGACTAGCATGCTAGGATTGCCATGTTAAACATAACATGATAGTGTATATATAAATATTATACTATGGAAGTATAAAGGGATATTCTACTATGTTATGTTACTCTATGTCATACAATAGTATAGGTATACCTAGGGTTCTCCTAACCTTAAGGTGTACACCTCTCTCCTCACTTCAATCTTGCTACCATATACCTTGACATCTAAATCCTATCATGATCACTCTATCTATTGTGATTCCTTACTTGAGTTAATGATTTACTTATTATTATTGGTTTGGTACTTATTTGCCTCACTCTCGTTATGTTACGGCGATAAGGAGTGACGAGACCGACCTCACTCCAGGTATGAGAGAAAAAGAAAACTACCATAAAGGCATGTCGCTTCTTCTTTGATCATGCTGGTCCGATATTTCTTAAAGTCATTATATTTTAATGATTATAAATATGCATGTTGTTTTATTCCTATAGCTAGCGTGTTGATTGACACACCTTTACCTTATCCGCTTATCGCTATTTTACCTAATACCCTGAGTAGGTTATCTTATTAATTCTGAATAGAGTAGAGAAATGTTTAGCCATGCTTAAATTATCCATATGATGCTTTGACTTGCCTCCTCGGAGGAATGATCTTCGGATCGATGATACTTGTTGAAACTTATTTTGAGCTCGGTGAGCAAGGTCGGATGTCCATTGATTTCTCTCTCTCTCTCTCTCTCTCTCTCTCTCTCTCTCTATATATATATATATATATATATATATATATATTCATGCTACTCTACTCTGGGTGAAACTTACCATCTAAAATATGCGGACGGTAGCTAGATCAGATTTAAAGGAGAAATAGGCCGCTCGTATTGAATAAGGTCAAAGTCTTGGAATCGAGAAGCATGAAAACAATACAACCACATATTATATGGGCACTAACTTGGTTGAGTAGGTTAGTCAAGCCTTGGTGTCGACATTGTCGTATCGCAAATGGGTGGACGTAGCTATGAGGACCTCAACACAGATGGGAGGCCGGAGGGTGGGGACTACTGTCAACTCCTTGTCAGACCCGGTGGGCATGCCACATCGAGAGGAGATTAGCTAAACGATCTCATCATGGTCACCCTGCCAACACACGATGGGCATATGTACAAGCCCGATCAGCTTAGCATAAAGGGATGATCGTGTCATGTGGGTAAAGTGTATAACCTCTACAAAGTGTAAAACTAATCGATTAGCCGTATCCATGATCACGGATGACACATGTCTTGATGGCAACGAGGGTTCCAATCTTTTGATGAGATGGATAAGTTTCGATTTGGTGGAGACGACTCTCACAACCCAGCTACAACTGTATGACCACCGTTGCAACTCACAACCGCTGAACCAGGACCGATCGTGCTGTGTGATCATTGACAGTCCAAGTCTTCACACTCCATCATGGTGGCTTCAAAGTCTTGTAATAGCTTGAGAGCAACTCCGCAACTCCTTTCTTGTCACTTGTAGTGCTGCCATCCACATTTGAACCCATGTTCCTAAGTGAAATAACATCGTCTCCTTTAGACAACATCATGGAGTTCATAAAGATTGACTGAGCTCCTAGAAATGAATTTACCTGATAATTGAGTTGGCGTGCACGAGCCTTTGTTACTAGACCTTGTATATCAACTTGAGGGAATGGTAGAGGTATGGTTGTATCAATGGTAGAGATATCCTCGTCATGTTTCTTGCATAGTGAAAAGGACCAATTCTCCCCTTGCTATTTTCCACTACCTCATTTTTGGAAAGTGAATAGGTTGTTGGAACCTATGAACGAATTTATAGGGTGCCTTACTCGCATATATTGATCATGGACTCTCACATTGTTGAAAAAACACGCCTGATATTAAAACTGGTTTTTGTCAAAGAGCTACCTTCAAATCTATTGTAGTATTTCAACTAAGACAGCTTTTATGCAAAATTCATAAAACATTTTCTTTGAAGCCTCATGTATTTGGTTTAGGTGTTTTCCTATGAAGGGATATGCTGAGTACATAAAATACCCATCAATATGTATTGTTCTGATGATGTACAGAGAACTATGCTGAAAAAGATGCTGATGGAGATTACTATTACGATGACCCCAAGGAGTAAGTTCGCGTGGACTACTGTGGCTGAGATGGAGCTTACCATTTATCGCGTGGACTACTGTGGCTGAGATGGAGCTTACCATTTATCGCTTTCTTTCTGCTGTTTTATAACGTAATGGTACATGACCAGTACTCTGATTAATGTCATGTTGCTTGTATCTTCAAAACTATATTTGCACTAAACTTAATTTTATGTAATGATAAATATTTTGCCTGTATTCATCAGTTTGGTCCTGGATTGACGAGGATATACACAGAGAGAATCTAAAAGTTAACTCCGAACTCCCACATAATTTCTAAGGATATGTAGAGAATAAACCATTTATCACTGACATAGAAAGAATTGAGTTTCTTATCAGCGGCACGTATGTAATTCTATGTATGAATTTTGGCAGTAGTCTCTTGTGATAGCATACCGATGGTACACCATTTTAAATATGTCAGACTCAAGATAGGATACTTCTGTTGGAGAATGCTCGCGGACGCCAGAGATCCGTGCATGAGCTGAGGCAGGGGAAGCTCGATTGGTGGCTGATGCAGTTCCTGCGGGACGGCGAGTGCAAGAGTATCTTTGTACGCAGATGACGTGGTAATATCCGTTGCCCCGGTAGCCTGAGGTGAATAACCTACTACGTGCAATGGTTTGCCTCTGTTCTGGGTTGTGCACGAAAGTTCAGTGAACAGCTCCCCTGTTTCGATAGGATGAGAGGAACAGGGCATGGAGCTTCTCATCTACAACGATGGCTAGCCTACTTCCCCATCTAGCTGGTGTGCGGACAACGCAAGGTTGTTTTTGTAGAGAGGACATAAGGATTGGTAGCCATAAGATGGAGGAAGCTTGCAGGATGGGGATTTCTGGGGGAGGGGAGAGATGGCGGAGATTGGCGCACCGAGTGAAGAATTTCAGGCCCAATGACCAGCGATGGGCAGATCAAGCGCCGAATGGTTCGAGGAGCATCAGACGTCAGGACCTACAAAATACATACTCAGAACCTATACAAGAAATTCTAGTTGCAACACGATGACACCAACTGCAATATTTGTTTGAAGCGCAAGTTTGCAGAAACTCATACAACAGGCTCGGTGCAATGGTGAAACATTCAGAAGAAATACTGCACAAGTTCAAGAAAAATGTTACAGCCCAAAAATTAAATATTCTCATGAAAAAGATTGATAAAAATTATGTACAAGTATCAAGTGAAATACGACTCCTTTCCAGATGAGAAGCACATAAGCATTCCCCTTAAATAGCCACATTCAGACGGTATAATAACTCAGATCATCTTGGTTGTTTATAGCTACAGTTTGCTATCCTGTGAGCTTACCTTTGAACAAATGCCAGGTGAACCAACAGCATAGATTTCTAGACCTAGAGAAAATAATATATGGCCTCAGTAACCATCTTACGTTACTAACATGAGCTACCATATTTCAAGTAGATATTTGCACTATTATCTTTGAGATTCAGATTGATCTTCAACCTGCCGCTGGAGAGGGCTTGACAAAATGTGGCCATAAACAAACTCATTCCATGTGTCCGGCAAGCCCGGGAGGCACCAGTGGATGCAGTCGGCGAACTTGCGTGGGTTGGCCTGCTGCTCCTTCGTAAGAAGCTTCCCCTGTCGCAGTGTGTGCACAGATGTGTGGGCGTCCTTCCGGATCTCCGACAAGGCAGTTATGTTGATGAAGTGAACTGGCACCCTCTTCATCGCCTTTGTCACGCCATGAGATTCCGAGAACAGATCCCAGTCAGTGCCCAGCTCCAAAGTTTTGGTGTAATTGATCGCTGGTTGTGTCTCGGAGAAGCATTTTATGTTGTTAGGGCTGCCCCAGCCTTCACTCCTGTAACAAGCCAACGGTTATGCATCAGCTCAGCATCCTTATACTAAAAATAGTGCATTCGTGCAGAACAATAGCACAAAGTCTAAGAACTCAAACAGCATCACGCCAATGTGCCATACCAACATCTGTACTTTCAAGCTAACAAAAATGTTGGGGAATTTTGGCAGCAAGAAACAGATATCCGTTGAGATTTAAGTAAAGATCGTCAGCTGTATGCTGAGAGAGAGAGAGAGAGAGAGAGAGCTTACTGCATATGTACGGGCGATACACTCATGAACAAGACCATTGTTCTTTTGGGGTCGACATGCTCTTCTACCCATCCAGACCACGTCTTGAGGATTTGTTGGTATGCGACCACACGATCCACTTCATCATACTTAACCGGTTTCCTTGCAAAAGATCCACCACGCCTGTAGTCAAAGTAGCATGTGTAGGAATATCATAATGTTGCACATTACTCTTAAGGTTGGCTCAGACAAACTGGATTCGTTTTTTGTGAGGATTGTAGACTTAATTTTAACAGCTACTCACAAAATTTTCATCTTCGGAGTGTTCATCCACCAAATGTAAGTGTTGAAGATCAAGTAGTCCACCCCTATCCAATTTGCTGCATGCTTGGCAATCGATGTTGGCATGATGATACGGTTTGTGATGCTATGCATGTCTGGATCATCTGAGTTTGACTCAACTAGGAAAGGAGCCCAATAGAACTCAATTGTTGCATTGTACTCCTGAAATATTCCATGTAAATTCTCCATGTCAGGACATACATAAAGATGCAAAAGTAAATAGTCATCACACTTCAGTTGGGAAAGTAAAAGATCACCAAGCAGATGTATTTTTTTTAGGTGCACCACCTTTAATACGGTCCATCTATTAATCATCATTTAAGAATTAAGATTTAACATGGTGACCTAATAGGGCAGCCATCACAAAGTTCTGGTGCATCCTGCCCTCAGGTGCACTGTGGTGCATCCTCTTCGAAACACAACTCAAATGGTAATGCAAAATTCCAAAAAGGGCGGACCAACTGGCTCCTGTTCTAGGAGAAAATACACACAAAAAGGGGCAACAGCAGCTGGATTGGGCCACACTAGTTGATCCAGTTCATGCATTTAGAGGGAGCCTTGGGCTTCCCCTACCAGCCACTAATCCCATTCCCGTGACCTCACATAATCCCATCGATTATTTGCTCTCCTCTTATCGATCTCTCCAACCATGCTCAAGCTCCCAGGCGGCGGTGGCAAGAAGTAGCCGTGCTACACCACTGGCTAGCTCGAGTGCAAGAAGTGAGTAAGGGCATGCATCAGTGCCCTACGCATTACCATCCAGTCTGCTGCCACCCTACAAGCTGCTGCACTTGGAATGAATAACAGGTCAAGCAAATTCCTTCATCTCCCACAGGCATGAAAAGGACATTTTTCTAGTAGATCCAGTTGCCTCTGACCTGCGCCTCATCTGCTTCTCTTGTTCTGTTTGGAAACCGCATCTGAGCTGCTTCCTTGATCATAATGAATTCGTTTTTGGAACTAATGTACATGCTTATAATGAATTAGTTGTGATGGGAACTCCCATCTTTGTAAACGTTGAATAAATTTACGCAAGTGCTAGAAACCTTAAAGTATTTCTGCACTTTTTGGAATAAGAAAGAGCACCCAACTAACGAAATATTAATATGTACCCCACAGAAAAATGTAGAAAACTGGTGGTTCCACTGGTGAACCAGCAGTTCGACCGGTGACCCGATGGCTTGACCGGTCCAATCACTGGTCCAATTTTCAAAAATATGCTTGTTACAGTTATCATTTTATCAAGCTGGTTTTATCCATATCATTAGTATTGCTTTGCTCTCTAAACTCTATAGTTCAATTTTTTTTTGTCATGTCAGCAAGGAATAGCTAATATGCAAATCAATTACCTCAAGACGGAACACATTTAGAGAACCACTCTTGACAAGCTTTTTCTTATCCCATGGAGCCTCAGATTGGACCAAGCACACCATGGACTCCCACTGGTTCCGATTCAGTGAATCCCCCACAAACATCAGTCTTTTGTTCCTTAGCTTTTCTAGAAGCAACTTAGCTTTGAATCTGATAGCAAAATTGAAAAACGACCAATTTAGTACTAAAAGCATCAATTTGTAACAAAAACAATGACTGCATATAAACCTGCTTTGATGTTTTACTTAGGCCAACGTCCATTCAACAAAATTGTACAAGCCAGACTTGGTTGAGCTAGCCACAAGTTATAACTGTTTGTCTGTGGCTTCGCTACAACTTTTGCAAAGGGCAGAGTTTTTTTACAGTTAACATCAGTACACTAACGAGGATAGTGCAATACATTCCCAAATCAGGAAGTACTACATCAATATTTCATAATTCAACTAATGTGCTTCTGATATACAACTATCATACTAATAGGTTACAGCTTGAGACATAGAACCCAAGGTCCCATGCGATGATATTGTACTTGCCAACACACCTCACTTGTCAAGTTGGCATTGAATGGTATGATAGACATGAAAGCATAAACTGTAAGATGTTCCAGTTATATACACAAAAATTGTTTTAGAAGTTGATGTCATGTCAGACAACACCAATTTTTCCAAACCACTCATATCATATCCCCTCCCAACAACTTTCTCTAACAAACGGAACTTCTCCACCAACCATCAAATTGTTTAATCTATTTAAAGAAAGACCATAGCTGATAATTGAGTGCAGTCTCTTTTTTTCTTCAATTATATCACCTAACCAATTAAAGTACCCCCTTGTACCAATCTTAGTTACCAAGAAATATAGCTAATGGATCAGGTGCACCAAACGTTCTCTGGAGTTATAATGCAGGCAATCCTGCAAAGCAATTTGCCTTGATGAAACTTTGAACTAACTGACAACAAGGACGAAACCCTTTGCAATAATTGGAAAAGATCACCAATCCCATCCACCAAATAATCGTGTCATCGCGTGAACACCATTGTAAAATTAAAATAAAACCAACATGAGTGTATTTCTTTTTCTTTTTGCGATTAACATGAGTGTATTGCGGTAGCATCGGATTATTAGAAAAAAGAAAAAAATGTAAGAAATGATCTGGCCGCTTCCAGCCGCCCATGCGAAGCACGCGTACACCCTCACTTTCCAGTTCACGAAAGTACACACCTACCCACCTGCGCCGTGCGTATATCCGTTGCGTACACACATAGGTATATACGTACGTATAGGGCGTATATCCAGAAAAATCAAGAAGACACGAGGGGAAAACACTGCTGCAAGCAATCGTACCTTGGGAGGTCGCACCCGTCGGGCTGCCACCGCCACTTCTGGTACTGGTCGTCGTGGCGGCCGTTGCGCATGCAGGTGACCTGCTCCGTGAGGAACTCGCACTCGGACTCCTTGTACAGCGGCGCGTTCGCCTCGTCGTACACCCACCTCCCCCTGTACACGTCGCACCTCGTGTCGGCGTGATCCCCTTCCGCCACCACCTCCTTCACGACCCCCGTCGTCTCCAGCGGCGACCTGTCGGCCGCTGCCGCGTGATTCGCCACCTCCTCCGCCTGCCCCTGCCCCTGCTGCGGGGGCGGGTCGCTTCGATCCGTGGCCTCCTCCGCTGATTCCACCTCCTGCGCCGGTGGCGCCCTCCCGCCAGCCTCCTCCGCCGCCGCCGTCTCCTGCTGCACGATTGTTCCGAGTTAGCGACCCATGAGGCAGCATAGCGTTAGCGTCGCGGTGCCTAGCTAGAGCTTACCCTCGTGGCGGCGAGCCTGGTGTAGCCGCTGTGGCGGCGGAGCGAGGCGGCGATGTGGGCACTGTCGTACAGCACGGAGACTCCCAGCAGCACGGCGAGCGCGAACACCGCCCCGATCTGCGCCCGCCGGCTCGGCGCGCCCAGCACCACCCCCGCCGCGCCGCCCTTCCTCCGCGTGATACGCATCGCCGCCACCAACCTCCGGCTAGCTGCTCAGCCGGCTCGCCCAATCGGCTGGGCGCCCGAATCGAACCAGCCAAGGAAGGACGGAAGCAAGCAAGCCACCAACGATGCAGTTGAGGAATCTGGGAGCGAACTCCTCCTCTCTCTCCTCTCTCTCCTCTCTATTTTTTCTCCTTCCGAGAGACGAGACCAGCAGACAGACAGAGAGAGAGAGAGAAACACCCGGCTGGGCACGCTCTTCTAGAGGCGAACGGAGAAGAAGACAAAGAGGGGTTGGTGGGCCCGGCTTGGGGGTGGGGCCACGCTTGAGTGTCACTAGCTTAGTTAAGGAATGAGATAACCCCGAACGCGCGAATCTTGGTTTAATCTTGAGACCGGCTGGTCAAACAACAACGATGGGTGGTTTTAAACTCTAGGTGAGCTGCTTTATTAGCTAGCACCTTCACTCCTTTTCATGGAAAAAATCTAGATTTAGGCTCGAGTCAATGACAAAAATAGCCTCATCAGAAAATTAAAGCTAAAAATGAACCTCCTGCCGCACCTAGAACCTGTGACCGTGCTCTGCCGCTCTCCCAACTGGCCTGCCGCACTCTCCGCCCGTGCAAGGTTCTTGCCACACCCTCCACCTACGCGAGGTGAGTTGCCGCACCCTCCCACTCGGGCGAGGTGGCCTGCCGCACCCTC
>JAGXJF010004489.1:0-101262 GCA_019208055.1 Stipa capillata
CTTCGCATTTCTTCCTCCTCGTGCTCCAGTTTTTATGGGATCGAGTTGATTCACCTCACCCGAACTCGTCCTGATGCTGGTGAAAGAGCATCTAGGCCCCCAAGTTGGTTTTGATGGTTAATGGCAACTCAAACTGGAATCTAACGTTTACATTGAGTGTAGGCAGGTTAGTAGGTTCCAGAAAGAAGGGTCATCAGGGAAAGGATGACCACCAAAAAGGTACGAGGGTGGTTTCCAGGACTAAGGAATTGCTGTGCTAGGCAGCTGTGCCACAACTGTGAAGAAGCCGGTGCTGTGCAAGGAGTTGCAAGCAAGGTGATGGTGGCTTGATGCGTCAAGGGCCGTGACTGCAGTTGGTGGGCAGGTAAATCCTAGATTTGCTAGTTTCTTTGAGTCCATAGGAAAAACATGTACTATCAAGAGGGATGATGCAGTAATGATCTGTGGAGGTTCTAATTGCTCAATGCTCAGGATGTTGGACAGTGGCACTAATGCTTTGAGGTTAGTGGCCCTGTGTCAACAGTTTTGCACAAGTGTGAAACTGGTTTTGTGCTTGCACTCTGCAGTGCTAGCAGTAGAAAACCCCAGGGGTTAGAGTCACCGGTGTGACACAGCTGTGTCACAGGTGGTCTAGCGCTCTGTGACTCAGGTACATCTCTGTACCAGGGGAGATCTTGTAAACGCTAAGGAACCTACACTGTGATGGCTTGTCTGCTGAGTCGGAGGGCTGTCGGAGGTTCTCTCCTTATTAGGTTTCAGAGAGTGTTGTGCGCTGAGGGCATGTCATGTGCCAAGACCGGGTTGAGTAGTGCTGCTATGTCAGTTTAGGGTTTACCTATGTGTGCCTCCGGTGACACAGGTATCGGTCTGCTTGAGCCGGTTACAGTTGGGCGGAGTGATTGGCTGTGTCACCGGTGGCTGGCACCGGTGATCCACTTAATCCTACGTGGCAACAGTGTAACGGTCAAGTTCCTGTGAACCCTATAAATAGGGGACCAGGGGAGGTCTTTGACCTCAACCTTTGCCAATCCAGTGAATCATATTCAACCGTTGCAGAGCCTCTTCCCACCGAACAAAAGCCAAAGTTTCCTAAGTGTCAGTTCGGGAGAGTTAGAGTTCTTGAGCAAAGAGCATTGGTTCCTCCAAGAGTTGTTGCTGCTGAATCTATTACTCTTGGAGTATCTACTCCTAGACGGGCGTAGGAGTCGCTGGTATCACCCAAGCTTGTGTGGGCTGAACCAGACGTTTGTGAAGGTGAATCGAAGTCTACCTGCTGCAAGCAAAAGGACTTCCACAAGTAAAGGAAGAGGCATGAATGTTAGGTACTCAGAGAACAAGCACGATTCGGTGCTGGCGATCTCTTCGGAGTAGCCTCTCCAACGGAGACATACCACTCTGTGAAGAGCTGGAAACTTCGGTGAAAAACACACTGTCTCCTTGAGTACTTTCCTGTATTGTCTTTAGCTTCCTGCTTGCTTGTGAGATCTTAGACTTATTCTGTTCATCTGTTATAGATCTCCTTTATACCTGTGTTTCATTAGCTGTGTCTCAGTTGCTATATATCTTATCTCACACCTGAGTCAATTACCTGTTACACAGGCACATTGATTACTCATCATTTACTAAGTCCTTAGAACACCTATGTTAGACACCTGTGTGACAGCTGCATGCTAATTTACACATCATCTGTTGCCTGTGTCACTCACCTGTCACACAGGTAGCTAACCCTGGTTCCTGTTTAAGGCTTAACCTGTTTAATCAAGTTAAAAGAAGTAATTTTTGTTAGCCTCCTATTCACCCCCCTCTAGTCGGCACCTTCGGTCCTTTCAAGAACCCCAGTACTTGATACCCAAGGTAGACAATGGGCGGCAGTAGCACCATTCTTTCTCCCATCCCGGGAAGGAGTTGATCCCGGTGGCATCAATGTATTCTGCATCTTTTCCTTCTCAGAACCGGATGCTAGCACCACCTACGGCCTTTCCCCGGTCCTCCTCAGAGTATGGTAATACCTGAAGAGGTCTAAGGAAGGACGTGCTCCAAGAAAAGCTTCACACAAATGAGCAAATACGCTAAGCATGGTGTATGAAGCCGGGTCGAGGTTGATCATCTCGATCAGATAGTATTGGAGAAGGGAGGACAGGAAAGAAGATGGTGGAAAGAAAAATCCGCATCGACCAGGCTCGGGCTGGGGGACCTGCTCGTTCCAGACAGGGCAGAACTCAGCTTGGTGAGTCGATTGGATGAGGGTCAATTGCAGCGAAGATGCAAGTCTTGCCGAACTTAACGCTGAACGTGGCCACGAGCTTCCGGATGAAAGAGACTCCACCATAATCCACGAGCTAGAAGCAGGGGCGCAAGGAAGAAGATGGGGATGCTAGGAGACAAAGAGCAATGTATGCAAAACCCCAACCAACTCTCGCTCTCTTAAGAGATTCAACTTTTGCCTGACCAGAGCACGGTTAACGGCACGATCTGTTCCATCGCATTAAATGCGAACAGTTGCTTTTTCCCACATGCGAGACGGCATGCACGGGAAAACGGGGGTCTGACAAATCCACAACCCCGATGAGCGCGTTACGTTTTCGCTAATGTCAGCCGAACAGTAGCGTAGAAAAAGGAAAGATTCTTCATCACCACACGAAATTTCCGCCACGACGGTTCAGTTTCCCAGAAATCTACCAGGCGAACACGTGTCCATGATCAACGGATCAGATTTAGATAAAAGATGCTTCTCGGGTAAGCTAGCCCAGAAAATGCCTTGGATTACTTGGAGATTTATCTCGACAAGGATATCCCGACAAGTGCCTATTCGGGGATGTTGTCGACCAAGTACTCGATTTCGCCTGCTCGGAGTTGCTTCCCAAGGAGGGCAGATTTCCTATAGAACAATCATGACCTCACTTCACCTACTGATGGGGGGCTTGTCGATGGATAGTATAGTATCCCGTATACAAGGAGGTATCTGTATACGATTCCCTAGACTTTCAGAATAAGAATACGTATCCGGTACGGATCTCCAGGAGATAAGGTAACCCTCCGTAAGGAGGAAGGACACCCCTTAAACTAGGAAGTTAATCCCAATGTTTAAGGAAGCCAGAGTTCTACTCAGGCATAAGTCCGTATCTGGTACGACACGGGGAGCCCCCTATAAAAGGATCAGCAATCCCATAGGGGAGGACAGGTCTGAGAGGACACAAAAGTCGAACAGGTTCTGATAGGTGACACAGGTCTCACAAGCAATACAAGCCTTAGAAGTCCTTCAAGTCCCAAGGAACCTAAAGCCTGAAGCCATGCAGAAGCCCTAGCGATTCCCACGAGAAGATTCGCCGCCTCGAAGAAGTCGAGCCCCGCAGAACTAGTCGAAGTAGCCTCCGATTAGGTCTAGGATAGCCACTAACATACATATCCTTTGTAAGACACTCTTTGATCAGTATATACGAACAGGACGTAGGGTTGTTGTCCTGAGGGAGGTCTGAACCTATATAAAAAGGGTGTTTCCTTGTCGTCAGATCTCTTGGCTTTGTGCCCCTGGGGTCCCTATCCAACAACAAATATCTCTGTCTCACGACTACCGTAAGATCGGCGGTTTACCAATCGTCGACAATAGTATTTTAGCGTGTTGTATCGTAATGTATACTAGCATGCTTAGCTTGTTATCTTATGTTGCATGTTCATAAGTTGGTGTATAGTCACATATACATGGTGAACCTTTAGATATCGATTATAATATATGTATATATGTTGCTAATAATCATTCTTTACTAACATAATAATATTATTAAGTGAAGTATGTGTTGGTTGATTGCTACACTGTATGTACACAATAGCATGAATAGGGTTGATATTATTGCATGTGGCATATGATTGCATGTATGTTTGGTGCATGTCATATCGATGCTAGTTGTTATTTGGTCATATAGTTTAATCACCGTTTGCATTATTAATGACTGTTATTAGATTGTAACTGCATGATCATACGTTATCTTATGCTATGCCATGACTAGTCTCTATTTCATGACTAGTCTATCTAGCTTGTTACATGATGTCCAGTTGTATGTTGCACAGTAGTTCATATAGATTGACATGTCGCATATTATCATTTCTTGCCAACTAGCATGCCAGGACCTTGCTTGTCTACTAGTATGATGTGTCACATTTGTTTTACTAGTATGTCGGGTTTCCATATTTAATCATATGGTTGTGCTATTGTTGTCATCGACCATATCCTGTTCCCAGTTGCATATCTATCCGTATCTCGCATGTGGATTAACTTTAGTCCTTTTACATGCAAATTCTATATCCCATATGACGATGGATAGTATAGTATCCCGTATACGAGGAGGTATCCGTATACAATTCCCTGGACTTTTGAAATAAGAATACGTATCCGGTAAGGATCCCCAGGAGATAAGGTAACCCCCCGTAAGGAGGAAGGACACCCCTTAAACTAGGAAGTCAATCCCGATGTTTAAGGAAGCCAGAGTCCTACTCAGGCCTAAGTCCGTGTCTGGTACGACCCAGGAAGCCCCGTATAAAAGGATCAGCAATCCCATAGGGGAGGATAGGTCTTTTCAGGTCCAACAAGTCTTACAAGCACTACAAGTCTTAGAAGCCTGAAGCCCTCCAGAAGCCCTAGCGATTCTCACGAGAAGACCCACCGCCTCGAAGGAGTCGAGCCCTGCGGAACTAGTCGAAATAGCCTCCGATAGGTCTAGGGTAGCCACTAACATACACATCCTTTGTAAGATACTCTTTGATCAATATATACGAACATGACGTATGGTTGTTATCCTGAGGGAGGCCCGAACCTATATAAAAAGGGCATTTCCTTGTCGTCAGATCTCTTGGCCTTGTGCCCTAGGGGTCCCTACCCAACAAGAACTATCTCTGTGTCTCGACTACCGTAAGATCAGCGGTTTATCAATCATCGATAGATGGTGCCGACCATGGGGACCTCTCCGGCTCAAGCCGTCAAGGAAGTATCAGAGTCGGCAGGATGTGCAACTAGTCGTGATCAGCCCATGACGCCGACTGCACAGCCCTCCCCGGTCTGACCCGAGGAGGAAGAAGCAGGTTTGGCGGGGTATCCGATCGCTCTGACACGACGTACCGGGTACTCAGATCTGGGCTTCTATGATAACTTCGGCCAGACAGATCTGTACCCGGCAACTGACCGCGTAGATCTTGGAGAATACGCCACTAGCGAGAACTCGGATTGTGAAGTTGTTCACTTCAGGACTGAGTGCGCCAGGGCCTTTGGGGGAATGTTGGTGCTAAACGACAATTCCCCTGCAGGAGCGACCAGCCTGATGTCCGGACTATCGCCTGCAACTTCTGATCGACCAAACGATCAAGATCTCAATCACATTATCCTTCCAAATGAGGAAGACATGATGGAGTAGAATTACACCTCATCTAACCCAGACCCTCATGTGGTTCTCGCGATCCATGACGGTCGGGAAGATCTCGAGGACCCGGATCAGCCCGGGGGCTCACGACGTCGAAGCCCGACAGCCACCCCCCGCGGGAATAGGAATATGTCTATGGCAGTAGATAGAACCCTTGAAGGGACGGGGGAATACGTGTCCCGAATTGCTTGAAGACTCGCCGAGGTGCACAATCTGCTGTCACGACCACCGGCGGCAGATTTGACGACACCCGATGGAATACAGTGGCTACAACGGCTGGGGGCTGAACTACAGCAGGCCCAAGCCCAAGCCCAAGCCGAGTCTTCTCGACTCCAGTCAGTAACACACAGCTCCAATCGAGGGAATCAGGTGGAGAAGGACGACATCCCAAGTACCAGTCTCGCCGGGTGGAACAGTACGTCGACCTCCGCGACGTGCTCAACGAGCGCCGATCCCAAAGGCGCCAGCAAGAGCAATCTCCTCCCCGGAGAAACCACAGGCACTGTGCCAATGCTTGGGGACGATCTCTAACCCCGAACAGCGGTGAGAAAGCGCCTTATCGGGGAACCATCAGCGGATGCCAAGCGCTGTCCCAAGAGCACCGATTGGTGCGCTGGCCGTCTCGCTTCAAGCTTGGGGCCCTAGAGTCGTACGATGGCACCACGAACCCTGCAGAGTTTCTGTAGATCTACACTATGACAATCGAGGCCGCTGGCGGGAACGAGAAGGTCATGGCCAACTATCTCCTGACCGCTCTCAGAGGAGCAGCCAGGACCTGGTTGACGAACCTACCCCCAGAAACGATTCGCTCCTGGGGACAACTTTGCGACATGCTTCTTGGAAACTTCCAAGGTACCTTCACGTGTCCCGGCTAGGTTGACGACTTATTCCTAGTCGTCCAACCCCCAGACGAGACCCTCCGAGATTTTACCAAGTGGTTTAGTGCTGTTCGCAACACTATCCCTGAAATAACAAACTCGGACGTCATCCGCGCCTTTGTTCGAGGCAGCAGAAACGAGATGTGTATGCACGACCTGATCATGCATCCTCCAAGGCACAGCTGATGGACTTAGCCAAAAAAGCTTCCTGTGCTGAGGAAATCCTACGTCACATCAAGTAGCAATAGAACAGGTTGCCCAGGTCTCCCCTCCAGACCAGAGACGACTCATCTAAGAAGAAATGCAAGAAGAAATCCTCTGGACAGAACAGGGAGAAGAGATCTAAAGCCAATGAGATGTTGGCCGATCTCCCCGAGAAACGTACCTGGTGACCGCATACCAAGGATAAGCAGACTACTTCCTCCGACAATACAGAAAAACTCTAGTGCGATTTCCACCAGACTGATTCGCATGATATCCGTCAATGCCGCATCTTCAAGAAGTACCTCAAGGAAGAAAGAGAAAAGATCCGTGGGGAAAGCCCGCAGGTCACAAACAATAGCCGGGACACGACTTCCGACGATGACTCCGCCCTTAAGCCATTCCAGGGGCATGTTAGAGCGATCGAGCATATATTCGGGGCCTCGGCTTCCTACGAGTCGAAGAGGCAATACAAGGCGATTGCCCGAGAAGTTCTCGTGAGTATACCACAAGTCCCTCGGGAAGTCAAGTGGTCGGAGGTCACAATCACTTTTGACCAAACCAATTGCCTCGAGAACTACCAAGTGGCCCGCGTGCTCATAGACGAAGGAAGCTCCCTCAATATCCTATTCACAAAAACCCTCGACGCAATGCAAGTACCACGATCATCGATCCAGACTGTGACACAGGCATTCCACGGTATCATCCCAGGCTCGTCGGCTACGCCGATCGGGCAAGTCACACTGCCGGTTACCTTCAGAACACCGAAAAACTTCTGAACAGAGAAGATCCTGTTTGACGTAGTCAACTTCGAGACGGCATACAATGCCATCTTAGGGCGCCCAACTCTGGCCATGTTCATGGCAGCAATGCACTACGCATACCAGTGTATGAAGATGCCCAGCCCAAAGGGCGTCCTCATAATAAAAAGCTCCCCTTAGGAAGCACTACTCTGCGACAAGCATAGCCTCGACCTCGCAGAAAGGCATCAACTTTCGAGTAGGGAAGCAGACTCTGACGCCGCTGCATGCACCCCCGCGTTCGCAAGACCTCCACTGCAACTACAAGCGATGACTTCTAAAAATACCCCCTCCAAGTCGGAGAGCAGGTTCCACAACTAGTTTGGAACCGGGGCGAAAAGGGCTTTCTCCTCAGCAGAACAACGGCTCCAGAGGAGAAGTCACCCAATCCAGGTATACGATTCCCTGGACTTTCAGAATAAGATCAATACGTATCCGGTAAGGATCCCTAGGAGATAAGGTAACTCCCCGTAAGGAGGAAAGACACCCCTTAAACTAGGAAGTCAATCCCGACGTTTAAGGAAGCCAGAGTCCTACTCGGGCCTAAGTCTGTGTCCGGTACGACTCGGGGAGCCCCCTATAAAAGGATCAGCAATCCCATAGGGAGGACAGGTCCTTTCAGGTCCAACAAGTCTTACAAGCACTACAAGTCTTAGAAGCCTGAAACCCTCAAGAAGCCCTAGCGATTCCCACGAGAAGACCCGCCATCTCGAAGGAGTCAAACCCCGCGGAACTAGTCGAAATAGCCTCCGATAGGTCTAGGGTAGCCACTAACATACACATTCTTTGTAAGATACTCTTTGATCAATATATACGAATAGGACGTAGGGTTGTTATCCTGAGGGAGGCCCGAACCTGTATAAAAAGGGCGTTTCCTTGTCGTCAGATCTCTTGACCTTGTGCCCTAGGGGTCCCTACCCAACAACAAGTACCTCTGTCTCATGACTACCATAAGATCGGTGGTTTACCAATTGTCAACACCATAAACCTATCCTTTTTCCAGAATGATCCTGATCCGGAAGACCATCTTCGAGTACATGTACTCTATCTGGATGAGTACATAATCTCACACCTTCCTAGTTGTCTTTGGACAATCCTATCCCTTCACCTTTGTCCTCTGACACCTATCCGACCTTGCTAGCCCTATTCTTCTGGTATTTCCATTTGGTATCTAATTTGGAGTTATATTTATTTGCTTTGCACTTTATTGCCATTGCGATGAATAGGAAGTAGTAACGTTGGGTAAACACAAGTTCCGGCAGAAGAATACCAACTCGTCAACGAAGGCATGCCCCCTCTTCTTGATCATGTTGATACTATATTTTCACTAATCATTATATTTTATTGTTTATAAACATGCATGTTGTTTTATTCCAGTAGCTAGCGTGTCGATTGACACACCATTACCTTTCCGCTTGTCACCTCTTTACTTGATACCCTGAATAGATTAATATGTTATTATTTCTGAATAGAGTAGAGAAATGCTTAGCCATGCTTAAATATATCCTTAGGATGTTTTGAGTTGCCTCTTCGGAGGAATGATCTTCGGATCGATGACCCTTGATATTGAAACTTATTGTTGAGCTCGTTGAGCTAAGGCCGGATGCCTGTTGTTCTCTCTCTATTCTTCCTATTCTACTCTGGGTGAAACTTACCATCTAAAAGGTGCGGGCGACAACTCAATCATGAGTTGAAGGAGCAAATGGTCGTTGTTCATGAGTTGAAGAAGCCATTGGTCGTCCATATCGAATAAGGCCAAAGTCATAATTTTGAGAAGTGTGAAAACAGTAAGACCACATGCTATATGGGCACTGGCTTGGTTAAGTAGGTTAGTAGAGTCTTGGTGTCGACATAGCTATACCGCAGAAGGATGGACGTAGCTACGAGGACCTCGGCATAAATGGGAGGCCGGAGGGTGGGGACGTACTCTCAACTCCGTGTCAGACCTAGTGGGTATGTCACATCGGGAGGAGATTAAATAAAAGACCTCGTCACGATCTCCCTGCCGGTATACCGATGGGTGTGTACTCTGAAAGAACATCTAGGCCCCTAAATGGTTTTGATGGTTAATGGCAACCTAAACTGGAATCTAATGTTTACAATGAGTGTAAGCAGGATGAGTAGGTTCCATGAAGAGGATTTATCCAGAAAGGATGACCACCCAAAAGTACAGAGGTGGTTTCCAGGACAAGGAGATAGCTATGCTAGGCAACTGTGCCATAGCTGTGAAGAAGCTGGTGCTGTGCAAGGAGTTGCAAGCAAGGTGATGGTGGCTTGATGCATCAAGGGCCGTGACTACAGTTGGTGGAAGCTGAAGCCTAGGTTTGCTAGTTTTCTTGAGTCCTTAGGAAACACCTGTACTACAAGAGGGATGAAGTAGCAATAATTTTTGGAGGTTCTTTTGCTCAATGTTCAGAGCGTTGGACAGCGGCACTGATGCCTTAAGATCAGTGACCCTGTAACAACAGTTGTGCACAAGTGTGAAACTGGGGTGGTGCTAGCACACTGCTGTGCTAGCTTCCTAAAACCCTAGAGCCAAAGTTACCTGTGTGGCACAGCTGTGTCACAGGTGAACAACCGTTCTATGACTCAAGTACATCTTTGTGCCAGAGGAGAGCTTATAAATGCTAAGGGAACTATACTGCGATAGTCTGTCTACCGAGTCAGAAGACTATTGGAGGTTCTCTCCTGAGTAGGCATCAGAGTTAGCATGTGCGCTGAGGGCATGTAATGTGCCAGGACCGGGCTGAGTAGTGAGGCTACGTCAGTTAGGGTTTCACCTGTCTCAGCCTCTGGTAACACAGGTGTCGGTCTGTCTGAGCCGGTTACCGTTGTGCGTTGTGATTAGCTGTGTCACCGGTGACCCACTTAATCCTACGTGGCATGAGTGTAATGGTAAGATGCCTGTGGACTCTATATATAGAGGAACATGGGAGGTCTCAGACCTCAACCTTTGCCAAACCTCTACAATCCATTTCGACCGTTGCAAACCTCTTTTCTCCTGAATAGAAGCAAACATTTCTAAGTCTTAGTTCAAGTGAGAGTTAGAGCTTTGAGCAGAGAGCACTGGTTCCTCCAAGAGTTATTGTTGCAAATTCTTTCTTGGAGTGTCTACTCCTAGACGGGTGTAGGAGTTGCTGTGACCACCCAAGTTGTGTGGGCTAGTACAGTAGTTTGTGAAGGTGATCTGAGATCTACCTGCTGCAAGGTGAAAGGACTTCCACAAGCAAGAGAAAGAGACCTAAAAACTTAGATACTCGGAGAACAAGCATGATTCAGTGCTGGTGATCTCTTCGGAGTAGCCTCTCCAACGGAGACGTACCATCTCTGAAAAGAGTGGAAACTTCGGTGAAAAATCCCTTGTCTCTCTGAGTACTTTACATTCAGTACTTACTTGCTCATCTGATTTGCATGCTTGTGTGATTCACTATCATATACAATCCAGCTGTAATCCTTTCTCATTGCCTGTGTTAATCTAGCTGTGTCACAGTTGCTTTATTGCTTATCACATATCTGTGCCAGTTACCTGTTACACAGCTATCTGTCATATACATCTATTTAGGGCTTTCTGTTTACCTGTGTTATCCACCTATGTGATAGCTGTGTGTTAATTTACATATCAAATACTGCCTGAGTAGTTGACCTGTCTCACAGCTAGCTCAACCCTTCAACCTGTTAAGCCTTAATCTTGATAAAGTGAAGTAATTGTTTAAAATTGGTTAGCCTCCTATTCACCCCCCTCTAGTCGGCACCTACGATCCTTTCAATTGGTATCAAAGCTGGTTGCTCTTTGAATTGGCCTAACAGCCAGAGTTTAAAGGATGTCGGGCTATGAGGGCAAAATCCCTATCTTTGATGGAACTAACTATGCATTCTGGAAAAGAAAGATGCAAATGCATCTTATCACTATAGACCCAAATGTTTGGGAGGTTGTGAATGCAGGCTACAGGTTGGAAGACACCATAATACCAAGCATCAACGATAAAAGAAATATCCAGAATAATACAAGAGCTACCACAGCCATATTCATGGGCCTTCAAGAACATGAGTTCAACAGAGTCAGCACCATGGACTCTGCCAAGGAAATCTGGGACACTTTAGAGCAGATATATGAGGGTAGCAACACTCTAAAGAAGTCCAAGAGAAGCCTGACTGGAATCAAAGCTGGAAAGATTTGAGTATGAACATGGTGTAGACATAAATTCCCTGTTCTCAAGACTCACTATTATCACAAACTAGCTGAGGGCACTTGAATCAAATCGAGTTGATGATGAAGATGTGATAAAGAAGTTTCTGTCAGTGCTGCCAAAGCCCTACAGAACTCTAGTACTGATGCTGAAAGAGAAGGACGGTTTTGATCAGATGAAGCCCACAGAAGTGTTAGGAAGGATACTAACACATGAGATCGAGATCAAGCAGCAAACCAAGCACAACCTATCTTCCTCACTCAAGAAGAATATTGCATTGAAGACTACTACCTTAGTTTCACAACCTGAAAGTGAAGGTAGTGAAGACCTGGATGAGGAGATGACCAGTAGAGAAGAAACTGAGCTAAATCTGCTCACAAGAAACTTCAAAAAATTCTATAAGAAGAAGAAGCAGTTTGGCTCAAGTGTCAGATTCAGAGGCAAGAAGCTAGTCAAGGATAACAAATGCTTTGATTGCGGTAAAGAAGGTCATTTTGCTGCTGATTGTCCAGCCAAGAAGAAGGATAACAGCCAATACAAGAAGAACAAAGACTTCCATGGGAGGAAGAAGACTTTCAACAACAAGCATCCAACTTATGCCAAGAATAAAGCTACTGTAAGAGCATATGTTGGACAAGCTTGGATATCTGATGATTCAGGCTCAGAGGAAGAATCAGAAGAGGAAGGAGAAGTTGCAGGCATTGCCATCAGCATGGCTGATGTGGCCAGCTGTGACACAGCCAAGTCACACAGCTCCAACATCAATGCCAACGCTGACCAGCAGTCATCCATCTCTGCTCCTCTTTGCCTCATGGCCAAATAATCTAAGGTACTTACTGAGGATGACTTTCCTGATTATGCTAAACTAATGGGTATCTTGGAAAGAACGGATAAGGCCTATGGCAAGGAGAGGAAGGAAAACATATCCCTAAGGGATAAGCTCAGGGAGCTCAGAGAAACCTGCGATGAAGTTATGGATGACAGGGAGAACCTCAGGCTGGATCAGGAGAACTTGGAGATTGCTCATGACAAGCTTAAGCAAGCTCATGAGCTTCTTCTCAAGGAGCATGAGGAGCTCAAGGCAATGCATACCAAATGCATTGATGATGCTAACTCTCCTATTGCTTTTGATATTATATCTTTGCCTACTACTGCAACTGTTGAAACTTGTTTAAATTGTGCTACTCGCATAAATGTTCTGACATCCACAGGTGTTGTATCTGATAACTCCAATGAGGCTTCAACCTCTATTGTAGCTAACTTTGTGGATGCAGATGAGCACAATAAGCTCAAGGAGGAGCTTGAAGAAATCAAAAGACTAATGAGGAAAGGTCTTTGCACTGCCAACATTGGCATGCAAAACTATAAAATGATTAGAGCTAAAATGCTCAGAAAGAATAATGGCTAGAAGGGCCTGGGTTATATTCTTGTCATAAGTAAAGATAAACTGCTGCTATCACTAACCCTAATCTTGCAGCAAAATTCGTGAGACAGGCAGGTACAAATGACAACAACCTTGTTGGTCATAAGAACAGGAATGTGGTGAAAATTCCATCTAACCCATTCTATGTTCTGTAAAAGGACAGGAAAGGCATGATAGTGGCCAAGTATGTTGGCCCCAGGCATCAGAAAAGGTGGTCACCTGTCATCTGTGTTCCAAAGACCACAGTTGCCTGTGTCACTGGTATCCCACACAGCTATGGAACCACCGGTGTCACAGGTAGCTCACACAGTTCACTAACCCCTTTGCCTAAGGATGCAGGTGATAGTTAGCCCAGGAGGATCCATGTGATATCATCCATAGCAAAGGCTATGAAATGTAAGAACTTGCCTTCTAACCCTATCACTGCAATTTCTGCATATGACAAAGTTACTAAGGGAACCAAACTAGTTTGGGTCCCTAAGTCGCATAACTAAACTTGCAGGACACTGTCTCCAGTGGAACTGATTGGATTGTGGACAGTGGATGTACACAACATATGACTGGAGGCAGAGAAAGAGTTTGTAGAGATCACCAATGAGAATCTGCCCAGCAAACATGCGATCTATGCAGATAACTCCAAGGGAAAGGTAAATGGCATTGGTAAAGTTGTCATATCTGAACATCATTCCTTATCAAATATTATGGTTGTGGATCAGATAGGCTATAGTCTAATGTCTATGTCACAGCTGTGTGACACAGGTATGAAAGTCATTTTCTATCCTGATGAGGTTATAGCTTCTAAACTATCTGATGATTCACAAGTGTTCAAAGGATGCAGGTCTGCAAAGTTGTACATTGTTAATTTCAATGAACAGCCTGCAGCAGCTCCATGGTGCCTCATGGCCAAGTCCAGTGTCGGCTGGCTGTGGCACAGGCGGCTAGGACATGCAGGGATGAAGCTTCTCAGCAAGCTGAGCAAATATGACTATGTCATAGGCTTGGAGAAGGTGAAGTTTGAAAAGGACAAACCCTGCAGTTCATGTCAAGCCGGCAAACAAGTTGGAGCTGCCCATCGTCCCAAGAACATCATGACCACCACCACTCCTTTTGAGCTCATACACATTGACCCTATTTGGTCCTACTACATATGAGAGCTTGGGAGGTAACAAGTATGGTTTTGTCATTGTAGATGATTTTTCTCGCTATACTTGGGTGTTCTTTTTGAAGGAAAAGACACAGGTTTAGAGGAAATTCAAGCATCTCATAGTCAGTGCAAAATGAGTGGAAAGTAAATCTGGTCAAGGTCAGAGTGACAATGGGAGTGAGTTCAACAATTCCAAGGTGGAGGCATTTCTGGACAAGCATGGAATCAAGCATGGATTCTCAAGTCTATATGCTCCAGAGCAAAATGGTGTGGTGGAAAGGAAGAACAGAACGTTGATAGAGATGGCAAGGACACTACTCAATGAGTACAAGACTTCACCAAGATTTTGGGCTGAAGCTGTCAACACTGTCTGCCACTCCATCAACAGGCTATATCTACATCCACTGCTCAAGAAGACACCATATGAGCTACTTACCAACTCCAAGCCAACTGTCTCATACTTCAGGGTATTTGGTTGTAAGTACTACATACTTAGAAAAGGCAAACGCCTCTCTAAGTTTGAAGCTAAATCTGATGTTGGTATTTTCCTTGGTTATTCCACTAACTCCCATGCCTATAGAGTTTTTAACACCTCCACAAAGGTTGTTGAAGAATCTATAGACGTGGACTTTGATGAGTCTTATGGCTCCCAAAGAGAGCAAGTTGCTAATGATGTAGGGAGCAAGGATATTCTCAAGAAATCCACTGGTGAGATCAGACCTACTGTCAAGGAGGAATCTGCCTCACAAAGTGATCATGAACCACCTGCTCCACCACTGTGTGAAGACACTGGAGAGCAAGACATCAAGTTCGAGTACTACCCAGCCAATGATCAACTGGTGTAGAGGACCTGTCTCAGCCAGCTGTGTCACAGGAAGAACCAGCTATGTCACAGGCAACACTAACAGCTGTGACATAGGTGGTTAACCCCGAACCCCTTGTGATCAGCAGGCTGCAGAAGGATCACCCTGTTGACCAAATCATTAGTGCCATTAATAGGGGAGTGACTACTCGTTCTCGTATTGCAAATTTATGTGAACATTACTCTTTTGTCTCCAGTGTTGAACCCAGGACCATAAATGAAGCTCTCAAGGATGCTAATTGGATAAATGCCATGCATGAAGAGCTGAACCAGTTTGAAAGAAATCAAGTCTGGTCCCTGGTGGAAAGACCCCATGACCATAATGTCATTGTAACCAAGTGGGATCTTCAGGAACAAACAAGACACAAATGGACTGGTGGTGAGAAACAAAGCAAGACTAGTTGCTCAAGGCTTCACTCAAGTGGAAAGTCTGGACTTTGGTGAAACATTTGCTCCAGTGACAAGACTTGAAGCCATTAGATTCTACTTGCATATGCTACTCATCATAACATCAAGCTCTACCAAATGGATGTGAAGTCAGCCTTCCTAAATGGTAATCTTTCTGAACTAGTGTATGTTGAGCAGCCACCTGGTTTTGAAGATGCTAAGAAACCACATCATGTCTACAAATTGCACAAAGCACTATATGGTCTAAAACAAGCACCTAGAGCATAGTATGATACACTGAAAGAATTTCTGATCAAAAATGGATTTAAAATGGGCTTAGTTGACACAACTCTATTCACTAAGAAAAATGGAAAGGACTTATTTGTGTGCCAAATTTATGTCGATGACATAATATTTGGTAGTACTAACCGTTCAATGAGTGATGAGTTTAGCAAGATGACGACCAAGAGGTTTGAGATGTCTTTGGATGGAGAACTCAAGTACTTCCTAGGACTTCAAATCAAGCAACTTAGGGAAGGGACATTCATCTCACAAGAAAAGTTCACCAAGGACATCATCACCAAGTTTGGTATGAAGGGTGCAAAGCCTATTCACACTCTCATGCAAACTAATGGTCATCTGAACTTAAACATTGAAGGTAAATCTGTTGATTAGAAAGAATTTAGATCCATGATAGGTTCTTTATTATACCTATGTGCATCTAAGCCAGATATTATGTCGAGTGTATGCATGTGTGCTAGATTCTAAACTAACCTAAGGACTGTCACAGAGTGGCAGTACGTAGGATTCTTAGATATTTAATTCAAACTTCAGGGTTTGGTTTGTGGTACCCCAAAGGTGCAAACTTTGAGCTAGTTGGTTATTTTGATAGTGACTATGCAGGGTGTAAGGTTGACCGAACAAGCACCTCTGGTACTTGTCAATTCTTAGGGCACTCCTTGGTGTCCTGGTCATCCAAGAAACAAAACTCGGTAGCCCTTTCCACTGCAGAAGCTGAGTATATAGCTGCTGGTAGTTGTTGTGCTCAATTATTATGGATGAGGTAGACCTTGAAAGATTTCAACATATCTTTTAATCAAGTACCCCTCTTCTGTGATAATGAAAGTGCAATTAAGTTAGCCAACAACCCAGTACACCACCAAAGATCCAAACACATTGAAGTGAGACACCACTTCCTTAGAGATCATATGGAGAAAGGAGATATACAGCTATGCCATGTAAGGACTGAAAATAATTAGCTGATATTTTCACCAAACCTTTAGATGAGGCTAGGTTCTGTGCTCTGAGGAGTGAATTGAATATCATTGATGTCTCAAACTTGCTATAAAAGGTTTGCTTGGTGTCTAGCTCATATGTTCATATTGTTTATGATGTCTATGCTTTTCATCTGTGTCACCTACCTGTGTTACAGGTATGCCTTGTGTTGAGAGTTTTCACTGAGCTGTTTAAGCACATCTTTTATGTGCATATTTTTCAATCCTATCTGGGTTTTTCTAGATTAACTCTTGTTAGTTTTAGCTTTGCTTGTTTGATTTTCTGGCAAACTGACATTGAGAAGATTTCATAAGGACCCTCTATAGTGCTCAAGTGCTTTCTCTCATATCAAATTCTCTCTATCATGTTGCTCCAAATGAAAAACTTGTCACCTGAGTCATCCATCTGTGTCTCAGGTGAATTCCTTTGAATTCCATAGGTCACAGGGTATCCTTTAACTCACCTGTGTCACAGGTCATCTAGTCAGCTATGATATAGCCACTTTAAAAACCCTTCGGCCTATATAAAGGGACTCGCGTTTCCCAAAAAACCCTGTTCGACCACAGAAACCCCAAGCTTCTGCTGAGCGCCAATTTCAAGAGTTTTCATCAAAATCGTGGTTTCCGTCCCACCAAAGATTTTCAACTCATCAGAGAAGCTTTCCAAGGCTCTTCAACATTGTTTCATCCATGCCTTGCAAAGCTTTCGATCAAAGTAAGCATTAGCAAGCCCCTCTTGTGCTTAAAGCTAGCTTCATGTCAATGCAATCGCTCAAGAACTTAATCCAGTAGCGCATTGTCCTTAATTAGGGTTGGTTCCTCGTTTGTTTAGCTTTCTGAACACATCTAGCGTGAAACTTAGGGGCAAAATCTTATTAAACCCTAGTTTTCATGAATCTGCCTTCCGCCTCCGTGCGTATCTGTGTCACCGCTATGGTCTCACCTGTCACACCGGTATACCCATTCAACGGGCAGAGATCCTTAGTTTAGCTCTAAGTCCTCACCTGTGTCATCTTGTTCTCACACAGGTGGCCAACACAGCTACTATCTTCTGCATTTGGGAGCACATCTTTTCTTATTCTTCCTCATCTTTCTCGTTTCTAAAGATGTCTTCAGGTTCAAAAAGAGAGGATAGTGGCCTCAAATGGTCAGATCCCGAAGAGTCAAGCAGAGAGATGATTATCTCAGACTCTGATCAAGAGAGAGAGAGAGAGGTTGAGGCTGAGAGAAGAAGCTCTTCAGAGAAAAAGAGCTCAGCAGAAAGTTTACAGGCAAAGAAAAGTTGCTGAGAAGAAAGCTGCTACTGTAGCATCTAAAGCTGGTCAGTCCAGTTCAGCACAGCCATTCTTATCCAAGAGGACAAGATCCTCATCAGATGCTGATCAGATATCTGTGAGCAAGTCAGCTGCAAAGAAGCACAGGCAAGCAGTAAGAAGGGTCAAGACAACCTCTGTTGCAAATGTAGTGCTGCCAAGGGGCACTCTATCTATCCAAGAGGCTCAGGCTGAGGAAGTTGATCCTTCTATCCAAGAAGCCATCATTGAAAATGACAAGGTCATTCTAGAAGAGATGGACAATCTTTCAGAACAGATCCGTACAGAAACAGATGAAAGGGTGAAGAAGCAACTTCTTGAGCTATTCTCTGCTAAGAATCATCAACTGTCAGTACACTCTAGGCCAATATCTTGTGCTATCCCAGAGCCAACAGATGAAGATAAGGTTCTTTTGAGAGAAATTGCAGATTTGCATTTTCAGATGCAGGCAGCCACCTCAGCATCGGCCAAGAATGTTTTGAAACAGCTAATCCTTGAGAAGCAAAAAATGTTCTCTTACAACTCTCAATCAGCTTCAGCATCAAAACCCATTGAGGTTCATAGTTCTGATGCCAGGGATCATCATCTTCTTTAACAAATGTCTGAACTGATTGCTACAATGAGAAATGTCCGCACAGGACCTGCTAGGAACGCTCTGAAGGAACAACTCAGAATGAAGTGACAATTGCTGTCTCCTGAGCTCAGAAAAAAAAATCTGATGAAGCCATGCTCAAACGTAGTTTCACACGAAGGAGATCTGCAACCGTAGTAATCTCTGATGTGCCTCAGGCCCAGAAGCAGTCAGATGCAGGCGTTGCAATCATCTCTGAAACCTCACGGAGCTCCAAACCATCGATGAAAGAACAGCTGGTTCAACAATAGGAGACTCTGAAGGAGTTAAAGAAGGAGATCTCACCACCTGTGGCACAGGTGGCTGACACAGCTAAAGCAAGTATGCACACCTATCAAAGAAAAAGGAAGAAGAATTCTAGCTCAATCAGTACTGAGACTCTCTCATCTTAGGATGTGCATAGACCAATATCCCCTTCACAGTTCCTAGTTTCTGAGACAGAGAAAGAAGCTGCAGAGAAGGCCCTTGCACCCTCTTCATCACCCAAGGCTGGGACAGATAAGCCTTCGAAAGCTGTTCAGACTTCATCTCCACAGCTATCCCAACCAGCTGTGTCTCAGGCAGCAGATGCCCTAGTGCAAGCTCCGCAACTGCCTTTGCCATCAGTGTCACAGCCAGTTGACATCGAGGTCACTTCACCTGTTGCTCATCCCTCACAGTCCCCACCTGTGGCACAGGCCAGTGACCCAGCTGTAGCAGAAGAAAGCTCTGAAAGTACGTCAGATGATGGCAGGGGTGTTTTAGTGACCCCTCCAAGAGCAAGGGAGCCTCAATCAGACTCTGACAAAGAATATATAGCTGAAGAAACATCCTCCAGCTCAGAGTCAGAACAAGAGGCAGCATACTTCTCAGTTGACAAGGAATATATTGAATCAGCTTGCTCTGACCCCAGATTTCACAATGAAAAATAGAAGGGGGTCTATCATGAAATCCTATTAGCTAAAGGATTTGGAGATTGCAAAGCCATTGATTGGGATGCTCTCTCAGACTCTAGGCTGCGTGCCCTTCCATCTCTTATTCAAGCAGCAGGTCTTGAGTTCCTGAGCAATCTACAACAAGGATATGATCCAGAAGTGATTAGAGAGTTCTATGCCACAGTATGGGTAGAACAAGATAATCAAGACATCATGATCTAGAGAACAAGAGGCCAGCTCCTATCCATAACAGCTCCAGAATTCAACAGTCTGTTTAGAGCACCAGTAGAGCCCAATATGCTAAATCTTTTCAGATTAGAGCCAGTTCCAAATGAAGTGAGAAGAAAATTCTATCCAAGGAATTTCTCCTTCCCTGCAAATGCTCCAGTAGATCATGTCTACTTCAGGGGCATTACGGTCACTGCAAAGCATCTTGTGAAGATCCTCGATGTTACCATTCAACCCAAAGGAGGAAACACAGATGTAGTCTATTCTCCTGTCTGGGAAGTGCTGGTCCACATAGCAAAGAATCAACATTTGATATTGCTAGATTCATTTTTCATGAAATAGATGCAGTGCAGAAAGACAAGAAAACAAAGTTGAGGTATGGCTCATACCAGAGTTTGATATTTCTGTCAAGACATCCAAGACTCAGCTCAAACCTCAAGCTGATGACAATCCAGATGAAGTTGTTGTTCCTGCTCTGTTTGGAGATATTTCAGATACAGTTGTGCCAGTCCCTAGTGACACAGCTGTTCCAACAGCAACTCAGATGCCACCTCAAGACCACAGCCCTCATCACCAAGTACCCACCGGTGTCACAGCTGATATTCCTGCAGCTGGCCCAGCTGAGCTGGTATCTGTGACACAGGTAGCCGATGATGGCTCTCTCTCTACCTCTCTGATGTCTCAAACAGCTGCCAGAGCTTACCAAAACAAAGTCATGCCTACTCAGTTTGCTGCTCTGCGCAAAGAGAATCTCCAGCTCCGAGAAGAAGTAACCAGTCTACACACCAAGGTTGATCAAATGCAGACTCAACTCTCAGAGATTCTTCAGCTTTTGAGATCCAAGCCAACCTGAAGCTTCTTTTCCCTTAACCCCTTTCTGGTGTCTTAGTGGAAAAGGGGGAGAGATGCAAGGGGAGAGGTGCAGAAGGAGAAGAGCTTTCTTTTATAAGGGAGAGTTATAAGGGGAGTGGAGAGTTTTGCTGTGTATCAAGACTTGTTCTTATTCTGATTTCTTAGGTCTTGAGCACACTTGTCTCTTCTGAAATGATGCAGTTCTCTTTGTGTTCTGATCTATGCCATTATGTCATGTTCATGGGCTGATATGTGGTTTTGCTCTGATCTGATTCATGCTATAATTCTTCACACATATTATTATGCTTCATATATATATGTTTGCTCTGAACATAACTCATGTTAAATGAATACTCAGAACATGCTTTAAAAGAAACTCTAAAGCTGCATCATTATCAACTCAGTTCAGTCTATTAATCATGATTCATTTATTGCTCTGAACTGATGAAATGTAAGTTGTGAGAATATACTACTCAAGTTTTAAATTCAGATCTGTGCATTTGCATTCCAAAAGCAAATCTTTTATGCATAGCTTCAGGGGGAGTATATTCTGACAACTTGCACATGTATTACTCATTCATATCTTTATTTGATATTTGTGAATGGGTTGCCACTAACCACCAAAAAGGGGGAGATTGAAAGAGTATCTAGGCCCCTAAATGGTTTTGATGGTTAATGGCAACCTAAACTGGAATCTAATGTTTACAATGAGTGTAAGCAGGATGAGTAGGTTCCAGGAAGAGGATTCATCTAGGAAAGGATGACCACCCAAAAGTACAAAGGTGGTTTCCAGGACAAGGAGATAGCTGCATTAGGCAGCTGTGCCACAGCTGTGAAAAAGCTAGTGCTGTGCAAGGAGTTGCAAGCAAGGTGATGGTGGCTTGATGCGTCAAGGGCCGTGACTACAGTTGGTGGAAGCTGAAGCCTAGGTTTGCTAGTTTTCTTGAGTCCTTAGGAAACACCTGTACTATCAAGAGGGATGAAGTAGCAATGATTTTTGGAGGTTCTTTTGCTCAATGCTCAGAGTGTTGGACAGCGACACTGATGCCTTGAGGTCAGTGGCCCTGTGACAACAGTTTTGCACAAGTGTGAAACTGGGGTTGTGCTAGCACACTGCTGTGCTAGCTTCCTAAAACCCTAGAGCCAAAGTTACATGTGTGGCACAGCTGTGTCATAGGTGAACAACCGCTCTATGACTCAGGTACATCTCTGTGCCAGGGGAGAGCTTATAAATGCTAAGAGAACTGCACTGCGATAGTCTGTCTGCTGAGTCAGAAGACTGTTGGAGGTTCTCTCCTGAGTAGGCATCAGAGTTAGTGTGTGCGCTGAGGGCATGTAATGTGCCAAGACCGGGCTGAGTAATGAGGCTATGTCAGTTAGGGTTTCACCTGTGTCAGCCTCCGGTGACACATGTGTCGGTCTGCCTGAGCCGATTACCATTGTGCGTTGTGATTAGCTGTGCCACCGGTGCCTGTCACTGGTGACCCACTTAATCCTACGTGGCATGAGTGTAACGGTTAGGTGCTTGTGGACTCTATATATAGAGGACCAGGGGAGGTCTCGGACCTCAACCTTTGCCAAACCTCTGCAATCCATTTCGACCGTTGCAAACCTCTTTTCTCCTGAACAGAAGCAAACCTTCCTAAGTCTTAGTTCAAGTGAGAGTTAGAGTTTCAGCAGAGAGCACTGGCTACTCCAAGAGTTATTTGTTGCAGATTCTTGCTTGGAGTGTCTACTCCTAGACGGGTGTAGGAGTTGCTATGACCACCCAAACTTGTGTGGGATGGTACAGTAGTTTGTGAAGGTGATCTGAGGTCTACCTGCTGCAAGGCGAAAGGACTTCCACAAGCAAGAGAAAGAGATTTGAAAACTTAGGTACTCGGAGAACAAGCACGATTCAGTGCTGGTAATCTGTTCGGAGTAACCTCTCCAACGGAGACGTACCATCTCTGAAAAGAGTGGGAACTTCGGTGAAAAATCCCTTGTCTCTCTAAGTACTTTACATTCAGTACTTACTTGCTCATCTGATTTGCATGCTTGTGTGATTCACTCTCATGTACAATCCAGCTATAATCCTTTCTCATTGCCTGTGTTACTCTAGCTGTTTCACAGTTGCTTTATTGCTTATCACGTATCTGTGCCAGTTACCTATTACATAGCTATCTGTCATATACATTTGTTTAGGGCTTTCTGTTTACCTGTGTTATCCACCTGTTTGACAGCTGTGTGTTAATTTACATATCAAACACTACCTGAGTAGTTGACCTGTCTCACAGCTAGCTAAACCCTTCAACCTGTTAAGCCTTAATCTTGATAAAGTGAAGTAATTGTTTAGAATTGGTTAGCCTCCTATTCACCCCCTTCTAGTCGGCACCTACGATCCTTTCATACTCTACCAATGGCCACTAGTGAGCAACAAGACGAGATTGTGTCATGTGGGTAAAGTGTACAACCTCTGCAGAGTGTCAAACTAATTGATTAGCCGTATCCACGGTCACGGATGTCACATAACTCATTCCTGATGAAAAGGACCTGTCTTTCTCCCCCTTGCTAATTCCCTCTACCCCAGTTCTGGAAATGTGAAAAGGTGGTTGGAACCTATGGATGAGTTTAGGCCGGATGCCTTACTCACATGTGTTGGTCGTGGACCCTCACATTTATGAGAAATACCCCTAATAGTAAAACTAGTTTTCATCAAAATGATGCCTTCGAAATTACTGTACTATTACAACCAAAGCTGATTTTATGCAAAAGAGCCATAAAACCCTCCCTTTCCTTAAGCATGCACGTAGTCGTAGGCTTGCTAATGAGGGGGCACACTGGGTATGTGAAGTACTCATTGAGCATGTTGTTTGTTAGACGTGTTTAGATATCTATCAGGATGATGAAGACTATGAGGTATCTTCTACGTCAATGCTGAGGTTTAGGTCACATGGCCTCCGTCGACTGCCTGTGGTTGAGATGGAGACATCTACGCTTTATTTTCCGCTGTGTTTCTGAATGGTAAGGGACATAAGTCCCAGTTACTTTATTTAGTCATATCGCTGCTACAACACAAATTGTTTATGTTTCTAAAATGCTTCGTGATGTGTGCAGTGGTATCAATTCGCTTGTGTTCATCAGCTTGATCCTGGACTGATGAAGAGATACACAGGGAGGGTCTGGAAGTTAAGCCTGGATCCTCACATCCCATGATCACATGGAGATCGTGAGGATGCTAGTTAGGCGAGCTTATCGGCGAGGTGGTTATCCTTTCTCGGGATGTACCTAACCTTGAGTCCGATGAATTTCTTTTCCAGCTTTCTCATCTCCGAAAGGTAAGCCACCGTGGTCTTATCTAAGATTTGATAGTCCTTGCTAACTTGCGTCACCACTAGCTACGAGTCCCAACTCACCAACACGCATCGGATGCCAAGCGTAGAAGCTACTCAGAGTCTTGCGAGCAAACCTTCATGCTCATCCACATTATTAGTGGCAAGGAAATCGATTTGCAATACATATTGCAGGCTTTCTCCAGTCGGAGAAGTGATTACAATCCCAGCCCCCGAGCCTTGAAGCGTGAGCGATCTGTCAAAGTGTAGTTTCTAGATGTCTGACTTGTCGGGTAGTGTCTGCTGAGGCTACATGGGCTCGGATCACTCGGTGATGAAGTCGGCGAGTGCTTATGATTTGATTGCTGTGCATGGGTAAAGCAGATGTCGAACTCTTCGAGTTCTACAGCCCACTTGGCGATTATGCCGATAACGTCTCTGTCGTAGAGGATATCTTTGAGTGGGAATGTGGATGGTTTGATGATCTTGTGAGCCTGGAAATAGTGTTGTAGCTTGCAAGAGACTGTGAGTACCATATAGAGTAGTTTCTGTACTTGCGAGTAGCGCTCCTTTAGTCTGTGAAGGACTTCACTGATGTAGTACATTGGTCGTTATACCTTTTCTCGCTTATCGGGCTCTTCACGTTCCACCACCAAGACTCCGCTACGGCTCTTGGTCCGGCTTCGATGTAAAGCCAAAGTTCCTCCTCTGGGTTGGGAGCAACTAGCATAAGGGGGGATGAAAGATAACTTTTGAGAACTTGGAATGTCTTTTCTCACTCTTCTGACCAAATGAAACCATTGTGTTGTCATAGTAACTTGAAGAAAGGTAGCCCCCTGTCTCCGAGATGGGAGATAAAGCGGTTGAGTGCGGCTATGCACCGGGTTAGCTTCTGGAATTCTCATACTGACCTCGGAGACTGCATTTCCATGATTGCTCGGATCTTCTCAAGGTTGGCTTTGATTCCTCGATGTGAAACTAGAAATCTGAGTAGCTTTCCTGTATCGACTCTTAATGCGCACTTTTCTGGGTTAAGCATGATATGGTTTCTTCGTAGATTGGTAAAGGTATCGACTAGGTCACTGAGAAGGCCCTCTTTTTTCTTTGATTTGACAACAAGGTCATCGACGTAGGCCTCGATGTTTTGGCCGATTTGGTCATGTAAGGCGAGTTGCATTCCGCGCTGATACGTAGCTCAAGTGTTTTTCAACCCAAAAAGTATCATTGTATAAAAAATACCCCAAAAGGAGTTATAAAGGAGGTTATCTCCTCATCCTCTGGACACATACTTATCTAGTGGTAACCAGGGTATGTGTCGAGAAGGCATAAGGTAGTCACACCTGGGTGGAGTCTACTATTTGATCTATTCTAGGTAGAGGGAAAGCGTCTTTTAGGCAGGCCTTGTTGAGTTCGGTGAAGTCCACGCACATGCGCCATTTTCTGTTTGCTTTTTGAACCATGACTAGGTTGGCCAGCCACTCGGAGCAATCAACCTCTCGGATGAACTCTACCTTCAAGAGCTTCACGATCTCTACCTTGATGGCGTCTTTCTGGTCGCGAACAAACCACCAGAGGTTCTATTTTATAGGTTTGGCATCAGGGTGGATAGCTAATTTGTGCTCAATCACCTCCCTGGGGATACCGGGCATGTCAGATCGTTGCCATGCAAATACGTCTGTGTTTGCCCGGAGGAAGGTGATGAGCTCGAGTTCCTATTTTTGCTCTAGGTTGGAGCCAATCCGAATGGACTTGGATGGCTCCGCTAGGTCCAGAGGAACAATTTTCACCTTGCCATGGGTCTTTATGACTACTTTAGGTCTCGAGTGCTTGATATCCTTGTTGGCTTGGCGTTGTTCGGCTATGTCTAGGCTGCAATTGTTGTTGTGTAAGCCGGCATGTGGGTAGCCTTGGACCGTGATGACACCTGTCTGACCTAGGATCTTCACGCATTGATAAGCATAGTGTGTGGCAGCCATGAATTTATCGAGGGTTGGTCGCCTAAGATAGCGTTGTAAGCCATCTCGAAATCGACCACATCAACCAGAACCTTCTCTTTTCGGAAGTTATCTGGTTTCCTAATGGTTATCGGGAGTGAAAGTGCATCCACTCCCATGGAGCTTGGAAGGATGGCTATCTTGCCCCAGAGTTTGGTTTTGATGGTTATTGGCAATCCTCACCTGTGTCTAATGTTTTGCAATGAGTGTGAACAGGGATTAGATGGACAGGTGAAAGCTGAAGTGAGACAACTGTTGATGATGAGCCCTAAAAAGAGCAAGGAACTGGGAAGGTCAGAAGGACCAGCTGAGCTAGGTTCCTGAGGCACAGTTGCGAGGAAGCCGAGGCTGTGCTCGAGGGCAAGCGAGGTGATGGTTGCTTGATGGAGTTCAAGGGCCGTGAATGCAAGCTGGATAAGTCCTGGAGGAGCTAGGAAGCTGGTGGATCAGGACCAAGGGTTCTCTGTGCGTCTACAAGGGCAGTCGTCTTCGGTGAAGAAGCTTGGAACCAGTGCCAAGGGTCTAAGCGAGCTGGTCAGGGACTGTGGCGAGGCCATTGCTCTCTGGTCAGTTGGAGGCTTGTAGTGAGCCGGCCAGAGTTGTGCTCAGGTGCTGCCTGAGGCAACCGAGTCCACCTGAGTTTGGCATCTGAGACTCAGGTGGGTAGCTCAGCCGTGGCTAGTAGGTTACCAGAGGTGCACGTTAGCTGAGTCTCAGATAGGTTAGGTCTGGTGGCTCTTTGTCTGACGTGGCATGAGGGTAACGGCTAGCTGCCAGGGACCCTATAAATAGGGAACCTGGGGAGGTTTTCAACCTCGAACCTTTACCCAACCTTTGCCTCTAACCCGAAAGCAACCTGTTGAGAAAGAAAGAGCTCTAGGTCTCCAAGTGAGTGTTGCCTGCGTGCATCCATCGTGAGAGTGAGTTACTTAGTCCTTCAGGTGTAATCTTCGAGGTACTGGTTCCTCCAAGAGTGGGAGTGCTCTTGGAGTTGGTGAGCAAGCCAAGTCTTGTGTGGCTGCCACCAAGAGTCTGTGAGGGCGATTCGGGTCTGCCTGTCTTGCAGCAGCAAGATAAAAGGATTCCACACAAGAAAGGTACTCGAGGAAAGAGCACGTTTTGGTGCCGGCTGTGAGAACAGCTTCCTCAACGGAGACGTACTGCTTCGCAAGAAGTAGGAACTTCGGTAAAACAAATCATTGTGTGCTTTACTTTCTGTCTTGTGATCTGCTCTTACTTATTCTGATATCTATGTATGCTTAGATCACTAGAGCACCTTTATTTGTTGCACACTAACTGAGTTTCCTCACCTGAGACTCAGTTAGCTCCTGCTAAAGCTAGTACCTTTCCTGTTCACGTCATCTGATGCACTCACCTGACTCTCACACCTGAGACTCAGTTAGCTCTGAATATAACTTGCTCTACATCAGCTGAGTTTACTATCTGAGTGACTGGTGTTTATCTGATATATCTTGCTGAGTCTCAGTTACCTGCATCAGTTGCATATATTTTCTCTAGGATTGACCTATCTTCAGAAGAGAAACCCATTAGGCATTTTAATTTCTAGAGCCGACCTATTCACCCCCCCTCTAGTCGACTCCTGAGATCCCTTTCAAGTGGTATCAGAGCAAGGTTGCTCATAATTGGCTTAACAGCCAGAGTCTAAAGGATGTCGAACTATGAGGGTAGAGTTCCTATGTTTGATGGTACTAATTATGCCTTTTGGAAGCGGAAGATGCAAATGCATCTTACTGCACTTGACCCAGATGTATGGAAGATTGTCACAACAGGTCTTGATGTGATTGATGAGAGCAATCCCACTGATCAAGAGAAGATCAGCATCAAGAACAATGCTAGAGCTGCCAATGCTATCTATATGGGACTGCAAGAGCATGACTTCAACCGTGTCTGCACCTTTGAGGAAGCCAGAGATATATGGTTCACACTTCAGGCCATCTATGAAGGTAGTGACACGTTGAAGAGGTCCAAGAAAGATGTGCTGGAGCATGAACTTGACAACTTCCATTACCAACCTGGAGAGGACATGAATTCCATCTTCACAAGACTTACCATGATCACTAACCAGCTGAAAGCCCTTGGGTCCAACAGAGTGGAAGATGGAGATGTGATCAAGAAGTTCCTCTTTGTGCTTCCCAAGCCTTATCACACTCTGCGTCTGATGATGAAAGAAAAGGATGGCTTTGACAGATTGAAGCCCACAGATGTCCTCGGTAGAATGCTCACTCATGAGATGGAGCTAAATCACTCCAAGAAGCATGCTATCACCTCTGGGAAGAACAAGGACATAGCCCTCAAGGCAGTGGCCACTCACAGGGACTCAAGTGATGAAGAGGAAGATCCAGATGAAGAGATGTCCACTGATGAGGAGAATGAGCTTGCCATGCTTACTCGGAACTTCAGAAAGTTCTATCAAAGGAAGAAGTTCTCAGGCTCAGCTGATAGATTCAAAGGGAAGAAGCAACTCAGTGACAAGAAGTGTTTTGAGTGTGGTGACTCAGGACATTTCATTGCTGATTGTCCCAAAAAGAGCAAGAGACAAGAGGATGGCAAGTACAAGAAGAAGGAGATCATTGTCAAGAAGAAGTACAAAGAAGGGAGGCCTCCCATATTCAGAAAGAAGAAGACCTCTGCTGCCAGAGCTTATGTGGGACAAGCCTGGGTCTCAGATGACTCAGAGTCAGAGGAGGAGTCAGAGGAAGAAACTGAGCTTGCTGGGTTAGCCATCTGTGTCTCAGGTGGATCTCTCAGGAGTCCAACTGAGCCAGGAGAAGACTCAGTTGGGTCACTCAGCTGCGCACCCGAGTCAGACTCTCTCTTCGACAAGGATGCAGATCCTACATATGCTGAGACTCCAGCCCTATGCCTTATGGCTAAAGGCAGCAAGGTAATGACTGAGGATGACTTCCCTGATTATGCTCAACTAATGGATATTCTTGACAGGACAGAGAAGCTCCTTCAGAAAGAGAGAAAAGAAAACATCTCTCTCAGGGACAAACTAACTGACATGCAGGTGTCCCTTGATAATGCACAAGATGCTAAGGCAGATCTTGATGAGGAGGTTTATTTATTGCAGGAAGCTCAAAACAAACTTAAGCTATCACATGAGCTCCTAATCTCTGAGCATGATAAACTCAAAGAAACTCACTCATTTTGCACTACTGTTACACCTGATGCAAATCCTCCTACTGTTATAGAAACCTGTTTAAACTGTGCATCTCGCATCAATGCTATTACTTCTAGTACAGTGTTTGTTGTAGATTCACCCAGTGAATCAAGCACTTCAACTGCTACTAACTTTGTTGATGCAGCAAAGTACAATGAGCTCAAGGAGGAGCATGAAGAGCTAAAAAGGCTCATGAGAATAGGCCTATGCAGTGCTAACATAGGCATGCAGAACTTTGCTAGGCTTCAGTCCACCTTAGTATTAAAGAATAATGGTACAAGGGGACTTGGTTTCACTCCTGCACTTATAAAGAACAAGTCTTCATATACTCCCTCTGCTACTAACAAGAAATACTTGCAGAATCACTTTGTTCCTCAGAAAGGGAAATATGATACTAACTCTCTTGCAGGAAACCATCGAAAGACAGATGGTTATGTGAAAATTCCCTCTAATCCAAGCTATGTGCTTAAGACAGGGAAAAAGGGCAAACCTGAGGCAATATATGTTGGACCCTGGAGTAGGTACAAGAAGGTACCAAGCATTTGGGTACCAAAGTCAGTAGTCACCTGTGTCTCAGGTGACTCACTCGGTTGGGTACCAAAGTCAGGGAAAGCCACCTGTAACTCAGGTAGCTCACTCAGGTGCAATGCAAACTTGCTAACCCCTCCATCTGAGTTTGCAGGAGATAAGAATCTGAGAAAGATTCAGAGGTTCTCTAAGCTTTCTAAAGCCATAGCTGCTAAGAACCCTAATGTTAATCTTATTCCTGCTATTGATGCTTACAGTAAGAGACCTGCTAACTTGGGAACCAAAGCTATTTGGGTTCCTAAGTCTCGAAACTAATCGTGCAGGGCTCTGCCTCCAGTGGAACAAAATGGGTCATGGATAGTGGCTGCACACAGCACATGACTGGAGGCAAAGAGCAGTTTTCTGAGATAAGAAAAGATAACCTTCCTTGCAAGTATGTCAACTATGCTGATGATTCAAGAGGCAAGGTATTGGGTTGTGGTAAAATTGCTATATCTCAGGAACATTCTCTTACTGAAGTAATGCTTGTTGAGTCTATTTCATATGATCTCTTATCTGTTTCTCAATTATGTGATGCTGGAATGAAAGTCACATTTTATCCTAAAGAGGTCTATGTCCAGAAACTAACAGATGACTCACAAGTTTTCAAAGGCTATCGAGTAGATAAGCTATATCTTGTAGATTTTCAGGATCAAGAAGCAGCTGTGCCATGTTGCCTTATAGTCAAAGCTCAGTTAGGCTGGCTGTGGCACAGGAGGCTAGGTCATGTGGGGATGAGGCTGCTGAACAAACTCAGTAAAGAAGAACATGTCCTAGGCCTGAAGCAGATCCAATTCAACAAAGACAAGCCATGCTGTGCTTGCCACGTTGGAAAGCAAGTTGGAAGCTCTCATCCACCCAAGAACATCATGACCACTACTTCTCCATTCGATCTCATACACATTGATTTGTTCGGTCCAACTACATATGAGAGCATTGGAGGTAACAAGTATGGTTTTGTTGTTGTAGATGACTTGTCACGTTTCACTTGGGTATTTTTCTTGAAGGACAAGTCACAGGTGTACAAAAGGTTCAAGCACCTCATTGTCAGAGTTCAAAATGAATGGAACATCAACTTGAAGGCAGTGAGAAGTGACAATGGGACAGAATTCAAGAACTCAAGAGTTGAAGTCTTCATGGACAAGCATGGGATTAAGCATGAGTTCTCTGGTCCCTATGCACCTCAGCAGAATGGAGTGGTGGAGAGGAAGAACAGGACCCTGATAGAGATGGCAAGAACACTGCTGAGTGAGTACAAAACACCAGCAAGGTTTTGGGCTGAAGCTGTGAATACTGCCTGCCACAACATCAATAGACTATACCTTCACCCACTCTTAAAGAAGACACCTTATGAGCTGCTGACCAACAAGAAGCCAAACGTCTCCTACTTCAGAGTATTTGGTTGTAAGTGCTATATTTTGAAGAAAGGCAAACGTCTCTCTAAATTTGAATCCAAATCTGATGAAGGAATATTTGTTGGATATAGCTCAGAATCTCACACCTACAGAGTCTTTAACACCAACACCAAGGTTGTTGAAGAAGCTGTAGATGTGACATTCGATGAATCTAACGGCTCACAAGATGGGCAAGTTGCTAATGATATTTCAGGGAAGGTAGATATACTTCACAAGTCAACAGGTGAAGTCAGGCCCCAAGTTGAGGAGCAAGCTTCATCTGGAGTTACAAATCTACCTGACCCAGCTGATGAGCAGGATGAAGTCAATGGCATTGAGTTCGAGTACAACCCAGCTAATGATCTATTGGACTCAGAAGCCTCCATGCACCCAGCTGAGTCTCAGGAAGAGCCAACTGAGTCACAGATACACCCAGCTGACCCACTTCCAGCTGTGACTCAGGCGGCTGACCCAGAACCCCCTGTGATCAGCAGGCTGCAGAAGGATCACCCTGTAGACCAAATCATTGGTGCCATTAATAGGGGAGTGACTACTCGTTCTCGTATTGCTCAGGATGAAACCGGTTCGGATAATATCCGATCCGAACCATTTTCGTATCCGACGGAAACGGATATGGTACGAGAAAAATGGTATCCGACCGGATACGGAAACGGATACGGATAATTGGTACCGGATATGGTTACGGATATGGTATTGCTGTTATCCGGCGGATAACGGATTATCCGATATTTTTTGTCGGATATCCGAAAATGGTAAATCGGATAATTATCCGATTTTTCAGTTTTTCAAGTCCTGAGCTCGGACGGTCGGACCCATCTCGCCTATCTCGGTCGCTCTCGCTCGGTCGCTCCGGCCTCTCCTCCGGTCCTCCCCGCCGCCACCCCCGCTCCCGCCCGCCTCGCCTCCCCGCTGCCACCGCTCGCTCCCGCCGCCACCGGCCGCTCCCGCCCGCCTCTCCTCCCCGCCGCCACCGCCCGCCGCCGCCGCTCGGCCCCCTGCCGCCACCGCCCGCTCCCACCCGCCTCTCCTCCCCGCCGCCACCGCCCACCACCGCCCGCCACCGCCCGCCACCGCCCGCTCCCTCCGCCGGCGCCCCGTCGGGGTCCAGATCTGGCCCCCGCCACCACCCGCCCGCCACCGGCCGCCACCGGCCCGCCACCGCCCGCTTGGCCCTCTGCGGCCACCGCCCGCCGCCGGCCCTCCACCGCACTGAAGATTGCCCGCAGGCCGCACTGAAGATTGATGCCCTCTGTGAGGATTTTTGAGGATTTTTGAAGATTGGAAATGTGTGAGGATTTTTGAAGATTGATGCCATACTGATTTACATTTTTATCGTCCCTTGAGAATTTGAGATGCCTCAGTTTCATTTTATGGTTACTCTACTGTTAATGGCTTACTAAGTTAATCAGTGCTTATGAGAATGTGTAAAATACTAAAATGTTCGTAATGCAATTCCTTTATGGGAATCTTTTCACTCCTATAGATGGATTTCTTACCTTCAAATTCACATTTGGAAATGCACTATTTCTGTATTTAATAGTGGTGAATGGTCATGCAGAGAAGAACTATCAAAAATATTGAACTGATATGCTTAGTGCTGCATTGGTATCTTGCTACTTGCCCGTACACTAGCTCTCTTATCATGCGTACCAAATGCAAACTTGTATGAAACTTGTATGCAAACTTTTTATCCGTTTCCGGTCCGCAATCGATCCATTTCCGTACCATATCCGTTTCCGAAATAATCCGTATTTGTATCCGTATCCGAGCTCTATCCGCTCCGCTTCCGAATCCGAAAAAAAAATATGGTATAGGATATGGTTTGAGCATTATCCGTCCGTATCCGATCCGGTTTCACCCATACGTATTGCTAACTTTTGTGCTCACTACTCTTTTGTTTCCACCTTTGAGCCTAAAAATGTAGGTGAAGCTCTGTCTGACTCAGACTGGATCAATGCTATGCATGAAGAGCTGAACCAATTTAAGAGAAATGAAGTCTGGTCACTTGTTGAAAGACCCAAGGATCACAATGTCATTGGAACGAAGTGGGTCTTTCGCAACAAGCAAGATTCTACAGGCCAAGTGGTGAGGAACAAGGCAAGATTAGTTACTCAAGGCTACACTCAAATAGAAGGCTTGGATTTTGGTGAGACCTTTGCACCTGTAGCTCGACTTGAAGCTATCAGGATACTTTTAGCTTATGCAAATCATCACAACATCAAGCTTTATCAAATGGATGTCAAGAGTGCCTTTCTCCAAGGTAAGCTTGCTGAACTTGTGTATGTAGAACAGCCCCCTGGTTTTGAAGATCCAAAAAGACCCCATCATGTATATGTTCTCCACAAAGCTTTATATGGTCTCAAACAAGCCCCTCGTGCTTGGTATGATACCCTAAAGGAGTTTCTTATACATAATGGTTTTAAAATTGGGCTTGTTGATACTACACTCTTTACTAAAGTTAAAGGCAAGGACTTATTTGTATGCCAAATATATGTCGATGACATAATATTTGGAAGTACTAACCGTGTGCTAAGTGATGAGTTCAGCAAGATGATGATAAAAAGGTTTGAGATGTCCATGGTAGGAGAGCTGAAGTTCTTCCTAGGGCTGCAAATCAGACAACTCAAGCAGGGAACCTTCATCTCTCAAGAGAAGTTTGCCAAGGACATCCTCAAGAAGTTTGACATGGACAAAGCTAAGTCAATATCTACTCCCATGCAAACAAATGCTCATCTTGATCTGAACCAACAAGGTAAGTCCACTGATCAGAAAGAGTACAGGTCTATGATAGGTTCCTTGTTATATTTATGTGCATCTAGACCTGATATAATGTTGAGTGTTTGCATGTGTGCACGTTTTCAAGCTGATCCTAAGGACATTCATCGCACTGCTGTTCGTAGAATACTGAGATATTTGATTCATACCTCTGGGTTTGGTCTATGGTATCCTAAGGGTGCACCATTTGAGCTTGTAGGCTATTCAGATAGTGATTATGCCGGGTGTAAGGTTGACCGAAAAAGCACCTCAGGTACCTGCCAATTTTTAGGGCGTTCCCTTGTGTCCTGGAGTTCCAAGAAACAGAATTCAGTAGCCCTATCCACAGCAGAAGCCGAATACATAGCAGCTGGTGGGTGTTGTGCTCAATTGTTATGGATGAGGCAGACCTTGAAGGATTTTAACATATCTATGTCTCAAGTACCCCTCTTCTGTGACAATGAAAGTGCAATCAAGTTAGCCAACAACCCAGTCCAACACCAAAGATCCAAACACATAGAAGTGAGACACCACTTTCTAAGAGACCATGTAGAAAAGAAAGATATCCAACTATGCCATGTTAGAACCGAAGCTCAGCTAGCTGATATTTTCACTAAGCCTTTAGATGAGAATAGGTTCTGTACCCTCAGGCATGAGCTAAATATCATGGATATCTCGAATGTGCAGTGAGAAAATGATGATACATGTGTACACATGATTGCATTTCTGGTTTTTCATTCTCTGCATTCTACATGAGTCAGCCACCTGAGTCTCGGTTGTACCTCAGGTGGGGTAAGGTCTTATAGATACCATGCTGATTTTGCATCTTATTGAACTCATGGATTCACCATTGGGTTAGATAAGTTGGATCTCACCATCTATTTCAATTCAACACAGCTTTAGCTTTGTATTGATTGATTGTTTGACAAGCTGTGTTTGAAAAGAAATTCTCTCTATTGCTTTCATCTCTTATCCTTAAGATCTCTCTGGTAATCCTATTGAAAACCTTGTCAGCTGAGTCTTCCACATGAACCTCAGCTGAACACATTCAAAAATCCTGGAGAACATTCCTAAGTCTGGAGCTCAGCTCAATTTCTCTTTCCTACCTGAGTCTCAGGTAGCAATCCAGCTGACCCTCAGGTGCCACAGGGCCGCTCGGGATATAAAAACCCACCTCTGTAACGGTTCGCGCTAAACCCTCTTCAGAGTCTCAGTGCCCTTGCGCCCATCGCCGCCATCTGATTCTCAACGATCGTGTGCTTCTCCGATGATCTTCGCTCTTTCCGAAGCTTCCCAAAGCTCTTCTGATTGTTTTGGCGCCATCATCTCCAATCAAAATTCCAAATGTAAGTCTCCTCGAGCTGTTCTTCACGGAACTAGGGTGGTTTCCGCCTTAATGCGATTTCCAAGCTCTCGAGTAGCTTTTAGTTGTGGAATTAGAAAGAGATGATGTATCTTTAACCTCTAGAACGATTTCTTGCAACTCATTGTCCAGAATTCTCAAATTTCAGCAAGATTCGATAAACCTAGGTTGCTCTGCTACTCCACCTGAGTTACACAATTTATCTCACCTGAGTGTCAGGTAGCTAAGTCAGGTAGCATGAGATGACTTGTGAAACTCTCCTAAAAAAAACATCCAAAAATAGCCAAATATTCCTATTTTCTCTGCAATAGGATTATCTCTTATCTATTCTCTATCCTATCTCACCTATGCAGATGTCTGAATCAAGGAATGTGGCTGAGGATATAACTGATGATCTGCCCATTGGTCTAAGAACTCAGCTCCTAAGTCAGAAGCAGCAGTTAGAGTGGGAGGCAGAACAGGCTAAAAGTCTTGCAAAGAAATTGGATGCAGAAGAAGCTGCACAAAAATCAGTAAAAGCGCCTATGTCACCCTCTGAGCTAGCCAAAAGAGAAGCTAGGCTCAAAGAGCTACAAGAGGAGAAACGTCAGATGGACATAGCTGCAGCTCAGTCAGCTCAAAGAATGAAAGAATTAGAAGCTCAGAAGGCTAGCAAGGAAGAACAATTGAAGCAAGAAAGGAAAGCAAAAGCAGCTGAAAAGAAAGCTCAAGCTGAGGAAGCAAAGAAGAAAAGAGCTGAAGAAAAAGCTAAGAAGGCTGCTGAGAAAGAGGCAGCTATCAAAGTCAAGAAGGCTCCAGTAGTTGATACACTCAAAAGGACAAGGGCTGCAGGCAAGTCAACAGATTTATCCCTGAGCAAAGTGCCAAAGAAGCCAAGATCAGAGGCTGTGGTAGTCAAGAAGAAAACAAAGAAGCAACTCCAAGAAGAGGAAGAAGCTGAATGGAGAGTAGAAGCTCTTAAAAGACAGGAACTCAGCAAACTTATCAAAAAATGGCAAGACTTAACTGATAAGTTGCCTAATGCCACAGATGAGGAAAGGCCTCAAATGAAGGAAAGAATAGATGCTTTGGCAAAGCAAATCTTTGAATCACCAGATGTTCCAAAGAGTGTGAAACTCCAAAGAGAAACTCAGCTGAAGGACAAGGCAATCCATGAAGAACTCAAAAAGCTGCTGAAGCAAGAAGGAAAAGCCTCTGGACAAGAGAAAGCAGACCTGATCAATCAAATTGATCGTCTATTCCCTCAACTCTCAGAAGATTATAAGCCTCTCTGGACAAGGTTCTCAGATATCATTCTTCAAAGGAGAATAGAGAATCTCATGTTGGAGTTAAACTCTTGTGCTGATGAAGCTCGTAAGAAGCATCTACAAAATGAAATTGCTGAAACAAACTCAAGGATATTTTATACATCCAGTTCTCAAGCACTTGATGCAGTGCCCCTTCAACAAGTCAGTGGTTCACTGCCTCAGCTGAGTAAGCCAGCCGAGTCTCAGGCAGCTGCATCAGCTGGACTAGAATTAGTCCTCACTGAAGTGGAACCTCAACAGAAAGCTGCCATAGAATCAATTGAAGTCATCTTGGCTGAGCTTGATTCAAAAGAAAAAGAACTTGAGCAGACTATGGAGGAATCTATGGATAAGCTAAGATCATCTTTTGAAGAGAAGTCAACTAAAGCACATGAAAACCCAACTGAGCCACAAGCAGATCCATCAGTTGGAGTATCTGTGAGCATGGGTTCTGTATTTCAGTCTCTATCAGACTTAGAACCAGCTCAAGAAGAAACAAGACTTGAAGAGCAAGAAAAAGCAGTATCTTCTCCAGCACCTGAGTCAGTTCATAGGATGCCAACTGGGTCTCAGGCACAGTCAACTGAGACTCAGTCAGAAGACTCAGATGACTCCTACTCAAGTCCAAGTGACCCTCATCCTCCATCTCCTCGCAAGAAGAAGCAAAAGCTGTCTGAATCAGATGAAGAATATCAAGAAGAAGAGGAGAGTGGTGGAAGGAGAGAGTCAGCAGAAGAATCAGACTCGTCCCCCTCTGCATCTGACTCAGAAGATATCCCAGCTGAGACTCAGTTAGAAGAGTCAGATGAGTCATTGGAAGCCAAATACTCAGCTATATTCTCAAAAGTGGCACGATCTGACACATCAATGATGAAATTCATATCTGCAACTGTTTTCAAGAAGCTACCAAAGGCAGATGCCAGACTAGCCTCCATGAACCTGGATTCAAGAAGCACATCAAACTACACTGCCATGAGAACCACAAATCCATACTTTGACAGTGAAGGAAATCTGAAAAGAAGACATTGCACTGATCCAAGGTTTTGGAATGATCAGCAGCAATCAAGCTATCATCTCTTGCTGCAGAAGAAAGGCTTTGTTGACAGCATGCCAATTGATTGGGAAAATCTTGCTAAGAACGGCTTAGGAAATCTGAAGCAGATTCTAGCTGCTGTTCAACTTGATAAGATATGCAGTTTAAACCAAGATTATGATTCTGAAGCTATCAAGGAATTCTATGCAACAGTCTTTGTAGAGCAGAACAATCAAGATTATATGCTCTGGATGACAAGAGGTCAACTGCTGTGCATCACAGCTCCAGAGTTTGCAGAGATGTTCAATCTACCATCAGGGTCAAAGCTACAGAAGATCAGCATATCCAAAGGTTCAGAAGAAGATAAGAGTCTCCTGCCAGATTGGGTTCCAAATGAGAAAAGGAAGAAGTTCTTCCCTACAGGCTTTGTGCCTCCTCCTGTTAAGGGTGCAGTCCCTAAGCATATCTCCAATTTCAAAGGATTGATGAAGACACCCAAGCACATAGTGAAGATCTTGAACATATCCATCTGTGCCAAAGGTGGAGGAACTGATGCCATATACAATCCAGTATGGAGAATTCTTGAGCTCATAGCCAAGAAAGAGAAGTTTGATGTGGCCAGATACATATTCTCAGAAATAAATGAGTGCCAGAAGAACAGAACTGACAAGATGAGATATGGCTCATATCTAATGCATATGATTCTCCAAAGAACATCTTTAGCATCTACAGTCTTCTCTCTTGACAAGAAGACATATCTCAGCAAATTCAGACCTCAGAAGGATGATCATGAAGATGAAGTTCCTTTCTACAACATCCTGAACTCATCTCAGTCGGCCTTTTCAGAGCCTCCAGAGCAAGCTACCAGAGTCTCAGTCAGACCACCTCAGCTAGCAGCTGATCTCCCAGTAGTCCTACCTGAGCCTCAGGTGTCTCCCACCCGAGACTCAGCTAGAGAATCATCTCCTCCTGCTGAGCGACAAGCATCGGTCTCTGTGAACCTTTCATCAGACAGTATTCCTTTGGTTCAACGTCTAGACAATCCCGCAGCTATTGATGCTTTCATTAAACGGGTTGTGCCAGTACAGATCTCTGCTATCAAAAGGAGACAAGATGAACTGCAACAAGAAATGGCTCAGCTGAAATCTGAACTCAAGAGTGAGATGGCAGATCTCAAGGCCTCGGTCAACAGCAAATTTGATCAGATCCTATCCCTCCTGCAATCAAAGCCAGCTCCCTGAGGATCTTCTTCCTTCTTCTTCCTATCTCTTTTTAGTGCTTAGTGGCAAAGGGGGAGAGAGAGTAGGGAGAGAATAGCTTAAAGGGGAGAGTATTATATTCAGGGGGAGCAGTATGTAAAGGGCTAGACTAGACTGCATGTGTGTCAAGACATTCTAAGTACTGCAAAATGATTTTATCAGTCTTGAACACCTCATTTTTGTATTGTATTGACTGTTATTGCTCAAATATATTGAAATACATTGATCTCTTTATCACATCTGCTCTGATCTGCTTTGATACTTGATATTACTCTCTTTAGCTCTATGCTCTGATATTCGATATATACATGACGCTCTGATATTTGATATTTGTACTCAAGCATGCAATCCATTCTATTATCTTATTTGCTGAGTACTCCTCCAACATACCTGCTATTCCGCTGTGCTTATACTCTCAGTTATGTTGTGAGAACCTGTTTTTGCATCAACTCTCCAATGTCTAAATCTGATCTGTACACTTGTATTCAAATGCAAAATCTCACTTGTGCACATCTTAAGGGGGAGTTGATGTCAAACAAGGTTAAATGCAATACTCTTTTTATATAAATGAATGTTTTAAAGGGGTTGCCAGTAACCACCAAAAAGGGAGAGATTGAAAGTGCATCCACTCCCATGGAGCTTGGAAGGATGGCTATCTTGCCCCAGAGTTTGGTTTTGATGGTTATTGGCAATCCTCACCTGTGTCTAATGTTTTACAATGAGTGTGAACAGGGATTAGATGGACAGGTGAAAGCTGAAGTGAGACAACTGTTGATGATGAGCCCTAAAAAGAGCAAGGAACTGGGAAGGTCAGAAGGACCAGCTGAGCTAGGTTCCTGAGGCACAGTTGCGAGGAAGCCGAGGCTGTGCTCGAGGGCAAGCGAGGTGATGGTTGCTTGATGGAGTTCAAGGGCCGTGAATGCAAGCTGGATAAGTCCTGGAGGAGCTAGGAAGCTGGTGGATCAGGACCAAGGGTTCTCTGTGCGTCTACAAGGGCAGTCGTCTTCGGTGAAGAAGCTTGGAACCAGTGCCAAGGGTCTAAGCGAGCTGGTCAGGGACTGTGGCGAGGCCATTGCTCTCTGGTCAGTTGGAGGCTTGTAGTGAGCCGGCCAGAGTTGTGCTCAGGTGCTGCCTGAGGCAACCGAGTCCACCTGAGTTTGGCATCTGAGACTCAGGTGGGTAGCTCAGCCGTGGCTAGTAGGTTACCAGAGGTGCACGTTAGCTGAGTCTCAGATAGGTTAGGTCTGGTGGCTCTTTGTCTGACGTGGCATGAGGGTAACGGCTAGCTGCCAGGGACCCTATAAATAGGGAACCTGGGGAGGTTTTCAACCTCGAACCTTTACCCAACCTTTGCCTCTAACCCGAAAGCAACCTGTTGAGAAAGAAAGAGCTCTAGGTCTCCAAGTGAGTGTTGCCTGCGTGCATCCATCGTGAGAGTGAGTTACTTAGTCCTTCAGGTGTAATCTTCGAGGTACTGGTTCCTCCAAGAGTGGGAGTGCTCTTGGAGTTGGTGAGCAGCCAAGTCTTGTGTGGCTGCCACCAAGAGTCTGTGAGGGCGATTCGGGTCTGCCTGTCTTGCAGCAGCAAGATAAAAGGATTCCACACAAGAAAGGTACTCGAGGAAAGAGCACGTTTTGGTGCCGGCTGTGAGAACAGCTTCCTCAACGGAGACGTACTGCTTCGCAAGAAGTAGGAACTTCGGTAAAACAAATCATTGTGTGCTTTACTTTCTGTCTTGTGATCTGCTCTTACTTATTCTGATATCTATGTATGCTTAGATCACTAGAGCACCTTTATTTGTTGCACACTAACTGAGTTTCCTCACCTGAGACTCAGTTAGCTCCTGCTAAAGCTAGTACCTTTCCTGTTCACGTCATCTGATGCACTCACCTGACTCTCACACCTGAGACTCAGTTAGCTCTGAATATAACTTGCTCTACATCAGCTGAGTTTACTATCTGAGTGACTGGTGTTTATCTGATATATCTTGCTGAGTCTCAGTTACCTGTATCAGTTGCATATATTTTCTCTAGGATTGACCTATCTTCAGAAGAGAAACCCATTAGGCATTTTAATTTCTAGAGCCGACCTATTCACCCCCCCTCTAGTCGACTCCTGAGATCCCTTTTAGGGAGCATAATCTGTCCAGTCAGAGTAGCCAAAGATCTGGGCACGATGCCGTGGAAGGCTTGTGTCACCGGTTTGATGGAAGAGTGAGGGATCTGCATGGAGTGGAGTGCATCGTGAAGAGGACATTTAAGGAGCTCCCTCCATCCAGAAGTACTCGGGAGACTTTGTAGTTGTTGATAGTTGATTCGACCATAATCAATAAGAGACCTGGTCGGGCAAAGTTCTCGGGGCAGTCGGCTTGGTCAAAAGAGATCCTGACGTCCAACCACTTGGCACTAACAAAGATTGTGTTTGTTGGTCTAGTGGAATTCACACCAGACATTGCCGGTACGCTCCGTGTTAACCTGAGGTTTACCCTTGCCCCGGGGTGGTCTAGAACACTTGTCAGGGAAGTTCACCATGACTTCTCCTATTCTCGGCCTCTTGTCAATGCCTTCCCTAGAGGGTTTCTTCTTGCACTTGTTCTTCGAAGAGTCTTCTTCCTGGTTGGGGCTGCTCGATGCCTCGCTCCCGCTCCTCAATGAACTGACGAACTTCTTTGGCGCTGGCTGCCTTATCGGCGAGGTCCATCAGCTCCTTTACCGATTGTGGGACAGCCATGGTGACTTCCTCTGTACATCGCCAGTTCCTGCAACGCCGAACAAAAGCCTAAATAACTTCATGATCTGTCAACTTAGGTATGGTGTTTCAAACATTGCTGTAGCATCGAATAAACTCATGCAAGATTTCTCCTTTTCCCTGGAAGAGTCAGAAGAGGTCGTCGTTCTTCCTAGGATGTACGTATGTGCCTTGGAAATTTTCTTGGAAGCGGGTGTAGAGCTATTCCCAAGAGTGGATTGATTCAGGTTGTAGATTGGTCAGCTGTAACATCCTGATTTTCAGAGCTTTTCAAAAAAACTTTTATTCAAAAATCAGAGCTAGAAAATTTTGTTGTTTATTCTCGAATGAATTAAATCTTAATTGGAATTTCACAAATTGGACCAGAGTTAATTTGAATTAATCCAACTTGAATTGGATTGGCTTTTTAATTTGGAATATGTCTCCAGAGTTTTTCTCAGAATTTTCGGAGTTCGTTTAATATTTAATCTCGCTCTACTGTTCTTTGTTTTTATTTTGGTTTTCTCCTTTTCTTTTCTCCTTTCCTTTATGGCCGCCATCCCGGCTCATCCCCACCTGGCATCCTGCCGCCTCATTTCCTCCCTTGAGCAACCACCCCTCCTACCTTTTCCCCACTCCCCCACACTCTTTTCCCATGAAACCCTAGCCCCCAAACCCTCCAAACAGCCGTCACCCCCTTTTTGCCTCCCGTGCAGTTTCTGAACAGCACATATCGCCTCAGTATTTTCCCAATTCCTATCGCCTCGAACTTGTTTTAGCAAATCCCTTTGGTAAGGTTGTGTATAACCTTTCCCTCTACCTTTTTGAAAAATTTGTGAAGATCCAACGGTGCAATCACCGGGAAATCTCCAAATACTAATGTGCTATTTGCACCCAGATTTTCTGCATGTGCATCTAGATTGGAATGATGCCCTCGTCGGCTCAGACCTCCATTTCAAGATCCATTCGATAGGATCTTGAGAAATGTTGTTAAGATCATCTCCACAAAATTTGAAGGAAATCCAATGGTTCAATCTCCAGGAAATCAAGTTTCTTCATGCTGCTATTTGCGTCCAGATGTTTCTGCACAAACAGTACAGCGGCATTATCACCTCTTTTTCTGTTGATCCATTGTGTATTTCATCAATCCCTTTGGTCAAATTGAGCATTAGGTTCCTATGAACACCTCTGTAAATTTTCACCTTAATCCATGTAGCCGTTTATCAGGAATTGATCCATCTCCGACGTGCTGTCCACGGACGTCCAGATTCAATCTGCAGAATGTCTAACTTGTTTGATCTTTTTCCATTGACTCGTTAAGAATTCCTTAAAACCCTTTGCTAGGATTGCACCTCTGTGTGTCTAGTTTCTAACCCAATTGGCAGATCATGATTTCGTTAAGTGAGCATCGTGCAGCGCCCAAAACTGTCTGGTTTGTTCAGAACCAATCTATATCCAGTTCCAACCGTTTCGTGTTGCGAACATCGCCCCCACCCATATAGTTAATCTCCTATCATATTGTGGTGCATCATGGTATTATTTTACACCATTAATCCTTGTTTGAAAGCACTCGCATCATCATGTGTTCATATCTAATAATTTTGATGATCGTTTTCATCATCCAATTGAATATTATGTTATGTAGCATATAGTTTCCTATTTGTTATATGTATGATTGTTTTGTAGTTCTTACTTTCCCGTTATATAATATTCATGCTTAAGAATATTCATCATATTGATCAATCATGCTTAGTTCTTTAATAGGTGTATCCATATTCATATAGACATGTTGCAAATAACCTATAGTACTAGAAGCATAATCTTTGCTAAACTAATATTAATAAGACATACTCCATGTTAGTTGATCTTCTATAATGTATGCCTACTAGCACACACCGGAATGTTATTGCATGTGCACATGATTGCTCGCTAGCATGGTACTGTCTTTAATCACACATAATTCAATTCTTATTTATTAAATAATTTCCATATAATAATTGGTCATGTTATTAACCTCTGCTTATAATATGGTTAAGATTACAAGCATAATTCATATTTATACAATGCATCTCATATGGTTTGCATATAAAGTTGTGCATATATACATAGCTCATTCCGTGTTTAGATAATAGTTTGTGTGAATTGGTATAGACACATATATATGGTTAGCCTTTAGCTGTCGATCAAATATATATATGTTGCTAATAATCATTCGTTACTAAAATATTGTTATTACTATGTGTGGTATGTGTAGGTTGATTGCTACATTGTATGTAGTACATAATAGCATGAGTAGAGTTAATGTTATTTTATGGATTGCATATTGTATGGTGCATGTGATGTATGTTCTAGTCATTCTTATTGTCATATAGTTCATTACCGTTTTGCATTGTCAATGGTGGTTGCTATAATTCTCTTCTGGGACCATAACTGCATGATCATATGTGTGGTGCTATGCAATGCTTTATCTGGTCTCTATTCTATGTCTAGTCTATCCAGCTTGTTACATGATGTCTAATTGTATGTTGCACACTGGTTCATATAGATTGTCATGTCGCATATTATCATTTCTTGCCAATTAGCATGTCAGGACCTCGCTTGTCTACTAGTATGATGGGTCATATTTGTTTTACTAGTATGGCAGGTTTCCATGTTTAATCATATGGTTGTGCTATTGTTGTCATCGACCATATCCTGTTCCAGTTGCATATCTATCCCTATCTTGCATGTGGATTAACTTTAGTCCTTTTATGTGCAAATTCTATATCCCATAACCTATTCTTTTTCCAGAATGATCCTGATCCGAAAGACCATCTTCGAGTACATGTACTCTATCCGGTTGAGATATATAATCTCACACCTTTCTATTTTATCCTTCAACAATCCTATCCCGTCACCTTTGTCCTCCGACACCTATCTGACCCTGCTAGTCCTATTCTTTTGGTATTTTCATTTGATTTTTAATTTGGATTTATATTTATTTGCCTTGCACTTTATGCCGTTGCGACGAATAGGAAGTAACAACGTTGGGTAAAGACAAGTTCCTAAAGAAGAAGACCAACTCGTCAACGAAGGCATGCCCCCTCTTCTTGATCATGTTGATCCTACATTTTCAAAGTCATTATATTTTATTGTTTATAAACATGCATACTGTTTTATTTCAGTAGCTAGCATGTCGATTGACACACCATTACCTTTCCGCTTGTCGCCCTTTTACCTGTTGCCCTGAGTAGATTATTTTAATATTCAGAATAGAGTAGAGAAATGCTTAGCCATGTTTAAATATATCCATAGGATGTTTAGAGTTGCCTCTTCGGAGGAATGACCTTCGGATCATTGATATCACTATTGAAACTTTGTTGAGCTCACTGAGCTAGGGTCGGATGCCTGTTGTTTTCTCTCTCTCTATTCTTCCTATTCTACTCTGGGTGAAACTTACCATCTAAAAGGTGCGGGCGACAGCTGAATCATGAGTTGAAGGAGTAAATGGTCATTCCTCACGGGTTGAGGAAGCCATTGGTCGTCCGTATCGAATAAGGCCGAAGTCATGACTTGAGAAGTGTGAATACAGTACGACCACATGCTATATGGGCACTGGCTTGATTGAGTAGGTTAGTCGAGCTTTGGTGTCGACATCGCCGTACCGCAGAAGGGTGGACGTAGCTACGAGGACCTCGGTACAGATGGGAGGCCGGAGGGTGGGGACATACTCTCAACTCCGTGTCAGACCCAGTGGGCATGTCGCATCGAGGGGAGATTGGCTAAAAGATCTCGTCACGGTCACCCTGCCGACACACCGATGGGCGTGTGTACAAGCCTGCGCAGCTTGGCATAAGAGAATGATCGTGTCATGTGGGTAAAGTGTACAAACTCTGCAGAGTGTCAAGCTAATCGATTAGCCGTATCCATGGTCACGGATGTCACATAACTCATTCCTGATGAAAAGGACATGTCTTTCTTCCCCTTGCTAATTCCCTCTACCCTAGTTCTGGAAATGTGAAAAGGTGGTTGGAACCCATGGATGAGTTTAGGCCGGATGCCTTACTCGCATGTGTTGGTCGTGGACCCTCACATTTATGAGAAACACCTCTGATATTAAAACTGGTTTTCATCAAAATTATGCCTTCAAAATTACTGTACTATTACAACCAAAGCTGATTTTATGCAAAAGAGCCATAAAACCCTTCCTTTGCTTAAGCCTGCACATAGTCGTAGGTTTGCTAGTGAGGGGGCATGCTGGGTACGTGAAGTACTCATCAAGCATGTTGTTTGTTGGACATGTTCAGATATCTATCAAAAGATGAAGATTATGAGGTATCTTCTATGTCAATGTTGACGTTTAGGTCACGTGGCCTCCGTCGACTGCCTGTGGTTGAGATGGAGACATCTACGCTTTATTTTCCGCTGTGTTTCTGAATGGTAAGGGACATAAGTCCTAATTACTTTATTTAGTCATATCGCTGCTACAACACAAATTGTTTATGTTTCTAAAATGCTTCGTGATGTGTGCAGTGGTATCAATTCGCCTGTCTTCATCAGCTTGATCCTGGACTGATGAAGAGATACACAGGGAGGGTCTGGAAGTTAAGCCCGGATCCTCCCAGATCATCCAAGTCCTAACTGGTCCTTTGAGGGCAGTCAGAAGATAGTTGGTCATAAATTTCTCGTTTCCCTTGAGGCCTCGATGATGGTCGTATAGATTTGTATGAACTCGGCAGGATTGGTTGTCCCAACATATTTTTCAATCGATCCTGGTTTAAACCAAGAAGGCCAATGAACCCTCCTGAGCTCTAAGGAAAAAGCCTGGCACCCATAAATAGCTACCCGAGTAGGTCCATTGCTTGGTGTAAATGATCGCCCTCGGTCTTGGTTATGGTATCGAGTGGAGATACGACTAGGAGTCCTCAAGTGCCTTCGTCGTATGAGGTAGTCATGCAGGTTTGAGATGAGGTGACCCCGAATAGGTGAATTACTATGCCAACGTGGCTATTCGTCATCCCAAGAAGGCTAACTCCGATTATATTGCCTTTCCCGACCTGAGTCCTCATGAGAAGCGTTAGAGCGGGCCCTGCCTCTCGTGGAATTGTTAGCTGTAGCTGCATGGTGGGAGGACTTGGCTTGTTCCCGAGCTTATAGAAGGCCGTTCTCCATATCGATTAGCCACTGTTTTCCCTCAGGGGTCATAAGGTCCATCATAGGTGGCTGTCGAAACCGTTGTCGTATCCCAAAGAGATGCTGAGCCGCTATTGAGCTGGAGAGCATAGCGTCTTGCGGAAGAGGAGTAACTTCTCGAATAGCGGGCCTAGAGTCATCGGCTTGGGAGGTCCCTGGCTGTTGAGATTGACTTCCCGTGTTCAAATGCAGATCAACTCCGCTGTCATCTTAAGAAGAGGGAGGCAGGGATCTGTTCTTGATCATGAGTACTTCACGGGAGTATTGTCCACTGGAAGTAGAGTCTAGATCCATCATGGATCTACCATCGGAGGCGACCTCCGGTAAGCTTCTTTGGCCATCTGTGTGGTCGGAACATGCGAGTGATAACCCTGACAAAAGGCTCACGTTACTCGTGCGATCACCCTGGTGGTTATGGGATCGTAGATCGACCCCGTATGTCTTGGCATACTTGTCCATCAACAGATTCACATAGTTGTCAGACTCATCGTCAAGTGAGAGCTCGTCTAGATCTACTTGATCATTACTTGGCTCCTGATTAGTCAGAGGGATGAAGTTGTCGTAGAACCCCTTGTCCGAGAAGCCAGATCTGGTTATCATCTTTGGAGATGATGTCATACGAGATTTATTGACATCGACTGACAAGATCCCATGGTCGACGCCATCTGTTGATGATTGGTAAACCGCCGATCTTATGTAATATATGGAAAATTTGAGAGTGGGGGTAGGGGGATCTCAGAACCGGATCAAATCTGCCTATTACAAGAGACTTTTATACAGGTTTGGACCTCCGAGAGGATAATAACCTTATGTCTTATGAGTCTTGTATTGATCTTGAGACAAGATACAAGGGGGTATGGCTAATCTAGATTAGATCTACTAGTAGTCGGAGGTGAATGTTGAGGCTGATTTTCCCTTCTACTTGCTCCGAAGTCTTCAGATTAACTTGTGGACGATCAAGGTGTGTCTTCTCCGCAGTATCTCGGGTTCCTTTTATAGAGGGTATACCGTATCGTAGTGGATACGAACTCGTCTCTGAGTAGGACTCCGCCTTTCTTAAATGTCAGGATTGACTTCCTTGTTCAAGGAGTCCAGATACCTATGGGTGGTTTCCTTATCGACCTACAGCCCCTATCAGGTGCACATCATCCCGAGTATCCAGAGTACCCCAGGTCTCTTGTGTATTCGTATACAGATACTATCATCGTATACTGTAGAGTTCTTGGGAACAATCTATTTTAGGTGGTACAAGTGATTTCTTGGTTGCAAGAGAGTTAGCACCAAGGAGGGACAGCTAGCTCTGCATGAGTTAACCAATCTGTATGTACATTTTGTTGGATTTATATGTGGCTTTCGACATTTATTTGTATTCACATATTGTAGTCATTTTCTATACAACTCAATGTGTAAATATTCATATTATGGAATTGATGCTTGTTATACGGAATAATTGATGCGAAATTTAACTCGGGGAATTAATACTCAAGGTGCCGAGGACATATAATTTAATCATGGCACATGCCTCGCACATGTGTGCTAAAGACTAGTGATTTGTTTTATTATAGTTGGTGACATGGATCAGAAGTCTAACGACTTTCTATAAATAAATGGGTCTTGAGACATGTAAATGTAGAGTATAAATAGGTACCTACCTCTAGCCTTAGAAGCAATTATGAACAGCGCCAGAACGCAAACAGAGAAATAGAGACTAGAATAAATAGTTCTACAAAACCTAACATTAGTATCAAAGAAAAAACCGATCTACTGTAAAATTCAGCTACCACCGCCGAACCGAATCCGCTACGCGCTGGAAACTCTTCCGCTGCCCCGATTGATCCGCTGTGCACTGCATTTTTTTTCCGCGGCGAATAGCATCTGCGCCACCAAAACTCTTCTTAGGATCTCGGGTTTCTCGAGCTGCGCCGTCGTCTCACGCACTGCTGGGATACGAGCCCAGGTCTCCACGGAAGTAGCAACAGAATCAATCGGTTAGTATACAGCAATTGTTGCACGCCTATCAAGAACAAGAAAAGGAATCAAGCACCGTTGCTGCCGTGGAATCCCTCTGCCTCTGCATGCAGCACATCAATTGAGAGAAAATGGCAGAAGGTGGCTCCGCGACCAGCATCAACGCCAAAACTGGTTCATGGAGTACCGTAACATCAAAATAACACAGTAACAGCCGGGACAGGCGCCACGTGTCGCCGGACACGACGCACGCCGGTCGCGCTCGCCGGGCGCGACGGCCCATCGCTGGTGAGGCCGTCGCGGCCCGCTCGCCCGCGCCCGACCACCCACTCACCCGCGCCCCACTCCACCGCCCCGCTCGCCCGCACGAGGCCGCTCGCCCGCTAGAGCCCGACGCCCGCTCGTCCGCGCCACCGCCCGCTCGCCCACGCCCCGCTCCACCTGCGCCGCCGCCCGCGGTTCGGCGGCCTCGTGGCCGAGAGGCTCACCGCCGAGCTGCTGTGGCTCGGGCAGAAGATGGCCCTCGCCACCACGCCCCGCCTTCGAGCGCGCCGCCTTCCCCACCGTCGCCGACCTCCGGTGCCGTCTTCCCCACCGTCGTGGCCGCTCAACACGACAGGCGTGCGTCGCGCCCGGCGAGCATGACCGGCGACACGCGGCACCTGTCCCGACCGTCGCTGGGTTATTTTTGGCGTTGCGGCGCTCGACGGGCCAGTTTTGGCGTTGACGCCGGTCACGGAACTACTTTCGCCATTTTCTCCATCAATTGACTGCACACCAACCGAGGAAAAGCAGCAGCAACAATTGATCAATTCAACCGGTTCTCAGCTTCAGGAACAGCAATAGCATGCACAGGAATTGATCGAAGCAATTCTTTTCTTCCGAAAATTTCTACAGAACGGTAAAATTTATTCTCACAATAGCATCCGATAGTGTTTTCTCTGATTTTCTCTCTGCTGAGAATATTGATTATGTTATTGAGAAATCTGAACTAGAAAGACCAGAGAAAGATTCTACAATGAGGAAAAGGATAATTATGCTAAAAAATATAAAACCTAGACTAAAGATAATAAAATGACTCGTATTTTTATGTTGAGATAGATGGCTGATTCTTTAGTTGCTGAATATGAGAGTGAACAGATTACAGAAATTATTTTACGCAGTTTAGAACAAGATTTTGGTGGAGTATCTCTTATTAAAGTGCTTAGTCTTATTAATCTTTTTCTCTATATTAATGAATGAAAGTGGTTCGGTAAATAAGCATCTCAATAAACACTGTACGTATTTTAGCAGAGGAATTAAAGAATGAAGGGTATCTTTTCTCTAAAGTACATGTTATGGTTGTTTTAAACTGTTTGCCAAATTCATGCGAACAATTTAAAATATCATTTTGTCATTCGGAACGTGCACTCAACATGTGCAATTTGAGGCATCATTTACTTATGAAAGAAGATAGAAAACTCTCCTAGGGAAAGGATAGAAACTCTAATAATTTTAAGTTGCACCTTGGAGAGAAAAATAATAAAACTAATAAAAGGAATTGGCACAAGAGGAAGCCTAAAGTTGATTTGAGAGAGAAGCTTAACAAGAAACGCGATCGGGGTAATCGTGGAAATAATAACTCGACTCAGACGAAAGATAAGAAGAATTTTAAGTGTCACAATTGCGTTGAATATGGGTATTTCAGAGTTGACTGCAGGAAGAAGAAGAAATCTAATAATCAAAAGAATAATCAGTCAGATCATAAAAAAGGCAACTCTTCACCTAATGTTATATCTGATGTTTTTTATGCACTAAATCTTTATTTACTACCACTTTTCCAAATAGTTGGGTTGTAGATTCTGGTTCTTCATCACATATTGCTATAGATCATAAGTCCTTTACTTCTACACAAAAAATTAAATCATTTACTTCCATGCAAATAATTCCAAGGGAAAATAGATATGTCTACTTAGGAACTAATGCCAAAGCTGACATACTTGGAATTGGAAATTATATCCTCAAACTCCCCGGTGGAGAAAAATTATTACTAAAGTCCACTCTATACTCACCTAGCATGAGAAAGAATTTGATCTCTGTTTTCTATTTGGAAATGGAAGAATTAAAATATTACTCAATGGGATACTAGTGCATATTGGAGTTCGTCATGATGGTTTTTTTTGATAATATATTGGATGATGACAATATTAATTGTTTAGTTGGTGAAGATGACTCCTTAGGGAAGAATATTAATGATAGGGATACATGCTCGAAATCTTATTTATGGCATTTATGACTTGGTCGTATATCTAAAAACAGAATTAGAGAGGCTTTTTAATTCTAGAATTGTAAACTTTAAGTGCTATTTTTGAGGCATGCATTAGGGGTAAAATGACCCATGCAGAAAGATCTAATGAGTCTCTTGTCATTATTCATTCTGACATTTGCGGTGAAATCTCTACTCCCACTAGAGGTCAAAAGATTTATTTCATCACATTTATTGATGACTTTTCACGATATGCTTATGTCTATCTTCTGAAACATAAGTTGGAAGGTTTTGATGTGTTCAAGATTTTTAAAGCCAAAGTGGAAAATCAATTGAGTAAGAAAATTAAAGTTTTGAGAACTAATTGTGGAGGAGAATATGCATCAGGAATATTAGGTGATTTTTGTAAAGAGCATGAAATTATTCATTATTATACCATGCCATACACTCTGCAGCAAAACAGCGTGATCGAGCAGAGGAACAGAACAATTATGGACATGGTTAGGTCTATGATGACTTTACATACTGCTATTTATTAGTTAAATCATTCACCATCTAAAGTTGTCAAAGTCACTCCCTGTGAGTTGTGGAATGGAAGAAAACCTACGCTTCGTCATTTGGCTATTTGGGGTTACAATGGTCAAATTAAAGTGCCAAATCAAAATCGTACTAAGTTGCAGCCTAGAACCACACTAGGAATTTTTATTGGGTAGCCTAGTGGATCATTTGGTTATCGTTTCTTCGATCCAAAAAAGACCAAACTGGTGGAAAGTAGGGATGCAATATTTTTAGAACTCGGCATGCTAAACGGGCAAGAGCGGAATTATTGGCAACTCCATCAGGCACACAGATGGATACATCTGGAATTAACTCTCATGTTGAGAAAGACTTAACCCCTGGTGAAAACACAAGCCAAACTCCCATTACCATGCTTAGAAGAATCGGGAGGAATATACAGGCAACACCATATCTACATGACTATTATATGTTTTTGGGGAAAGTACGCTCTAAAATTTCAGTTTTAGAGGAAGAACTGAAGAATTATAAAGAGGCAATTAATTGCTCTCAATCAAAATTATGGGTGGAAGTAATGCGAGAAGAGTTAAACTCAATGAAAAGGAATGAAGTTTCGGAACTTGTTACTTTACCAAACAACCGCAAGTCCACATGTTGTAAATGGATTTTTAAAAGAAACTTAATGCAACAGGCTTGGTGGAAAAATATAAGGCTAGGCTTGTTTCTAAAGGCTTTACACAAAGAGAAGGAATTGACTTTTGGAAACATTTTCTCTGATTGCAAAATTTACTTCAATTCGCATTATTAGTGCTTTAACGGCTTATTATGATCTTGATCTCCACCAAATGGATGTTAAAACTGCTTTTCTTTATCAACTGTTCTGAGCGAACCAAACAAGGTTCGACCAAGGGAAGTACTCCCGAAACGTCGTTATTTCAGGGTTGGCCGAACCCGACTACCCAACATCCCGTTTAGTCTTTCACCGTGGGTGACAAGTAAAGCCCTACGACACTGGTATCGTCTAGACGACTGTGGTGCTTACGATCACCTCGCCTAGCAATCCATCTGTAGGTGACAGTACCCTGGCTCTTACATCTCTCCATTATGGTTTAATAATTAGTTATTTCATTAAAATATCTCTGCTGATCTTATAACACATTGAATCCTACTCATGCTAGTGATTAAACCATCACAAGACATGTCATCATCACATGAATACAATCAAGAATTTGACCTCAATCATAAAACATAACATGAAACAAATTGAGGAATCTTAGCGAGCTTTTTTATGCTTGACTTGCTGGGATTGACCTGGTTTGCAAAACTACTAGGCCTCGGAATACTGCTCATTGCTCAGTTCTACAAAAATCGAATGTCGGAATACCAAAATGAAGCAACAAAAGGAATTTTAATTAAAACCAGCAAGTGAAGAGATCCAAAATGAATTATATGCATTCTATCATGTAGAGGATGTTTACATGAAACTAACACAGTTGGTTTCATCGATATCGGAAGTTTAGAACTTAAGTTATGATTTTTCGAAGGTTTTCGTCGCAAGTTTTAGGGTTTGATTGATTCATGTGCAAATCTAATCTATAGGAAAGGCTTATGGTTGGAATGCTGACTTCAGCAGTCAACATATACTCTAAGTAAATTTCTGGTATTGCATATATCCTTGTTAAAGTTATCAACCAATTTCTAAAAATCATATTACATTCATAAGGTCAAAGTGGCATTTTGGGCATTTGTAAAATTTTCTAGCAATGTAACATGAATAAAAAAAAGTATGCTATAAAATTCTACAGATTAAAAGGAAACTAACAGAAAAAGAATCATTCAATTTGGAGCTCAATTGAATTTTCTAGAATTTTTCAAAGTTTTCACTCAGTTTAGCCATTTTGTCATTTTCTCATAATTTTCACTCGAGTTGAACTTTTGTTACTCAGGAGGTAGCTAGCTCTAGAGGCTGACAGAGGGGACCTACAAGACCAGTCATTTTCCCTTATATTTTTCTTTCCCGTTTATTCTCAATCTTCTTTTGACAACAGGGGCCCGCTTGTTAGAGGCTATAGACCAACAGTTTGAGGCTCGCTCGCTCGGACTGACTGACCGGACGTCCAGTCAGACCGACGGTGAGCCATCGCCCGAGCGATCGGAGCACGACGGTGCTGCAACAATTGCGTGATACAGGGGGTAATCCGGTTGGGTCCTTTAGGCGTTTTGGAGCTAGGGTTCCCGCGAGCTCATTTTGGTGGACGAAGGAGGGTTTGGTTGGATGAGGCGGTGATTGTAGCTCACCGGCCGTGAGGCTAAACAGGGGATGCCCGAGAGGAGTGGTCTGGTGAGAAGGAAGAGGGGACAGTAGGGGCATTGGCCCAAGGAACGCACCCTGAATGCATGGAGCCTCTCCTCAGCGGTGGAGGTGGTCTGAGGGGGTGCTTGGGGTTCTCGACGGTGATGGAGGTGTGGTGGTGCGGAGCTTCCGGTGAGGGGACGTTCTAGAGCATGGTAGGGAAAAGAAGGGGTTAAGGCGAAAGCAAGGGAATCTAAGGAAGCTAATTCGAAGCTCAGAAGGGGTTAGGGCTCACGAGGGATAGAGAATTGGTGTCGGTGGAGGGGTGATCGACGCCGGAGAAGAAGAACGTGTATGCTGGACCTGCTGCACAAAACTTCAATTAACACAGTGGATGAGCTCAAGGGAATAATGGGAATTGATTCGGCAAGGTGGGAAGAGAGAGAAGGGGCTACCGGACATGGGGATGAGGGCAATGCTAATGGCAGCACGTTGCTGGAGCTGGCAATGCCGATGTCGTCCTGGCGGCTCTGCTCGTCGTGGGCACAGGAGTATGCTCGGAGGTAAAATGGCAGTGTGTGTGGTAGTGAACGGCGAGCTGGATGAGGTGAAGTAGTGGGCAGAAGAGGTGATGAGGACATGACCTCCATGACCCCTATGGATGCATCCATTGCCACCTCTACTTCCACTACTTCAACTACGTCCGCTGTTCAAGCTATAAAGAATAAAAGGAAGTCCATCAAGATCGTCAAGAACAAGCGAGGATTCAAGTTCAAACATTCGAGAGGAGGAGCAAATAAAGTTCATGTGACCATGAAGATGTCTCACATGGATTTGTGCTATACAAGGAGTTCTTCCATGTCACTTTTGGTCCAAGAAGAGTTAGAGATCAAGTCCAACAGGTTTTGGACTCTGATTCGGATTCTTGAGACAGCCCTGACTTCAAACTTCTATATCTGGAGCATACGGACTCTGCTTTGGATGATCTTAGATTCTTTAGCAAGCTTATCTCGTGCTCTTTCCAACCTGTCCAACCCCATCTCAAAATTCCTTACGAGTAGATCACCTCTGCCAAAATAATTCGGGACTGTTTTTGAAACAGATCACCTCTTTCTTTATATACCCCCTAGGATGCTCTCTTTTATTTCGGGTTTTGTTTAGTTAAGATTTTGCTACCTTTACAACTTCGTGTATCTTTGTTTGTGTCCAACGACCAGATCAAGACCACTTTTCAGAACCTCACTCTATCTTGTTCTTCATCTATACTTGCAATTTCAGATTTTTTTATCTTAATTCTTGCTAGTTCTTCGATTGCTCATAGGGATTCAAACCTCGTGTTCAGATTGATCGTGCTTCTGGCATCGTCAATAACCTACCGGAGTTGGTTTAGCTATTGCTAAGGCGAATCGTGGTCATACAGTGTAGTCGAATCGTCAAAGTCATCTCCACAAATCGATAGTTATCTTCTCATCAAAAGATCGGGACACCCTTTGTTCTATCAAGAGGGGATGTCGAGGAGGAGGGAACCGGCGGCGTATGGTAGAAGGAGCTCAGTAGCGTACTTGGCAGAGCGGGCATGATGCGTGGAGGAGGGAGGTGGAACTGACTAGCGGGCCCACTGGTTAGTGGGAGGGAGTAGGCAGAGGCGAATGTGGGCGTTAGCCGTGAAGGAAGGCGAAGAAGGAGAATGTGCCTTTGGCGCCGGCGAGGGAGGGGGGGGACGGGCTCAACCCATAGAAGAAGAGCCGTGGGCCTCGGGTCAGCTCGGGTAGGATTTAGTTTTTATTATTTTCTTTTCTGATTTGTTTTGGTGACTTGTTAGCATTTGAAATTCCCAGGGGTTCAAATCACAGTTTCAAAATTACAAAAAAAATTTACGTTTTCAAAATTACAAAAAAAAATTATGGTATCCTGAAGAGGTGCTCTACCTATAATAATTTCTTGGGACTAAACAAAAATAGTTTTATCAAGCACTTTAACTGGGATGTGAATAGGGCTCGCAATAGATTTGAACTGTAGCTAGTAGAAATACAAGTCCAAATTGTTTGGGAATTTTTAGAGAATTTCAGGAAGATATTCAAGATCCGAATATAAATTCTTGTAAGGTTTTGCCAAAGGAATATTTCCTTAGTTAGCAGATTATTTTTCTACCCTTTTTTATTATTAAGCAAATATCTTCCCTTTTGAAAATCAATTTTTGAATTCTTGAAACTTGCGGGGGGGATCCCTTTAAGGTATTTTAAACTCAAGAAAATATTGAGAAGGGCTTTTAGTTACCATTGGGTTCATAAGATTGTTGAAGTTAGTTCTAGGCCTTATGGTTAAGGTTTCGAATTTTCCACAAATTTTAGTCGACCTACATGACGGAATGCAATGCAAATATTTCAGCTTTACTTCTCACTGAACTCCAGAGGTTCTAATTACATGCTTACAAGAAAGGGGTCATTACACAGATGACCAAAAACCTACTTCTAGTTATATATTTACTTTGGCAAGAGGTGCTATTTCTCGTAGCAAGAAAAATGATTATGTCACTCTTTCCTCAATGGAAAGTGAATATACTGATGCAACTGAAATAGTAAATAAATGTGTATGACTAGGTAATTTGTTGCATCACTTAAGGTCTTGGAAAGTGCATCATAACTTGTCACTATTTTTTGTGATAATCAGTCAATCAGCGATCAAGGTCTCCAAAGATCCCAAATTTTCATAGTAAAAGTAAAGACATTGAAGAAAGGTATCACTATATTCGTGATGTAATAAATAGATCAAATATGTCCATTTGGATTATTTACCTTGTACTAATATGGTTGCAGATCCATTGACTAAGCCAGTTAATCAGGAATTACTTTTTAAATATGTTGGAGACATGGAACTTTAGTTTATTGGTTAAATGTTTCGGCCAAGTGGGAGATGTTGGACTCATATGTGGCTTTCAACATTTATATATATCTATACTACCTATTAAAAGAGCCAATTTTTATTTCCTACCTTCACCCCATAAAACATACACATGTCACTTAGCCCCGTCCGATCAAATGCATCCAACAACTGAGATTGATTTGATGGTCTGCCACCTAATTTGATGGCTATCCTTATTTGGTAGATAATTTCCTATCATTGTCATTTACTAAAAGTTAATAGATAATTACCCACCATTGTCCTTCACTTAAAGTTAATAGATAGTTACCCACCGTTGCCACAGTTATACCCTCCAGCACCCATCTCTCTGCCATGCCCGTGCCACGCGTGGCCGCCAGCCCCGCGCCGCGCTCAGGCTGTGCCCGTGCGCCACCGTCGTCACCTCCTTTGACATGATGCAGTATAGATTATGTTTTCACGGTATATATATTGTGGAAATATGCGTTACACGTGCAGTATATATTGCGGTCATTTTCTATACAATGTGGAAATATTCATATCACAGAATGGATGCTTGTGATAGGGAATAACTAATGCGGAATTTAACTCGGGAATTAGTACTCGAGGTGTTGAGGATAGCTGTGGTAGAATACAATAAAGAAATTAATTGAGATCGACTTTACTAGAATTTATATGTATGTATATGTTTTACCCAGGTACAACACATGGTGGAATAGCTAGGTTTGTTTTGCAGGATCGACTCTGCAAACGGTTGGCCCATATGATCAAATTGGAATTGATCTCACATACAATTTGAACATGGCACACAACTCAGACATGTGTGTTAGGGACTAGTATATTTTAGACTCGTATAACTGGCTTGTTTGATCGTGCTTGGTGATATGGCTGAGGAGTCTAATGGTTTTTTAGAAATTGGTAGATCTTAAGACACCTGAAAATAAAGTCTATAGATAGATTCCTACCTTTTAATCTGAGAAGCAACTATGAGTGGTACTAAAAATACAAATAAATTAAGGATAGACCTGGTATCTCTACAAAACCTAACACGTTTCTGTGACCAGGTCGATATAATTCATCAAGACTTGAGCCAGAAGTGTGGAAGTCATGAACCTGTAGCAGAAGAGATGAGGCCCACATTCCGTACTCCTAGCTGGATAAGAATCGGATCACTACAAACAAGTGTTGCATTGGTCTTTTTTAGTAGATGCAGCTGGCAGTAAGGAAAGTGCCAGTCGGTTGCTTTATTTAAGAGTCCTAGATATTTGTTGTTAGGAAAAGGGCCTTGTCAGAAGTCCTAGTAGCAGAAGTGCATGGCTGCATTACAAATAGAGCCTTCCGGCCATCGTCTTAGGTGGTTGAATTTTATTGTTTCCGTGAGGTTGATGAAAAATCCAGAAAACGTTCGTGTCGCGGGCGACTAAATAACCTGTCTTATTCCAGGTTTTCTTATCTAAGGTTTGTGTATGTTGGTGCAAGTTAGGAACAATTGTAGAGGAGAAAATGGAAGAATTTGGGTGAGATATTGAGATCTGCTAGATCAAATAATCAATCCAACTCGTTTCCATCTACACTACGTGGGAACGCTTCAGTTTTCGAGCCTACCTCTTTTCTGTTCCGCGTACTCCAAGTAAAACTCCAATCGTGTTCACACAGGAAGCTGCTCGGATATGGTTGAACAATTCAAATTCGGTCCACTACTCCGCACCCGCTTGAATTCCAGCCCCTTTTAGGCGGTTTCGGCTTGTACATAATCTAGCTTAAACTTAAGAGTGTCTGTAATTTATGGGCAACCGTTCCGAACGGTCAATTCCGACAGCTACAGTAAAACTGTCGGAACGATCAGGTTTCAACTACAACACGGTCAGGTTTCAACTACAATATGGTCAGGTTTCAACTAATAAAAAAAACTTTTAACCCTGAAAATACCAGTTTTCAACTATAAATAATCAACATTAAATCAGCTGTCGGAATTGACCGTTAGACGCGGTCGACCGCGGAGTATGATTTTCCTAAACTTAATGACCCTAAGAAGTTCCGGTATGGAGAAGCCCTGATAAGCTCTTGGCCCTCTTTTAGACAGCTTCTAAGGGGGTGTTTGGTTGGACTTTTCAGCAGCTTTCCATTGGAAAAAGCTGCAGCCCAACCAAACGTCCAGCTTTTCAGCAGCTTTTGCTAACGGTAGCTATGGGCTTTGCAGTGCAAATTCAGCTGTTTGGAAAAGCTGCCTTCTGCCAGCTTTTTGTAATGTGCTAATGCTTTTGTACTCATGTTCCAAAATGCTGTAGATTGTTTGGATAAACTAAAAGCTACATTTTCACTTTCCCACAGCTACAGCAGCTTTTCTAGACAGCCAGTCAACAGTAGCTTTGTCAATGGCCACAGCCCAACCAAATAGGCCCTAAGATTTGAGCTTATAAGCTGTAATAAATAGTGAAAGGTCTATAATACCCCTGAACTTACTTGTTTGCTATTTAGATGATAATTCTTGTCAAATTCATGTTTCCTGTACTATTTGGATTACATGGTTGTTTTTCTTTGTACATAAATGAGGTATACTCTGAAGTTACGTACAAATGGTCGATTTTATTCACTTGTATGTTAATATTTGATATACGTCGATGTATAATCACACATGTAAATTTTATAGAACACAAATAGCAATCCTTTCAATCCAGCACGTGAACATCAACAACAATGTTTTCTATGCAGATATTACACTGGTAATATTACGCATTCTTGAGTACAATCGATCTTGTCTGATCAAGAATTAGAATAACTAACGATGAACTCAGCTTAAGAAATTAACATGTCCGAGGATACAATTTTTTGACTGTCTACAATTTTTTTGAGTGCTTTTTTCTGAATTGAGGAAAACAATAATAGCAAAATCTAACTCATGCCTACGGAGCTAAGTCCTACCAAATCATCAATAGCCAACAATTTCTACACTACATACACACTGCATACACACATGAAATTAACAGCAAAATTATTCTAGTATATACACTACATACACAAATGCACGTGAAATTATCAAAAAAATTCATAATCCATACACACGTGTTCTACTCATATCCATCTCTACAATTAAATGAGAAATACTATCTAACAAGTGTTCATCCATCTCTCAAATTTTTTAATTAAAAATTGCCATCTAACAAGTGCTCTACTACCAACAAGGGTTTCCAAAGACATATTTGAAGCAAATATTACAGAATCCTTGACGCCTACTAGAAAGGAGCGCTTCATTTTGGCACCTGCAGAAATAGCAAGAAAACTTTCAACAGCACATGATTTCTATTTGCTTATCCTCTTTTACTTCCATATAAAAATGAATAATAGTGGCAGCCATCTTGTTTACATTGTTAGTTGTCTGAAAGACCTCTTTGGATCAGCTCCGCCCCAAAATCGTGGTGACAATGTTACCGCTGCACAGATTGGGGAGGAGTAAAATCTCAGTTTGGAGATCTTTCAGGTCAGACTAATCATGTCAGTTAGTTTGACTTTGTGATTCAATGCATGAAGACCTGTATGCAGAGTCAACCACAAAATAACATAAATTCATTCTCGAATAATTCGTTGCATCTTCTTACTAGATGCAAGCCTAGATTTTCTTACGGATTTGCTTGATCATGTTTGCAATATTTTAAACAGCACTTGTTAATTTTTCTACAGATAAACAGCACTTGTCACTTATACTACCATAAATCAATAATGTTGCATCATGATCCATACTAAAATGCATACCTTCCTAAATCATAAATGGCACCAGCTAGGTAGATTCCTGAAATAAGATGTTTGGACCTCTCCAACAAGTCATACAACTGGCCTGCAGTTTATGGACATAGCAGCTTTGGCTCGCTGTATAGAAAGGCCAAGTAAATATGCACATAAATTTATGACATCCTAAGGTCCTCTAATTTCATTAGCATTGTGAGCAGCACTTGAAAGGATGAGATTCTTTCCTTTAGTCCAGTCCACCACTAGCTAAAAACAGAAGAAAAAGACAGTATTAGCAAAAGAAACAAGTTAGAACTGAGAGACTGGTCGCCGCCGGCGTCGGAGAGCTGGCGGTCGGCGTCGCGGTCTAGGCGGAGGCGAGCTCGTCGTGGTTGAGGCAGTGCCGACTACAGCAGCGGGACCCGAGCTCGTCGCGGTCGGCAGAGGCGGCGGCTCGCACAGGTCAGTGACGGGGCCGGGGGCACGAGGGGGTCGCTGTTGGTCGAGCGGAGGGCGGCGGCGGCCAGATCTGGAGATCGGCGGAGGGATGAGGGAGGGGGGAGGGGCGGCGGGCAGAGGCAAATGGGGCGGTGGGAGCGCATGAGGGAGAGGGAGAGCGGCGGCGACCTCTACGGAGGGAGGCAGCCGTGGGCGGTGGCGGGATGGGGCCGGGACAGGGCGGCCGGGATGGGGGCCGGGAGGGGGCGGCCGGGATGGGGACGGGAGGGCGGCGTTGGCGTGGAGGAGCGAGGCGGCAGAGGCGAGGGCAGACCTGGCGTGGCGGTGGAAGGGTTGGCTGCGCGTTCGGGAGCGCGTGAGGGAGAGGGGCGGCGGGAACTCGGGTGTGTGAGGAAGATGGGAGGCAGGGCAATGGTTCAGCTAAGGGCATTTCAGATATAAATTTGGGCAAGACTGAGGGTAATTTCGGAAGGGGAAAGACTATAACCTTAGGAAGCCTTTAAAGTAGAGCTTCTAGCTGACAATATGAAATTAAAAAAAAATTCTATAGCTACGTAGTTTCTAGTCCTTTTAAATAGCTTATAATTTTTTAAGACCATAAGCTAGCCAAGAAAATGTGCAGGAGGACCTCCTTCAGACACAGCTTAATTTTTTGGACGCGACTGCATGACAAATGCGCGTCCTACAGTTTAGCCGACCGCACACCCAAGAATGGAAAGCAAAAGCGTGTCTCTATGCACATTTTCTTAAATTAGCAAAACTCCTGGTGTCGCGTGCGCCACTGCAGTGAGCCTGCTCATTCGCACGTACACATGCATCTCCAGTTCCCCCACAAAAGATCACGTGAGCTATTTGACTCTGTGACCTCTATGTGTTTTCCTTTTTGGCTATTAGAAGTTCGTCATGTGGCGCTATAGTGAAGTGAAGTTGGTCAAGAGCGCTGTGGTTGAGCATGATCTGCCTGATGCGCTGCTAGCTTCTTTTTAGATAATGAAAAAATTTATTACTCTCGGTCTCTCCACATTTGAGGATGCATATAGTACATAATTGATTATAACAATATTCAGCCAATACAACTAATAAAAATTTAACAAACTATCATACAACCGAGATCAAAATATCCAAAAACAAAGAAACAACGACTAGGGTGTGCTTCCATTACCAAGCTACGACCATTGCCTCCACGTACTACACGAAAAGAGCTGGACACCACCGATCTCAGAGCATTGCCCCCATCCACCATGGATTACCTGTGCTCCACTTGCTGCAATGGTGCCCAAGGACGAAGAAAGAATCCACACAAGAACACTACCTGGTTTGGATGATAAAAGAATTTTTGGTCAAAAATTACATCATTACGGCATAGCCAAATAGCCATATATATTGCAACAACGCCAATTAGCACCCTATCCGGCAAATATGCAGCTATGTTTGTGCTCCAAAGTACCATCATATGAGCAACATTGCAGGGCAGGGCAAGATTAAAAGCTATGCGAACCACTCTCAATAAAACTGAGCAACATAACAATCAATAAAGAGATGCTGGATTGTCTCATGAGCATTACAAAAGCAGCACGTGAGGTTACCATTCCAGTTCCTCTTTTTTAGATTATCTTTGTTAGAATTACCCCTCATCCTAAGTACCAAAGGAAAATTCTAGTCTTGAGAGGTATTCGGAGTTTCCAATACTATTTATGCTTGAATAGGATATGCAATTTCATAAGTACATGATACATTGATTTAACAGTAAATTGTCATTTTTATATACAACCCATTGAACTCTATTTTCGTTATCAGAGAGAGATACGCAGGCAATAGCCTACGTATTAACTTTGTACCCACAATTGTGCACCTAAAGGCAAGGGACGGAGATGAACTAGAAAACAAATTTGCCACCGTAGCATGTGGATGCCGAGAAACATTGTAGAGGTTAGGATATTTATCCTTAAGAGGAACGTAGCCGAGCTAAATGTCCTCCCAAAATCTGGTTTGTGCCCTATTACCAACTTGAAAGTGGCACAGCTGAAAGAAAACATCTTTGACTACCATGAGCTTAGCCCAAAAGTGTGAATCACCGGGTCTAAAGACAACTTGAGAAAGAGTCTTAGCTGGCAAATATTTACATGTCGAAGGTGAAACAACCATTTACTAAGTAAGGCAATAATTTTTTGTCGTAGATTTTGAATCCCTAAACCCCCATGTTCTTTTGGTCGGCAACAAATACTCCATTTGGTTAGCTGATACTTTTGTTTATGTTCGTCGCTCTGCCAATAGAACCTAGAGAAAAAAATCCAAACGCTTTCAAACTCCAATTAGGACGTTAAAAAAGAGCATGAACATTGGAAGACTAGCGAGTACCGAATTTATCAAAATAAGTCAGCCTCCCACAGATAAGTTTTTCCCCTTCCACGAACTTAGACGAGACTCTATCCTATCCTCTAGATGCTTCCAATCTGAGTTTCGGAGTCTATGATAATGCATTGGGATGCCTAAGTAATGAAACAGGAAAGCCCCAGTTCCACAACCAAATAACTGCATGTACTGAGATTCAAATTCCGTGGCTGCCCCAAAGCAAAAAATCTCACTGTTGTGACAATTAATTTTCAAGCCTAATAAAAGCTTGAATAGGCAAAGAATAAACTTAAGATTTTTTGCCTTTTCCAGGTCATGATCTAAAATGATAATCGTGTCGTCTACATATTGTAAAATGGAAAGCCCATCATCAACCAGATGTGGAATAAGACCAGCCATGTGCCCATCATCTGTTGCTCATTGCAGAAGGTGTTGACATCGATTTTGACGTGAGCCGACAACTATATAAAATATAATAAAGATTTGATTTTAACGGCTAAACTCCGTTACTAATATTATAAAATAATCATTACAACATTAGCTAATAACTCTTGATCAAACGTCGCACTAATTATAAAAGATCGGCGTGGGTAAAGTATAAATTCGGATCATCAACTAAATATCAGTGACACATAGTCACGTGGAGGACATCTCTTCGTGTATTTAAAAAGAGAAGTACAAGGATCTCGTAGCAGTTCAAATAAGCCTGCTCTTAAGTTATGAGAAAAGAAACTAAAAATAAGTTGCGTGCATGAAATAGTTAAATATCATTCTAACTATGAATTAATCAAGAATAATTATTATATTAGAGCCCAACACTTAGCTGGTTGATTAACCAACTGACGATAATCAGTTGGTCCACACATGAGTTAACTCCATGCATGCAGAGGTTGCACACCTCGATGATTAATCAAGTGTCAAAAGAAAGAGCTAAGAGGATCATGATCCATGCATGTGATACGCACGACCTCCACTATGCCCACGTTCCCATGAAGCTACGCATGCTCGGCTAATCAAATGAGATAAGAAATTCTAGAAAAAAAGAAGAAAATGAAGGAGGTTGCCGTAACTCATATCTCTATAAATAGGTGTAAAGGCATGAAGGAAGCGGAGGTCCCTAGTTTATTTGGCGTCCAAGTTCTGCTACTCTCTTCATCCAAAACAAAGCATATAATGTGAGAAGAGAGACTTGAAGAGGAGAAGAGAAGGTTTGACATCTTTAAGGAGGTGAGATTATGGCTTCCCTCTAGCCTTTGGTTTGGCCATGGCGGTACAAACCAAGGAGTCTTCTTTATCTTTTCTTGATGTTTTAGCCCTTGGCTCGGCCATCGCTGTACAAACCAAGGAGCCTTGCCATACCCATTTCTCATGGCGTTCTTTTGATTTTGTTGCCTTCTTTGAGTTGGTCAGGTTAACGATACAAATCAAGAACAAAGGAGTGCTCAAGCCTCGTTGCTTGGTTCGGTCCCTACTCATGGATACAAATCAAGGGTAAAATAGAGTGTGAAGACCCCATAAAATTCTCCTTGGTCCGGTCCTCAAAATGGATATAAACCAAGGTTTGGATGAATAAGGGCTTCGTTCTTGGTTCAGTCCCCAAAACAGATACAGATCAAGACATGTATGAAATATGCACCACAAAGGTAAAGCGCAGGAAAATTGAGCATAAAAAATGTTAAATCGCAAATACTATAACATGTGTAATGGAAAATATGAAATAACATGTAATCTACTGATGATGACATGGCACCTGGGTATCATCAAGGAGGACGAATCCGGCCTTCCAGCCACGGGATGGGCCGGACCGACTACTCGGAGTCCGACTACGACACGGGGGCGCCTCATCAGCGTGGAGTACAAGACAAGGACTATTATCTACCCGGCATACCCGAAATCTGTTGTAACCGAATGGGAAATCAATCTGTTAACCGACTCGGACTCTTGTAACCCTACCCCGGTCGCCTATATAAGGCCCGGTAGGGGACCTCCGATCGGCAGGCAATCAAGTCATCTAGGTCATCGACAATTTCCAAGTCCAAGCAACCTCGAGATCGAATCTCTAGGGCTTGCGGCACTCGGGATACACGCAATACCAGCCGCCAAACACAGGACGTAGGGTATTAGCTCTCCGTGAGGGCCTGAACCTGTCTAAATCTTGTCTCCCGTGTGCACCCATCTAGATTTGCTGTGCTCACGCCGCCCCATAATTAGTATTGCCGGAATAGTACTCCGACAGTTGGCGCGCCAGGTAGGGGCGGTGCGCATAGATCCATCTGCATGAGTCTGGATGGGTTTCATCAATAGCAACAACGTCTTCATCTTGGGAAGCATCATGAGATTCGCTCTCGTGAAAGCTGTCCCGGATCCCGGCCAACTTTTCCAATTTGGAAGGTTGAACTTCATCGCCGACAAGATCGGCCAGCTCCACCTCTGCTACTCGGCGACGTCCCGATCAACAGAGGCTCCATCAACTTTTCTGCATGGCCCTCTCCCTAGGGAAGAGGCTGCACCGACCCCAGATCCATTTTCTCCGCGCGAGTTCGCACTCGGATCTCGACTAGTGGGGGTTATCGACTCTCTCCTCCCCATCCTCGAGTATAACTCGGATGATCAAGAGAGCTCTGGTAGTCACCATCCGTCCCGGGAAGTCTTCATGGCCAACACCGACTCGCCAAACGACGGCGATGGCCGAGCTGTCCCCATTGTGGAACAAACGCCGGCTGAGCTCGAAGCCACCCGACTCCGACTCCTTGCTAAGGAGGAAGAGTTGATCGAGCAACAGACTCGGCTCGCTCGCCAGCGTGATGACCAGCGCCGCAATGACGACATGAGGGCTTGCGGACGACAAGTCCATAATGAGCTCCGCATGCGTGAAAGGGATGCGGTCACAATATTCCCGCTCCCGAGTCACAACATCGTCGCGGCCACGATGGCGGCACGCGCCATTGAGATCCCTGAGGGCAACCCGGGACACGATGAACTTCGGCAACTCCGTGTTCTGCTGGAAGAAACTGCGCTTCAGCAGGCCGAAGCTTCAGAAGATCGCAGGGGCTCCTCGGCCGGCGCCAGGAGTCGGCATTCTACCCCTCCAAAAAGTCCATCCAATATGGGCGGACGACGAGCCACACCCGACCGGCCTCAGCCGGCCGGAGCGGTCCGCGGGCGACTCGGTCCTAACCGAGACGCCCGCGGCACCATAGCCGCCAGAAACCGCGCCCGACAGGATGCGGACAAAAACGCCCGTCAAGCTGCACCGGTCCGTGATCGACTTGGACCAAGGAACCCTGCAGGCGCTGAAGGAAGCGCTCATCACGGTTCCAGGAGAGACGATCGTGGCGGCCACCGCGACAACAGCGGCACCACCAGCCGGGGACGTTCCCCAACTTCCTCCGGCATGGGATATTCGGGTCCAAAAGCATTCGGCCCCCGTATCCGCAGTGTCATCTTCCCGTCGCGGTTTCGAGTCACCGGCATCGATAAGTACACCGGAGAGACTCGACCGGACATTTGGCTGGCCGACTACCACACGGTGTGTAGGACCAATGGTGGGAACGACTACGTCGCGATCCACTACTTGCCGCTGTTCCTGGCTAACTCGGCACGAGCCTGGCTCACCAGCTTACCTCTGGGTTGCATCCAGACATGGAGCGACCTCGAGACCCTCTTCGTGAACAACTTCCAGGGCACGTACAATCGACCCGGGAACGCGTGGGATCTCCACAGTTGCACACAAGAGGCGGATGAGACTCTCCATGAGTACATCCAACGTTTCTCCAAGAAGAAGAACTCCTTGCCCGAGGTCCGAGAGGGTGACGTGATCACTGCCTTCTCCAAGGGAGTTCGAAGCACCGACCTCATTCACAAGATAGCGCGCAAGAATCCCCAGACTATGCGTGAGCTTTTTGACATAGCCAATAACTTCGCCACCGGTGAAGAGGCTGTCCGCAGTGCTACTCGGGACGACAAGGGAAGAAACAAGGGCAAAGTGTTTGACTCACCCAGTCGAGACGCTCAACCTGAGTCTTCTAGGAAGAAGCACCGGAAGTGTAAAGGCGGAGATCTCGTTGCTGCAGCTGAGCGCGCCCCCGCCGCGCCGTCCTCAGCGCACCAACGCGACCTTCGAGGAGACGATGAGTCAGCCGTGTCACTTCCATGGACCCAAGTCCAATCATCTGACACGCGACTGCAATCTCTTGAAGAATCTGAACAAACCCTTCGTCCCCAACCGGGGCAAAAAAGAGCCCCCCCCAGGATGAAGGCGACGAGTTTCCAAAAGAGACCGCTTGTCTGATGATCTTCGGCGGCCCCAACGGCTATGAATCCAAACGCCGCCAGAAGATCACGGACAGAGAGGTCAACGCAGTGGAACCGGCCGTGCCCAAGTACCTGCGATGGTTCGAGTCCGTAATTTCATTCAGACGCGCGGATCACCCCGACAACATTCCCCAGCCAGGACGGTTCCCCTTGGTGGTGGACCTGATCGTCTGCAGCGTCCGCCTCACCAAGGTCCTCATGGACGGCGGGAGTGGTCTCAACATCCTCTACGTCAAAACTCTTGACGACATGAAGATTTCTCGTTCCGAGATCAAGCCGACTGGTGCCCCTTCCACGGGGTGGTGCCCGGCAAGATGGTGAGTCCACTCGGGCAGGTCAGCCTGCCCGTCACCTTTGGCACTCCCGACAACTTCCGGACCGAGACTCTCACCTTTGAGGTTGTCGACTTCCCAGGATCATATCATGCCATCTTGGGGCGTCCCTGCTACGCCAAGTTCATGGCTGTCCCCAGTTATGTCTATTTGAAGCTCAAGATGCCGGGCCCCCACGGGGTCATCACGGTGCAAAGCAGCTTCCAGCACGCTTACACATGTGACCTGGAAAACTGCAACCTTGCCGCGGCCCAGATCGCCGAGGCTACGCTCACCGACCTCAAGTCGGCCGTGGTTGAGGAAGCGCCCCCGGCCAAGAAGGCTTCGACATCGACATCTTTCCAGCCGGCACGGGACACCAAGGCAATTCAGCTCGACCCCGAAGACCCCTCGAAGACGACGCAGATCGGGACTGCGCTCAGCGACAAATAGGAAAGCGCGCTCGTCAGCTTCCTCCGGGACAACCGGGATATCTTCGCATGGACATCTTCCGACATGCCCGGAGTTCCACTGGAGGCTGCCGAGCACTCTCTAAATGTTCGGCCGGATGCTAAGCCGGTCAAACAGTGCTTGCGCCGATTCGCTGAGGATAGACGTCAGGCTATAGGAGAAGAAATAGCCAAGCTTTTAGCAGCCGGCTTCATTAAAGAAGTGTATCATCCCGACTGGTTAGCGAACCCAGTTCTTGTTCGCAAAAAGAATGGAAAGTGGAGGATGTGTGTTGATTATACTAGCCTTAACAAGGCATGTCCCAAAGACCCTTTTACCCTGCCTCGCGTCGACCAAGTGGTCGATTCCACGGCTGGATGTGAAATTTTATGCTTTCTTGACGCTTACTCGGGCTATCACCAGATCAAGATGAAGGAGGATGACGAAATCAAGACATCTTTCATCACTCCGTTTGGTGCCTTCTGCTACGTCTCCATGCCTTTCAGCCTCAAGAACGCAGGCGCTACGTACCAACGGTGCATACAGTGCTGCCTTCAGTCGCAGATCGGCCGGAACGTGCAAGCCTACGTCGACGATGTGGTGATCAAGTCCCAAAAGAAAGAAGATCTCCTGAGTGACTTGGTAGAGACCTTCGCCAACCTTCGAAGATTCAGCATGAAGCTCAACCCCGAAAAGTGTGTATTCGGGGTCCCTTCGGGCAAGCTGCTCGGTTTCATCGTTTCCGAACGAGGAATCGAAGTCAACCCGGAGAAGATCGATGCCATTGTCAAGATGAGCCCACCGAAAAACCTCAAAGACGTCTAGCAGCTGACCGGGTGCATGGCAGCTCTCAGCCGGTTCATCTCCCGACTCGGCGAGAAAGCCATGCCCCTTTACAAGCTCATGAAGAAGTCGGAGACCTTCACCTGGACCTCCGAGGCCCAGGACGCCCTTGACGGCTTGAAGAAGTTCTTAACTACCCCCCCGGTGCTAGCGTCTCCCATGCCCAATGAACCACTGCTTCTCTATGTCGCAGCGATTACTCAGGTAGTCAGCACGGTCTTGGTCGTGGAACGCTCCGAGCCCGGCCATATTCACAAGGTCCAGCGCCCGGTCTACTTCATCAGTGAAGTCCTCTCCGAGTCCAAGGCGTGGTACCCTCAGATACAGAAGATCATCTATGCGGTGTTCATAACGTCACGGAAGTTAGTCCACTACTTCCAGGGACATCCCATCACGGTGGTCAGCTCCTTCCCAATCGCCGATGTCATCAACAATCGCGATGCTACGGGTCGGATCGCCAAGTGGGCGCTGGAACTAATGGCTTTCAGTATAGTCTACGCCCTCCGCACGGCCATCAAGTCCCAGGCTCTTGCCGACTTCATGGCCGAGTGGACAGAAGTCCAGTCCCCGCCCTCCGTCGTCGACCTCGAGCACTGGACGCTCTATTTCAACGGCTCTCTGATGCTCCAGGGCGCGGGGGCTGGCGTTGTGCTCATCTCTCCCAAGGGCAAGCGCTTCAAGTACGTGTTGCAGCTCCACTTCCCGGCATCCAACAACGTTGCCGAGTACGAAGCTTTGCTCCACGGCCTTCATCTTGCGGTTTCACTCGGGATCCGCCGCCTCCTCGCACGCGGAGACTCGGAACTGGTAGTCTGGCAGGTCATGAAGGACTGGTCATGCAGAGACCCCTCCATGGAAGCCTACTGCCAAGAAGTATGCAAGCTTAAAGCCAAGTTCGACGGCCTCGAAATCATCCATGTCTCACGCCGAGACAACGAAACTGCAGACGCACTCGCCAAACTGGGATCCAGTCGGGACGTCGTTCCGGCTGGAGTTTTCCTCCAGGAGTTGCACGTCCCTTCTATCAAGGCAGATACAACGCTCAAGGCCGAAGAACAGCAAGTCCCGGAGAGTGACGCTGCTCAGCAGCCTTCAACAGAAGTCCTCACCGTCACTCCCGACTGGACAGCACCTTTCCTAGACCACCTCCTACGGGACATCCTCCCGCCGGACCAAACCGAGGCACACCGCATTGCGCGACGCACCAAGGCCTTCGTCATCATCGATGGTGAGCTCTACAAGAGGAGCACCTCCGGGATCCTCCAACGGTGCATACCCCACGACCAGGGAAAACAGCTACTGCATGATATTCACTCGGGAGTATGTGGACACCATGCGGCGCCCGGGTCACTAGTCGGGAAAGCCTTCCGACAGGGTTTCTACTGGCTGACTGCTGTATCAGACGCGGAACACATCGTCCGCACTTGCGAGGGCTGCCAACACTTCGCCCGGCAGACACACTTGCCGGCTCAGGCTCTCCAGACTATCCCGATCACCTGGCCCTTTGCGGTCTGGGGTCTGGACATGGTCGGCCCTCTCAAGAAGGCTAACGGGGGCTATACACATCTCTTCGTCGCGGTTGACAAGTTCACCAAGTGGATCGAAGCCAAGCCGGTCGCCACGATAACTGCTGAAAAGGCCGTCGAGTTTGTCCGGGACATTGTCTTCCGGTTTGGCGTACCCAACAGCATTATCACAGACAACGGCACCCAGTTCACCGGCCGAGCTTTTCTCCAGTTTTGCGACGACTACAACATCAGCCTTGACTTTGCCGCCGTGGCACACCCATGCACCAACGGGCAAGTCGAGCGGTCCAACGGTTTGATACTGCAAGGCCTCAAGCCTCGGATTTTCCAGCGACTGAACAAATTCGCAGGCAAGTGGGCGGCTGAGTTACCTTCGGTACTTTGGAGCCTTCGGACCACGCCCAACCGGTCAACCGGTTACACACCCTTCTTCATGGTCTTCGGTGCCGAGGCCATCCTCCCGACTGACCTGGAGTACGGGTCCCCCCCGCGTCCGTGCCTTCAGCGAGGTTGAGTTAGATGAAGCCAAACAGGACGCTCTCGACCAGCTCGAGGTGGCGCTCCTTCATTCGGCCAAGTACCAGCAGAGCCTCCGGCGATATCACAGCAGACATGTACGCGGCCGCTCCTTCAATGTCGGTGATCTGGTTCTCCGCCGAGTCCAATCAAGCAAGGAGCAGCATAAGCTATCACCGCCCTGGGAGGGTCTGTACATAGTCGCCGAAGTACTACGCCCGGGGGCTTACCGACTGAAGGACAACGACGGTAACATCTTCACCAACGCATGGAACATCGAACAGCTACGTCATTTCTATGCTTAAGTGTTTTATGAACATGAATACATGAATAAAGAGCTTTCATTTTCGCTCCATCCAACAGCAAGTTTTTTTGCTTCCCGACTGACCTGCTACGCCCGCTCGTAGCAGGCACTCGGCGCGTACACGGCTTTGCCCTTGCGGAATACTTAAGTACTGTGTACAAAGTCCAACGTTAACTCTTTGACTCCAATCGTCGGTTTACGCCGCACCCTTACGCTACACGGGACACACGCCAACGGCTAATCCCTACGCAAAGGAGGCTACAACGGGTTGGCACAGAGCACAAACGAACGAACTCCAGTACACGGGAACACAAGTCTTTTCATGAGCAGATTAAAACTTGTTAAATCAAACAGTGCATACACAAGTCACTCGACCCCCGAATGCACACAACATCCACTCGGCATCCCCGAGTCCTTTACAAAATTTACTCGGCTAGCCCAAGCAGTTTACAGCTACTCCTATTTTCTACAGGCCCGACCGCTTGATCAGCAAATCGACGGTGGACTCTACGGACTGCATCATCCCCGGAATATCTTCTTCCGGGAAGTCGACGGCGTACCCCTCCCCGATTGCCTGCATATCCAGCAGCGGGTAGTGGGACCGCGCCACCGCCAGGACGATGCTGGCCCCCGTCCGCGCGCCCTCCGCCTCGATGTTCGCCACTTGGTCGGGCACTTGGCCCAGCCGCTCGGCGACTACCGCGATGGAGTCTGGGGCCGCCTCGTCTGGCCAGACGGCACCACACGCCACCTGCCCGGCCTTCAGCAGCGACTCGATCATCCCCCGGGACTTCTCGAGACACGCCTTCGACTCTGCAGCAAAAACAAGCATGAGCAAAGCGAAAAATAGACTGGGACAAAACCAAAGTCAAAAATGGCACTCACCGGACTCCGCTGCTGCGGCAGCTTTCTTCGCGGCCTCGGCAGCCGCCTCCGAGTCAGCGGCCTTCTTGGCCACCGACTCGACCTCACGCCCGAGTTGCTCGGCACGGTTTTTCTCCGCCAAGAGCGCCGCCTCCAGGTCAGCGGCCTTCTTGGCCGCCGACTCGGCCTCGCGCCCGAGCTGTTCCGTGCGGGCCTTCTCCGCCAAGAGCTCCTCTTCAAGCTTCCCGACCTGCTCCTTGGCGGCGTCCAGGTCCCGGGCGCGGGTAGTCATCGCCTCGAGCTCCGCCCTCAGCCTTGCGACTTCTTCTTCGGCGGCTGTAAGAGACAACGCATCAGCAAGACATAAAGCGCGACAGGAGAAGGCAACGAACCACTTGGTTCACTCACCTCGGGTCTTGGCCATCTCCTGCGAAAGGCCCGCCTGCAAGCCGGTAATTTCCGCTCCACGCTTGCGGGCCATGTCCTCCGCCGACTGCCGACTTGCGGTCAGCTTGTCTCACTCGGACTTTCGTAGCTCTAGGCGCTCGATGACAGGCAGCCGGTCTTGGAGGAAAGCGGTCTTGTTCTGCGACCGCTTGTTCAGATTCTGCATAAAGGAAATGGAAACACAGTAAAGTCACCTGGGAAGATTGTTGAAACCCTCCACTCGGTCCAAGGACCCAGCGGAGGCTCGGGGGCTACACCCTCTGGGTGCACTGTTCATGCACCCAGAGTAAAGACTACACGGGAAAAGTAAAGGGCCCTCCGCCCGACTAACTTAGTCGGGCAGAGGCCCGGGGGCTACTTCCTACAGACATACTCCTACAAAGGTCAAGACCACTTACCTCCATCAAAGGACGCAGCCGGCCATTCAGCAGGTTGGCGCCCTCCTTCGCTACCTTCAGCAAGGCCGGGAGTATCTCGCCAATTTGAGCAGCGGTGTCCGCGGCCGCCTGCCACTCCTTCTCTTCCTCGACGTCATCGACCGTGGCAGTCGACGACCCCGGGCCCGTTTCCCGGACTAGGAGAGGTCGGCGCACTAGCTCAGAGCATGGCCTCGGAGGCGGAGCAGCGCTGAACTCCTGCATAGGCGAGGGCACGCCGGGACTCGCGCCCTCCGCCATCTCCGCGTCCCGGCTGGCCCCCGCAGACCCCACCGGCACCAAAACTCCAGAGGAGGTTTCCTCCTGAGGAGCGACTGGCGAGGTGGGCTGCACATCAGGTCGCTCGGCGGACGGCTGGGGCGTGACCACGGGCGGAGGCGACGGTGGCTGGGGAGAAGAAGGAGTCGCCGTGGCCGGGGGCGACGAGGCCCGGGTGTCCGATGCTGGGGGATCTCCGCCTTGGCTGGACCCCGGGCCACTCGGGGGTGCCTTCGGTACGTCCCCCACCCTCCGGGTCCTGCAGAGGCAAGGCCAACCATGTCAGCACTTAAAAGAAACAAAGACAAGAAGGCAGTCGGTCAGACACTTACTTCGAAGACCGAGGGACGGCGATGGGCTTCCTGGCCCCCGCGGTTCGCCGCCCAGGCGCGGCGGCAGCCGGGGCCGGCGAGGTTCCCGACTCGCTGGGCGCCCCGAAGGCGGCGCTGGCATCCCGCTTTTCCCCCCTGGCTGGGGGGAACGTCATCTTCGGCCGCCCGAGTGCCTTCACTCGGAGCGGCGGCCGGCGCTACCGGATCAGCGCCGGTGGCGGAGCTCTCCTGCTCCGCCGGTGCGGTCTCCGTGTCGGCAGACGCCATGGGATCAGCGCCAGCGGGGGAGCCCTCCCGCTCCGCTGGCGCGGTCGCTGCAGCGGCTGGCGCCGCCGGATCAGCATCAACGGCGGAGCCCTCCTGCTCCGCCGATACGGCTCCCGCGGCGGCTTGCGCCGCCGGACTAGTGCCGCCAGCGGGGCCCTCCTGTTCCGCCGGGGCAGATCCGGAAGCGGCTGGCGCTACCGGGTCAGCACCGGCGGCGGTGCCCTCCTGGCCCGTCGGCGCGGTCCCCGCAGCGGACGGGGCCGCCGAGCTGGCACCGGGGGCCGAGCCGCCCTGCCTTGCCGAGGCGGCGCCCCTCACGACAGTGGTCGGCCTGGCGACGGAACTGCCCCGACTCCTTTGGGTAGTGACCGCCGGCCGCTTCCGCCTCTTCACTCGGAAGGCGCTAGCGTCGTCCGAGTCCTCGTCTTCCTCCTGGGCGGGCGTGCTCGGCGGGGGAGGACGGGGCGGAGCGGTTGCCGGCGCCTTAGAAGGCCCGGCACCCTTTGAAGACCCGGCGCCCTTCGAAGGGGCGGCGCCGGACAAGGAAGACCCGGCACCCTGGCCGGCGCCGGAGGACCCGGCGCCCTGGCCGACGCCGGGAGATGAAGCCCCGGCTGCCCCCTGCGGTGGCGGCCCGCCGCTCGGGACATCGGCGTAGCGCGGCTGATTCCAAATCTCGTCCTCCGGGAGGGGAGCTTTGGAATAAAAGCCGAACAGCACCTGTCGAAATGCAAAAAGCAAAACCTCGAGTGTGGCTCGGTGGAGAAATGGAGGAAGAATCAAAAGGGCAGGACTCGGGTACTTACGTCACTCGGGGGGTTCGACCGGCTAAAGGGGGCCGGCCGTCCGGAGAAGTCCAGGCTCGTCCCCTGAGCCAAGATCTTCTCGAGCCGACTCTGGACCTCACCTCTGTGAGCTCCTCCGCCGACTCCCGGGTCGCGTCGCCCTCGCCGGTGTATTCGAACATCGGGTGCGCCCGCAGCTTGGCGGGCTGCACCCGCCATCGGACGAAGGTCGCGGCGACGACTGCCCCGGTGACCCCGGACTTCATCGCCTCCTCGAGCTGCGCCATCATGACGGCGATGCTGTCCTGTTCCCTCTCAAGCGGTAGGTCCAACCAGCTCGGCCGGGCCACCGGCGGCTGACCCGAGAAGGCCGGCAACGACGGCTCCGGGTTGGCGCAGTAGAACCAGAAGGCATACCAGCCCTTGTTCGACGACTGCATTGGAGGAGCCGGGTAGTTCTTCGCTGCTCCCGACCTCAGCTGGAACCCGGCGCCACCTACTACCGCCGGGTTGTCCCTGCTCGGCTGCGGCTTCACCATGAAGACGTGCTTCCACAGGGCAAAATGCGGCCGGATCCCGAGGAAGCACTCGCAGAGGGTGATGAAGCAGGAGACGTGGAGGACGCTGTTGGGGTTGAGATTGTGGAGTTCCAACCCGTAGTAGTAGAGCAGTCCCCCGCAAGAATGGATGGGCCGGCACAGAAAACCCCCGCTCGAAGAAGGGGCCGTGGACGACCAGCTCGCCGGTGTTCAGGATAGGAATGGTCTCCCCGGCGGCGGAGCGCCACTCGACCAAATCCTTTGGCGGCAGCAAACCCGAACCGCACGAGGATCGATAGCCGCATGTCAGTCGCCGTTGATTTCACCCACGGCGCCATTGGACTGGAGGGCGGCTCCTCTTCGTTCAGCAGCTTCCACACCAAAGCATCCTCTTCGGCTTCGGTTGGATCGGCTTCCCAATCCGGGAGCTTGCATCCGAGATGGCCGGAGCGAGGATTGGGGTTTTGGATGAGGTGACGCGCGTGAGCGGATTTGGGAGAAGAAGGCGAAGCGTTCGGGCGCAAGGAAGAAGAAGGCGAATGGGTGCGTGGGCCAAACCCGTGACCTTTTCGGGGTATTAAAAGGGTGGGGCCGATGGTTCGGTTTCCCCACGTCTGCACGTGTCCGAATCTGCCGCGTCCCCACTACGCGCCCCTCCGGATTCTCGCGCATCTGGCGGGCCACGTCGCGTCTGTTTCACGCCCCACGACCTGGCGGCGCCGTGATTCGTGCTACTTAATGAAGGGACATCCGACGGTTGGCCTTTCAGGCTTAATAATCCGACGGAGTACGTCTTCGCTACATGGCGGCTAAAGCGTATTTCCCGTAAATCACCAGCCGGCTGCCGGGAGAGTCGGCGCCGGACGCTTTGGCTGCGAAGGGTATCAGAGGCTGGCCTCAAGCAGGAACGCAGTCGACTGAGTACACCCAAGTGAGGGACAGTAATGGCGTGCCTCCCGTTGGTCACAAGTTGGATGCTGAGCAACTCGGAGCTGCCGGATTCTCCGCCCAGACCTGACGAGCACCTAAGTCTCGGAGGCCCTGGTAACTGGGATCCCAAGATTCAGTGGAATGACCCAGCATAAGGCTTCGAAACTCGGGAACCTATGCGCCATGGCTGGATTTTCTGGTTCAGACGAGAGTTTCAGAGGCATTCCTTCAGGGGACACTAGCCGGCCCTTGACCCGCTTGGGAGGGCCGGGTGCTACTCGGGGATTCAGTCGGGATTGATGGCATGCCCCACGCTGGGTTATCAGCCGGTCCCTATCCCTAGGGATGGACCAGGTGCCACCAGAGATTACCCGTTAATAGCTCAATCGCCTTGACATTCCTGCCTTACGGGTGAATGTTACTTGGCTTTAATTGTCTTATTTTGCAGAAGTTCCATTAGCTCTTCACAATCTCCCGGCGAGCCAAAGTCAGTCGGAAAGCTCATCCAGAGGTGAAGACCGGCAGCAGTGAGATCGAGAAGGACTCGGGGGCTACTGATGATGACATGGCACCCAGGTATCATCAAGGAGGACGAATCCGGCCTTCCAGCCACGGGATGGGCCGGGCCGACTACTCGGAGTCCGACTACGACACGGGGGCGCCTCATCAGCGTGGAGTACAAGACAAAGACTATTATCTACCCGGCATACCCGGAATCTGTTGTAACCGAATGGGAAATCAATCTGTTAACCGACTCGGACTCTTGTAACCCTACCCCGGTCGCCTATATAAGGCCCGGTAGGGGACCTCTGATCGGCAGGCAATCAAGTCATCTAGGTCATCGACAATTTCCAAGTCCAAGCAACCTCGAGATCGAATCTCTAGGGCTTGCGGCACTCGGGATACACGCAATACCAGCCGCCAAACACAGGACGTAGGGTATTAGCTCTCCGTGAGGGCCTGAACCTGTTTAAATCTTGTCTCCCGTGTGCACCCATCTAGATTTGCTGTGCTCACGCCGCCCCATAATTAGTATTGCCGGAATAGTACTCCGACAGTTGGCGCGCCAGGTAGGGGCGGTGCGCATAGATCCATCTGCACGAGTCTGGATGGGTTTCATCAACAGCAACAACGTCTTCATCCTAGGAAGCATCATGAGATTCGCTCTCGTGAAAGCTGTCCCGGATCCCGGCCAACTTTTCCAATTTGGAAGGTTGAACTTCATCGCCGACAAGATCGGCCAGCTCCACCTCTGCTACTCGGCGACGTCCCGATCAACAGAGGCTCCATCAACTTTTCTGCACGGCCCTCTCCCTAGGGAAGAGGCTGCACCGACCCCAGATCCGTTTTCTCTGCGCGAGTTCGCACTCGAATCTCGACTGGTGGGGGCTATCGACTCTCTCCTCCCCATCCTCGAGTATAACTCGGATGATCAAGAGAGCTCTGGTGGTCACCATCCGTCCCGGGAAGTCTTCATGGCCAACACCGACTCGCCAAACGACGGCGATGGCCGAGCTGTCCCCATTGTGGAACAAACGCCGGCTGAGCTCGAAGCCACCCGACTCCGACTCCTTGCTAAGGAGGAAGAGTTGATCGAGCAACAGACTCGGCTCGCTCGCCAGCGTGATGACCAGCGCCGCAATGACGACATGAGGGCTCGCGGACGTAGGGTATTACCTCTCCGTGAGGGCCTGAACCTGTCTAAATCTTGTCTCCCGTGTGCACCCATCCAGATTTGCTGTGCTCACGCCGCCCCATAATTAGTATCGCCGGAATACTACTCCGACATCTACTCCTTGTTTGGTTACGCTACACGTGAGCACCATATTAGTATCACGGGACGTTAGTAGTAATACAAACAAGAAGAAAACCAAACTCTATTTTGGTTACACTACACGCAGGCGCTATATTAGCGCACATGATGTAGTAATAATACAAGTGGAGAAAAGTCACATAAAAAATACATGCAACATATAACATGCATAGGCCAAAAATCATAAACATCATGCTTCGCTAAAACCAATCTAGCTTCATTTCAGTTACGCTACACGCAAATGCCATAGTGGTAATATAGGTGAAGCGAAACATCGTATAAATGATTCTTGTCATGTAATAGGTGCTAAAAATCACTAAAACTATATCACAAAGCTTCACTTCGATTACGCTATTCTCGAGCATCATATTAACGCTACACGGTGTTAGTAGTAATAAAGTTGAAGCTAAACTATATAAAACATAAGTTCCATGTCGCATACATGCATCACAAATTTAAAATATTATGTCTTATCAAAACTAATCAAAGCCAACCTTCATGTCGGTTAGACATCAGCACCATGTTGCCACATGCTAAAATATACACTCTAAAACATAAGCACGATGCTACAAAATACTCACGAGTAAATCCAAGTTTCCCCAGGCAGGCGTCAGTCATCGATGGCGAGGAGAATTTTCTTTTATATTTTTGTAATATTCATATGTTGTAGTATGTTGTAATAGATATATTAAAATTCTTAAGTAGGGATTTTCTCGTGAGAGATATAATTAATAGAGTTTTTATATAAATGTAAGAATTCTAGAAGTAATGGACTCGCAATACCTGATTTCTTTTGTCTCATTTGCATACACACTTTAAATTTTATTTAATTTGTCTCTATGACGTGGATGCGGTATCCCGCCCCATCCCATCATCAAAAGGATAGTGAGCATATCTACAACAAAGTTAAATTAAAGAGGTGACAGTGAATCCCCTCGTCTTAGACCTTTATGAATCTGAAAGAACGACCGACCTCATCATTAACTTTAATATTAACACTACCTCCTTTGTAACATCCTGATTTTTAGAGTTTTTCAAAAATCTTTATTCAAAAATCAGAGCTAGAAAATTTCGTTGTTTATTCTCGAATGAATTAAATCTTAATTGAAATTTCACAAATTGGACCGAAGTTAATTTGAATTAATACAACTTGAATTGTATTGGCTTTTTAATTTGGAATATGTCTCCAGAGTTTTTCTCAGAATTTTCAGAGTTCGTTTGATATTTAATTTTGCCCTACTGTTCTTTGTTTTTATTTTGGTTTTCTCCTTTTCTTTTCTCTTTTCCTTTATGGCCTCCCGGCTCATCCCCACTGATGATGACATGGCACCCGGGTATCATCAGGGACGAATCCGGCCCTCTGGCCATAGGGTGGGCCGGGCCGACTACTTGGAGTCTAACTTCTACAGGGGGACGCCTCATCGAGTTGGAGTACAAGACAGGGATAAACACACATCCGGCAATCCTGGATTCTGTTGTAACCAATTAGGAAACTCTGTAAAACTGATCTGGACTCTTGTAACCCTACCCCGGTAGCCTATATATGACCTGGTAGGGATCCTCCGATTGGTACGTTTCTTATTCTCACGCTTGCGCACTCTTTCATAGCCCAAGCAACATTGAGATCTGTTCTCAAGGTTTGTGGCATTCGGGATTCAAGCAATACCAGCTACCAAACACAGGACATAGGGTATTACCTCTCCTCGAGGGCCTGAACCTATCTAAACATTGTCTCCCGTGTGCACCCATCTAGACTTGTTGTGCTCACACTGCCCCATATTCAGTATTGCCGGAATAATATTCCGACAGTTGGCGCGCCAGGTAGGGGCTGTGCGTATAGATCCATCTACACGGGTCAGATGGGTTTCGTCAACAAGAACGGCGTTTTCGTCCAGGAAGCGTCATGAGATTCGCCTCCCTGGACGTTATTCCGGATCCCTGGACAGCTTTTCCAATTCGGAAAACTGGATTTCATCACCGACAAGATCGGCAAGCTTCACCTTTGCCACTCGGCAACCCGTCGATCAGTAGAGACTTCATCAATTTCTTTGCTCGGACTCACCCCTGAGTCCGCACCTTCGGCTCCTCTCCCAAGGGATGAGGCTACGCCGAAATCGGAATCTGCTGTTCGCGCACGGGATCTCACCCGTCGAACAGAGGTACCGACTAGTTGGTGCTATCGATTCTCTCCTCCCCGCCCTCGAGTATGACTCAGACAATTACGATGAGGTCGGGCAGGCACCACCCATCCCGGGAGGTCTTCATGGCCAATCCCGGCTCACTGGACAGCGACGGCGACCGATTAGTCCCCATCGTGGAGCAAACGCCTGCTGAGCTTGAGGCCACTCGGCTCCGCCTCCTCGCCAAGGAGGAGGAGCTGGTTGAGCAGCAGACCAGGCTTGCTCATCAACGCGACGAGCAACTGCGCAACGACGACATGAGAGCTCGAGGACGCCAAGCCCATAACGAATTCCACATGCGTGAATGGGACGGGGTTCCAATATTCCCGCTTCCTAGTTCACAACATCGTCGCTGCCACGATGGCAGCGGCGCGCCATTAATGTCCCTGAAGGCACCCCGGGACATGACGAACTCCGGTGACTCCGCATCCTGAAGAAACAGCCTCTTCAACAGGCCGAAGTCTCTGGGGACTGTGTGGGCTCTTCAGCAAGTGCCAGGAGTCGGCGCTCTCCACCTCCAAGAAGTCCACCAGCCGCAGAGGGCCACCGTGCAAACCTTGACCAACATCAGTCAACCGGAGCGGTTCACAACCGACTCGGGCCCAATCGTGACGCACGGGGCACCATAGCCGCACGGAGCCGTGCCCGTCAGGACACGGACAAAAATGCTCACCGAGCCGGGTCGGTCCATAGCCGACTCGGATCGGACCGTGATGCGCGGAACCCTGCTGACGCCGGATAGCAACCGCCACGATGACAGCGGCGCCACCAGCCGTGGCCGCTCTCCAACCTCCTCTGGCATGGGGTATGTAGGCCCAAAAGCATTTGGCGCCCGCATCCGTAGCATCATCTTCCCGTCGCGATTCTGAGTCACCGGCATCGACAAGTACACGGAAAACTCGGCCAGACATCTGGCTGGCCGACTATCAAATGGCGTGCAGAACTAATGGTGGCAACGACTACGTCGCGATCCATTACCTGCCACTATTTCTAGCGACTCAGCTCGAGCTGGCTTACCAGCTTACCTCCGGGTTGCACCCAGTCATGGAGTGACCTCGAGACCTCTTCGTGAACAACTTTCAGGGCACTTACAACAGGATCGGGAATACGTGGGATCTCCACAGTTGTACTCAAGAGGTGGACGAAACTCCACTACCTCAGAAAACACTTCTGCTACATGACCATCACTGACGGGCCCGACAAGGCCCGTCGCTGATTAGAGGCGACATTGACGGGCGACATCGTGCTCGTCAGTAGTAGTGATGCACAAGGGGAGACAGCTACTACTACTGATGGGCGAATATCATGCCCGTCAGTGAAATTGTGCTCCAGGGACTGCCTTGGAGGGCAGATTTATCACTGACAGGCGATGTTTTTTTGCCTGTCAGTGATAATTTTCACTACTACTGACGGGCTCTGCTATCAACCGTCAGTAGATTTCCCGAGCCATCTTCATTATAAAACCCTAACCTTATCTCGGTTTCTGTCTTCCCGATCCCATCTGCGCCGTCTCCCTCCCACCCACCCGATCCCCTCTGCTCACCTCGCCGGCCGTCTCGCCATCACCACTGAATCTCCATATACGCCGCCGCCTCCTCCTCCCCACGCGGCCTCCTCCACCTCCGACTCCGCCCCGACGCCGTGGATCTTCGGCCGGAAGGGGCCCTCGGGCTTCTCCTGGAGCTCCACCGCCGACGAGGTCACCGCAGGCCTCTCGGCCTCAGGCCTCACCGTCATCGTCACAGGTACCACGCTATGCCAGTTCCTTCCCTTTGCTGCTGCTGCGGCTCTCTGATTTGGGTTCCATTCGATCCAAGGGCGTCGAGTGGGATTAGCGCCGAGACGGCGCGCGTCCTGGCGGTGCATGGGGCCCACGTCGTCATGGCCATCAGGAACCTCGCTGCCGCTGACTCCTGTGCGCCAGGCTATCCTCGCCGAGGCGCCCGCCGCCAGCCTCGACCTCATAGAGCTCGACCTCTCCTCCATGGTCTCCGTTGTTGAACCCCAGAATCCATAACAGAGAGTCTTAAGTGAAACCACCCGCTAAGTCGGAACATCAACCCCGACCTCAACCCCTGGGTATCAATCCCAAGAGGAGTGGAGTGATATGGCTCCGAATAGCCCGAGACGTCAACCCCAAACTTTCTCCGGCAAACTAATGCACAGGTCAAGTAGGGTGATATGGTCTCCTCACTCTTTTCTTACTGAGCCGGAACGTCAATCCCAAACTCGTCCCGGCAAATTAATGCTCGGCTGGAGTAGGATGATATGGTTCCCAACCTCTCAGTAGCAGAGTCACTTCACAGGGGTGATTAAACCTAATAACTCTATGATATAAACTCTGAAATTCTACCCACAACATGTGCTTCATCAACATACACACATGGCACATGAGCAGGCGAAAACAACTAGATTTCGCAGCAGTAACTCTACGACTGAAACTGCAATATTATAAGTTCTTGAAACTTAACAAATTATATTCACGAAAGGGATCCGAAGATCCAACTACACAGCGGAAGAATAATTAAGGCTACGAAGCCGAAATGGTAAGGCCAAAAGTGGCAGCAGAACAAACCGAGCTGCCAAACCCCGGGGCAGGATCACTGCCTGGGATTTCCAGCGACTAGTCATTGTGGGCATCGATCTCTATGTAGGAACCACCCTCGGAAGGGGTAGTTCCCTCTGCAACAAAATGTCAACGATAGCAGGGTGAGTACAAAATTGTACTCAGCAAGACTTACAGTGGGGAAATTAATAATAGCTGTGACAGGTATCAATAAAGGGGTAATTGTGGACTACATTGCGGAAAGAAAATTTTACCTTTGTCAATAGAAGTAAGTAGATGAAAAACCGACTACCAGAGTACTTTTAAAAGAAGACGAGTCGAACACTTCGCGAGCATTCCTTATTGCAAAACACCACACCTGAAATCCCCCGATTCTTCCTCGACCACCCTGGGAGGAAGCAATCGCTAACACCACACCTTAGGGTTGGCAAGTTTTAGAGTGTTGTTGTAGTTGTCTAATTCGATGCAAAATCTTACCAAGCTGTCCATAACCGCGGACACGGCTGTTCAAATACTTCAAACTCTGCAGGGGTGTACATCTTTACCTACACGCATCGATCGACTCCTAATGCCACCGGGATAACACACTTCACGAGGTGTGTTGGCGGAGGGTGATCGAACACGACCATTACAATGCTGTCGACCTAGGTATGAGCCACCCTTACGGGCCAATCCATGTACATCAGTTCAGCCGTAACTATGACACGGTCCCATAAGTTGTAGCAGGTGATACATCCCCGGCCTCGAACTGTGTGTATCCCTTACACCTATATTGAAGCACCACACCACATTCCTTTTTCACGCACACGGCAAATGGAAACGGTGAACTATGCAGCTCATACTCTAAATCTAGGCAAATTATTTAGTCGTGGGTGGCCCCATAATCCACCCGTGTAGAAGTACGCAAATCTTGGTTCGAAGGGACATCGGTAACCGGTCCTTGTGGGAAGACGAGACAACCCACCATGCTCCCAGCCATGGCCTCTCGTCTAAACCCAGATGTGATTAAGCAAGTTTATTAGTTAATCCCTGGTGAACACCCACCTGCCACGTAACCCATCCTCGGTGTTGATTCATCTGCTAACCCAGGAATTACGACTTCTTCTAAGCATGTCTAAGCATGAATAGCATAGTAGCATTAGAACGGTAGATAGGTTCACTATGCTACGCTAGATAGGTTGGGTTGGTGGTGCAGCTGATTGAGCGACAAGGTGAGTTTTATTCATCGGACTAGGGTTTTGCTTAGCGGAAAAATAGAAGTTGAACGCATGTGATAATGAATTTAAAAACAACGAATACTTTGCAAATAGTAGAAGTTTGCAATGTGACCAAAGGGGCTGCTTGCCTTGTTGCTTTGCAACTGGAACCCTGCTCGTGACCGATACTATCTCCTTCGGGACTTTCCGGTTCTATTGGAGAAGAACGAAAACACCGGAAAAGAAAAGGGCATAACCGTAAATATTAAAATGCTGAACATCGGCATGGGATAGAATGTATGCCATGATGTAGAGAGCGCAAAATAAAGACTAATGCAAGTGGAATCAATTTAATCGGATTCCAGACGCATAAAATATCGCGATCCGAAAATCCTCCGGCTACTCGGGGAAAACCCTAATTTGAGTTTTTAGCCAATTATGTCTTTCCTAGGATGCAAACATGTATGAACATGACATATTTGAATAGCTCTCATTTTTCTGAACATTTTGATATATTATTTGTATTTTTCTGATTAACAATGGATTTTCTATGCATTTTCTAAGATTTAAATCATTTTAAATCCTTTGTTGTATTTTTCTCAGCAAAAATAACATTTAATTTAATTCAATAACCATAGTGGCTGACAGGTGGGCCTTGGGTCAATTTTAGTCAACATTGACTTAGGTCAATGATAGTGGGGCCCACTATCATATTTTATCTTTTCTCTTTGATCTTTTCTTTATTTTCTGACACGTGGGACCCATGTGTCATTGGGACAAGTTTATTTGCTTATTGATTGCACTGGTAAACACTAATGATAATCATTAGGATGTCGGTTAGCCGTAATTACTGATGATTAGTATTAATGATGTCGGGCAGTAATTAACGGTTATTAAATATGCTGAGTCATTAGTACATCTTAATGGCAGGGTTAACCGGCCGTAACGACCGGATCTTGGCCATTAAGGCCAACGGGTGCTGTCGGGATGCCGGCTCGGCTCGGGTTGCTCGGTCAGATGGTGGCCGGCGGCGGGAGGAAGAAAGGAAAAGCGGCGGCGCGGCGAGTCTTACCGGCGGGAAGCGGCGGAGCACGGCAAGGGTGATGGGCGGAGCTTTGACGGCAGCTCCGACTTGAGGCGGCGTGGAAAGAAGCTCGGGCGGCGGCGAAATAGGGCGGCACCGGGGCGGCGAGGGGCGGAGCCGAGGCGGGCTTTGGCGGTGCCGGGCTCCGGCGAGGCTTCGGGGGCAGAGACCGAGCGGTGAGGGAAGGGGCACGGCAACGAACTGGGGTGGACAGGGTGGCTCCGGCAGGTGGCTCGGCCGGGCTTCAGCGGAGCGCGGTGGTGAGCTCAAGCGGCGGGGACCCGAGGCGATGAGGGGGAAGCGGAGCGGCGCTTGGCTCCGGCAAGGCGGCTCTTCGGTGGTGGCATGGAGGCGGTAGACCGGACAGCGAGGTGGAGCGGGGCGGTGCCGGAGCGACAAAGGAGGCTCGGCGGCGGTTGGAACCGAGGCGACGGGGAGGCAAAGCCGAGTAGCGGCGAGTTCGGTCGGAGGCGGGGATGCGGCGGTGGGGAGCAAGGGCTTGCTTGGCAGCGGAGTGGAGTAGCACAGCACTGGGGAGCTCGGCAGCACAGTAAGTCAAGGAGAGGGAGACGTGGGAGAGAGGAAGCGAGAAGGGAGTGCCGGTCGGGAGGAACGATAAGGGAGGCGGCAGCGCTTTCCAAGCAGGAGGTGGCTGGGGCAGCCCGAGCGCTTGCCACGCGAGCTGCTCGGTGGCAAGGCCGAAGGCGGCGGCGTGGGCATGGGGCAAGCGAGCGGCCGATTGAAGAAGAATAGGGACGGGCCAGGCGGGCCGTGCGGGAAGGGAGATGGGCCAAAAGAAAAGGCCCATCCGGTGAGAGGGAGAGAAGAGTGTTAGGTTTAGAATTTTATTTTCTATTTGAGTTTTCCTATTTTAGTTCCTTTTCTTTTCCGTTTTGAATTTTTGGTTTGCAATTCAAACCAGTTTTAAAGCCCCGGTTTCTAGACTCAAATTTAAAAGAAGGTTTTGGGATTCTTCCCTCGGGTTTGGTTTGCTTCTCTCGTTTTGGAGTTTCCAATTAAACCCTAAAACAGATTTGAATCTCATTTTAAAGCCTTTAGAACCATTTCAAAGTTTCTCTCAAACTTAACCTCAAATTTCAAAGCATTCTTGTCAAGTTTTGCTCCATTTCAAATAAGTTTCCAGCCCAATTCAAAATTCTCTCTTGGACCTTCAAGCTCCACTTCAAACTAGAGTTCCAATGCGAGTTCAATTTAACGGTTGACTTCCCTTCCAACATCACCCTTTTGAACTTTTAATTATCTCAAATATATGGTTCTATAGCTCGGTCAATAAGTTGAATTCTCGAGATGTTCCTCGGGACTTATTATTTCAAGGCTTTGCAAAACCAAATTGAGGTTCGAGGTTTTATCCATGACATCAAATTAGGGTTGGTTAAGGGCTTTTCATAATAGCTCAAAAATTCGAAATCTTACTCAATTTCAAGCTTCAGTGCAAATGCGTGTCATGAAATGATGCACACAATTAGCAGCTTAAGAACGGGGATGTTACATCCATCCGTAGCTTCGACTCCGAATTCATTGCCAAGGGCCTCCTCTTCACACCATCCGCGCCGCCGTTCCCCTCCTCCCAACGCCATCACCTCCCGATCCCCTTCACACCATCCACGCCGCCGTTCCCCTCCTGCTTGGATCTGCATCGGCTACAAACCTACTCGGTGAGCTCCCTGTTCCTCCTCCTACTTTCTGTACATGCTACAGTTCATGGCCATCGAGCCATGGCCGCGCTATGTCCGGCCATCGAGCCGATGATGATCATGTTGTAAGTACTATACTTGAGTTATTTCATTTGCCCGATGATGGCATCCAAGTACTCTATTATTTCAATTGTCTAATATGTAATATTTGTTCCACGTCTGTATATAACCTTAATAATCCCTATGATCAGTATCCATACGCGAGGTATTCATATCTGTCACCAACTCGAGCTAATTTCTTTTTGTTAGTGTTGAAGTGTGAGTGTATTGGATGGCTATCTCCATCAGCTTAGACATTTAGTGATGAAAGTTAATAATGTACTATTGCTCACCTTTCTCCATCAATTTTAGACTTCAGAGTGAATTAATTGGTCCATAAAACTCGATAGTTAGGATAGGAAGAGAAAAAATCACATATAGTTAGATTAGGATAAAAACATGGGTAACATAAACCAGTTTTGACAAAACTCAAAATTATGAGTTCTATGAAAACTAACACTTATACCTATTTTCTTTAAACCCAAACTACAAATGGCATAATCACTACAGCACAGCAGTTTTAGAAAACAACATTTTCACTTAATCCTATCCTAAGCCAACAATAACTTACTTTACCAAACCTCTGTTCCACATTAGAAGGATTCTAAAAATCCGGTTGGAGCGACCTGCTTTTAGATAATTGGCGTGTTCACTTTAACCTAGACATCTAGTACTTGGTACTTGGATGGCATTGCTTATGCCATATATATCTATTTGGTGCTAAATAAAACATCTAGTAGAATGTTGCTTTGTTTAAGAGATAATTGAGTACTTTGGATCATCATGTTATAAGTTGTTGTTATAAAATTCATTGACTCATCACCATTGCTATATAAATTTTGTTGTTATAAATTTGTGTTGTCCATGAGTGCCATAGACAAGAAACATATATATCTTCCATTCTTATCATCCCTATTAATTCCCTCTCACCTCATGTCAACAGATCACTAAAATCCTTCCTCTCTTTCCATATTCCCTCTCATCTAACCTGGACAAATACTACTCTTGGTTTTATCTACTAAATTTGAAATTGATAAGAAAACAGATGCTATACTCGTCGGCTTTCGATGCTCGATGATGACACTTTGTGCGCATCCGAGGTTTGTGTACCTTGGGTGGGCTCTAAAGCTCCTCGGAAATTTGATAAGAAGCACATCACTATCTTTTATTGTCCTCTCCCGTCGTGCTAATGCTGCAATAGCAAGTTAAGGTTCATATCAGGAAGATAAAAGTTATTTGTTTCCTTATTCTTTGCTCCCTCTCATCTCTAAAGTTAGACATTTTTCTGAGTTTTTAAATTTTTGTTTTATAAATTGGTAGCCTATTTTGGTGACACTGCACAAAAACAACTGGTGATGGGTCCGGTCAAGGTGGATGTTTTGAATGTCGCAGACCGACCAAGGTCTTGGAAAGACATTGCCGAGGGTAACGGCAAACCTATCGGGGTCTTGAATATGTGCAATGTGCAATGTATGTGAGTATGTCAGAGATGATGTGTTATGATCAATGTACGTAATGTGTTACGAGCAATGTATGGAATGCATTATATGCATCAAATGTAATCTTATGAGTTTGATGTGAATGCGCATTATATGTGCAATGTGGTCATATGAATGCGTTTGTGTTTTTATGTAATTTGCATGCACTGCTAGCAGCTGCAGCCCTAGCTGGTAAAACTGGTAACATAATCTAAGATTACCGGTCCTAGCTAGCCCTAGCCCTAGCTAGCCCTAGCTATGATGGGTAGCTTTTAAGGGCCATATCACTGATGGGCATAAGATTACCGCTCGTCAGTGAAAGTCAGGCCTCTGGGCAGCTTTGGTAGGCACTTCACTGACGGGCATAAAATTGTCGCCCGTCAATGAAACTCTATTTGTACTGACGTGCTAGACGCCCGTCAGTGGAAGTACAACTTCCACTGACAGGAGGTTACTGACGGGCTCGAAACCCGTGAGCGATTGCCGTTATGCGCCCGTCAGTGATGATGCCTCATGAGGTAGTGCTCTCCGGGAGTATATTCAGCGCTTCTTCAAGAAGAATTCTCTACCAGAGGTCCGAGAAGGTGATGTCATCACCACCTTCTCCAAAGGTGTTCGAAGCACTGACCTCATCCACAAGATAGCGCACAAGAATCCTCAGACTACGCGCGAACTCTTCGATATCGCTAATAATTTCGCCACCGGTGAAGAGGCCATCCGCAGCGCTACCAAAGATGGCAAAGGCAAGAGCAAGGGCAAGGCGTCCGAGTCCCCCAGTCGGGATGCTCACCCTGAGTCATCCAGAAAGAAGCATCGGAAGCGTAAGGGCGGAGATCTCGTTGCTGCGGCCGAGCGCGCACCACCGCGTCATCCTCAGCGCACCAACGCGACTTTTGAGGAGATGATGAGTCAGTCATGTCACTTTCACGGACCCAAATCCAATCACGTGACACGCGACTGCAACCTCTTGAAGAATTTGGACAAGCCTTACGTTCCCAACCGGAACAAAAAAGAGTCTCCCCAGGACGAAGGCGACGAATTCCCAAAAGAGACCGCTTGTCTGATGATTTTCGGCGGACCTAACAGTTACAAGTCCAAGCGTCGCCAGAAGATCACAGATCGGGAAGTCAATGTAGTGGAACCGGCCGTGCCCCAGTACCTGCGATGGTCCGAGTCCATAATTTCCTTCGGCCGCTCGGATCACCCCGATTACATACCTCACCCGGGAAGGTTTCCCCTGGTGGTGGACCCAATCGTCTGCGGCGTCCGCCTCACCAAGGTCCTCATGGATGGAGGTAGTGGTCTAAATATTCTCTACGTCAAGACTCTTGACGACATGAAAATCTCCCGCTCGGAGATCAAACCCACTGGTGCACCTTTCCACGGGGTCGTGCCGGGGAAGATGGCGAGTCCACTCAGGCAGGTCAGCCTGCCCATCACTTTCGGTACTCCCGATAACTTCCGGACCCAGACCCTCACCTTTGAGGTCCTCGACTTCCCAAGATCGTATCACGCCATCCTGGGGCATCCCTTCTACGCCAAATTCGTGACCATTCCCAGCTATGTCTACCTGAAGCTCAAGATGCCGGGCCCCCACGGGATAATAACGGTACAAAGCAGTTTTCAGCATGCTTACACGTGTGACCTGGAGAACTGCAACTTCGCCGCGGCTCAAATCGCGGCAGCCGAGCTTGACAACCTCAAGTCGGCCGTGGTGGAGGAAGCACCCCTGGCCAAAAAAGCTTCAGCATCGACATCCTTCCAGTCAACACGGGACATCAAGTCGATCCAACTCGACCCGAAAGACTCCTTCAAGACGACGCAGATCGGGACTACACTCAGTGACAAATAGGAAGGCGCGCTTGTCGGCTTCCTCCGTAACAACCGGGACATCTTCGCATGGACATCCTCCGACATGCCCGGAGTTCCGAGGGAGGCTACCGAGCACTCTTTGAATGTCCGGCCGGATGCTAAGTCGGTCAAACAGCGCTTACGCCGCTTCGCAGAGGATAGACGTCAAGCAATAGGAGAAGAGTTAGCCAAGCTTCTAGCAGCTGACTTTATTAAAGAAGTGTATCATCCCGACTGGCTTGCGAACCCAGTTCTTGTTCGCAAAAGGAATGGAAAGTGGAGGATGTGCGTTGATTACACTAGCCTTAACAAGGCATGTCCCAAAAATCCTTTCACTCTTCCTCGCATCGACCAAGTGATTGATTCCACGGCCGATTGTGAAATTTTGTGCTTTCTTGATGCTTACTCGGGCTATCATCAGATCAAGATGAAGAAGGATGACGAGATCAAGACATCCTTCATCACTCCCTTCGGGGCTTTCTGCTACATATCCATGCCTTTCGGTCTGAAGAATGCCGGTGCTACATACCAACGGTGCATGTAGCGCTGCCTTCAATCACAAATTGGCCGAAACGTGCAAGCCTACGTCGACGATGTGGTGATCAAGTCCGAGAAAAAAGAAGACCTCCTAAATTACTTGGAAGAAACCTTCTCCAACCTTAGGAGATTCAGCATGAAGCTCAACCCCGAAAAGTGCGTATTCGGGGTCCCTTCGGGCAAGCTACTCGGTTTCATCGTTTCCGAACGGGGAATCGAGGTCAACTCGGAGAAGATCGATGCCATCATCAAGATGGGCCCTCCAAGGGGCCTCAAGGATGTTCAATGACTAACGGGGTGCATGGCGGCCCTCAGCCGATTCATCTCTCGACTCGGTGAGAAGGCCCTGCCCCTCTACAAGCTCCTGAAGAAGTCGGACAACTTCACATGGACATCCGAGGCCTAGGATGCCCTGGACGGGCTAAAGAGACTCCTGACCACGTCTCCAATACTGGTCTCTCCGATGCCCGACGAGCCGCTGCTCCTTTACATCGTGGCAACCACCCAGGTGGTCAACACAGTTTTAGTCGTCGAACGCCCCGAGCCCGGCCACATCCAGAAGGTTCAGCGCCAGGTCTAGTTCATCAGTGAAGTGTTGTCCGAGTCCAAGGCGCGATACCCACAGATACAGAAGATCATCTACGCGGTGTTCATCACATCTCGGAAGTTAGTCCACTATTTCCAAGGGCACCCGATCACAGTGGTCAGTTCCTTCCTGATTTTTGACGTCATCAATAACCGCGACGCCACGTGGAGGATTGCTAAATGGGTAATGGAATTAATGGCATTCGGCATAGTTTACGCCCCCCCGCACGGCCATCAAGTCCTAGGCTCTTGCTGACTTTATGGCCGAATGGACAGAAGTCCAATCTCCACGCTCTATCATTGACCTCGAACACTGGACGCTCTATTTCGATGGCTCACTGATGCTCCAGGGAGCAGGGGCTGGCATCGTGCTCATCTCTCTGAAAGGAGAGCGCTTCAAGTATGTGTTGCAGATCCATTTCCCGGCATCTAACAATGTCGCCGAGTACGAAGCTTTACTTCACGGACTTCGCATTGCCACTTCACTCGGGATTCGCCGCCTCCTGGCCTGCGGAGACTCCGAACTAGTGGTCCGGCAAGTCATGAAGGACTGGTCATGCAGAGACCCCTCCATGGAAGCTTACTGCCAAGAGGTACGCAAGCTCGAAGCCAAGTTTGATGGCCTCAAAATTACGCATGTCTTACGCCGAGACAACGAGGCCGCAGATGCACTTGCCAAGCTGGGGTCCAGTCGGGATGTCGTCCTGGCTGGAGTATTCCTCCAGGAGCTGCATACCCCCTCCATCAAGGCGGACATGACACCCGAGGCCGAAGAACCACAAGTCCAGGAATCCGATGGCGCCCAGCAATCTTCACCAGTGATCTTAGTCGTCGATCCCAACTGGACTACGCCTTTCCTCGACTACCTCCTGCGAGAGACTCTCCCGTCGGACCCGACAGAAGCGCGGCGCCTCACCCGCCGCGCCAAAGCTTACGTCGTGATTGAAGGCGAGCTCTACAAGAAAAGCACCTCTGGAATCCTCCAGCGATGCATCCCTCAAAACCAAGGACAGCAACTACTACAGGATATTCACTCGGGAATCTGCGGACACCATGCGGCGCCCAAGTCGCTCGTCGGGAAAGCCTTCAGACAAGGTTTCTACTGGCTAACTGCCATTTCAAACGCCGCCCGCATCGTCCGCACTTGTGAAGGATGCCAATATTTCACCCGGCAGACACACTTGCCGGTTCAGGCACTCCAACCTATTCCGATCACCCGGCCCTTTGCCGTCTGGGGTCTGGACATGGTGGGACCTCTCAAGAAGGCCCCCGGGGGCTATACGCACCTTTTTGTCACAGTCGACAAGTTTACCAAATGGATTGAAGCCAAGCCGGTTGCCACGATAACTGCAGAAAAGGCCGTCGAATTCTTCCGGGACATCATTTTCCGTTTCGGCATCCCCAACAGCATCATCACAGACAACGGCACTCAGTTCACTGGTCGCGCCTTCCTCTGATTTTGTGATGACTACAACATTGGCCTTAACTTCGCCGCCATGGCTCACCCACGCACGAACGGGCAGGTTGAGCGGTCCAATGGCCTGATTATGCAAGGCATCGAACCGCGGATCTTGCAGCGCCTGAAGAAGTTCGCGGGCAAATGGGTGGCCAAGCTGCCCTCGGTACTCTGGAGTCTGCGAACTACACCAAACTGATCCACCGGCTACACACCTTTCTTCATGGTATACGGTGCCGAGGCTGTCCTCCTGACTGACTTAGAATACGAGTCTCCGTGCATCCGCACCTAAAATGAGGCCGAGTCAGAGGAAGCAAGACAAGATGCCCTCGATCAGCTTGAAGAAGCACATGAAGTCACATTCCTTTGATTGGCACAGTACCAGCAGGGCTTACGACGCTACCACAGTCGGCACGTGCGCGGCCGTTCATTCAATGTTGGTGACTTGGTCCTACGCCGAGTCCAATCCAGCAAAGACCAGCACGAGCTCTCAACAACCTGGGAGGGCCCGTACGTAGTCGTCGAGGTGCTGCGCCCGGGGACTTACCGACTAAAGGACAGTGACGGCAACATCTTTACCAACACATGGAACATCGAACAGCTACGTCGCTTCTATGCTTAAACTTTTTATTCCGACAGTTCGGATATATGAATACACTATTCTCTTTTCGCCCCACATGAAACAAGTCTTGCAGTCCCCGAGTGACCTACTATGCATGCCAACGGCTAACGCATAGTGGACACTCGGTGGGTCATACCCTCTGGGTGCACTCAGGTGCACTCGGGGTTTTTCATGTGCACAAACCATTCTAGTACTGTGTGTATCCGACGCTAACTCTTTGACTCCGATCGCCGGTTTACGCCACAACCCTATGCTATACGGGACAAAAGCCCATGGCTAATCTCTACAAAGGAGGCTACGACGGGTCGGCAAGAGCAAAAACGAAAGATCCACATACACACGAACGAATCTTTTTGCGAAGGAAAATTGACAAACCTAATCAAACGCATAATTAAAGATCACTTGAAATTCCCGAGTGCTTTACATGCCAAAGTTCATTACAAAAAATAGTCGGTCTCCTCGAGCAGTTCCCACACAACTATCTTTTTTACAAGCCGACGCGGTCCATAAGGGAGTTCGCCGTGGTCTTGACGATGTTCATCAGCTCCGGGATATCCTCGTCTGAAACGTCGGCAGCGTACCCCTCCCCGATCGCCTGCATATCAAGCAGGGGGTAATGGGACCTCACCACTACCAGGGCCACCACAGCTCCCGACCGCGAAGCCTCCGCCTCCAACTTCTTCACCTGGTCGGGCGCCTGCCGAAGGTGCTCCATGACCGCTTCCATGGAGTCTGGGGCCGGATCTTCCTCCCAAATGGCACCGCAAGCCGTCCGACCAAGCCGCCTACAGTGACTCGACCAACTCGTGGACTTTCCTGAGGCGAGCTTGAAAAGCTACAAAGACAGAACAAGAGCATGAGCAAAACAACCAATGGGCCCTGACCAACTAAAAAGCCTAAGTCAAAGGCCTACCGATCTCGGAGTCCGTAGCTCTCTTGCCTACCACCTCGGCAGCCTCCAGAGAGTCAGCGGCCCTCTTTTTCGCCATTTCGGCTGCCTCCAGAGCCCGCCTCAGGCTGTCATCCATGGTGGCAGCCTCGTTCTCCACATGCTCCACGCGGGTCTTCTCCGCCACGAGCATCTCCTGGAGCTTGGAGGCCCTGTCCTCAATGGAGTCGAGCTCCCAGACACGAGCCTTCATCCCTTCAAGCTCCGCCCTGAGCTTCACGGCCTCATCTTCGGCGGCTATAGAAGACAACGCATCAGCATGCCAAGAGGCAAAAAACAACTGAAGCAAGTCGGACTCCTCACCTTTGGTTCGGGCAATCTCCTAGGAAAGACCCGCCTGTAGGGCAGTAATTTCAGCCCCACGCTTGCGGGCCATGGCCTCCGCCGCCTGGCGGCTCGCAGCCAGGTTATCCCACTCGGCCTTGCAAAGGTCAAGTCAGTCAAGAACGGGCAGCCGATCCTGAAGGAAAGTGGTTTTGTCTTGCGACCATCGATTCAGTTTCTGCAAAGAAGGAACCACAGAAATCAAGCCACCCTGAAAAATTAGCAAGACCCTCCACTCGGTCCCACGGACCTAGTGGAGGCTAGGGGGCTCTCTGGGTGCACGAGCACCCAGAGTCAAACCTACAAGAAAAACAAGAGACCCTCCGCCCCACTATCCTAGTCGAACGCAGGCTCGGGGCTACACCCTCTTAGTGCACCCAGAGTGAAAACTACGGAAAAAAGATAAGGGTTCCCTGCCTAAGTATCTTAGTCGGGCAAAGGCCCGGGGGGCTACTCCCCACTGATACACCCACGGGCAAAATACAAAACGTCTTACCTGCATCAACGGACGCAACCGGCCGTTCAGCAGGTTGGCACCCTCTTTCATCGTCTTCATCAAGGCCGGGAGCATCTCGCCGAGTTGGGCGCCAACGTCCGTCGCGTCGTTCCACTCCTCCTCCTCCTGGACGTTGTCAATCTCCCGAATGGTCAGGTCGGCTGCGCGGGTGAAAGAGCATCTAGGCCCTTAAGTGGTTTGATGGTTAATGGCAACTCAATCTGGGATCTAATGTTTACAATGAGTGTAAGCAGGTTAAACAGGTTCCAGGGAGAAGGGTCATCAAGGGAATGATGACCACCCAAAAAGTTCAAATGTGGTTTCCAGGACAAAGGAATGGCTATGCTAGGCAGCTGTGAGGAAGCCGGTGCTGTGCAAGGAGTTGCAAGCAAGGTGATGGTGGCTTGATGCGTCAAGGGCCGTGAATACAGTAGGTGGCAGGTAAAGCCTAGATTTGCTAGTTTCTTTTAGTCTATAGGAAACACCCGTACTATTAAGAGAGATGAAGTAGTAATATCTGTGGAGGATCTTTTGCTCAATGCTCAGGGTGTTGGACAGTGGCCCAGATGCTTTGAGGTCAATGGCCCTGTGTCAACAGTTTTGCACAAGTGTGAAACTGGTTTTTGTTAGCACTCTGCAGTGCTAGCAGTAGAAAACCCTAGGGTTAGAGTCACCGGTTTGACACAGTTGTGTCATAGGTGGTCTAGAGCTCTATGACTTAGGTATGTCTCTGTACCAGGGAGAGCTTGTAAATGCTAAAGGACCTGCACTGTGATAGTTTGTCTGCTGAGTCAGAAGACTGTCGGAGGTTCTCTCCTTATTAGGGATCAGAGTAGTTGTATGCTGAGGGCATATCATGTGCCAAGACCGGGCTGAGTAGTGCTGCTATGTCAGTTAAGGGTTCACCTGTGTCAGTCTCCGGTGACACAGGTGTCGGTCTGCCCCAGCCGGTTATAGGTTGGGCGTAGTGTGTAGCTGTGTCACCGGTGCCTGTCACCAGTGGCTCACTTAATCCTACGTGGCAACAGTGTAACGGTCGGGTTCCTGCAAACCCTATATATAGGGGACCAGGGGAGGTCTTCGACCTCAACCAACCAAGCAACCAATCATTCAAGCTAGCTCAAACTAGTAAAGCACATCCTACCGTTGCAAGCCTCTTTCACTCGGAACAAAAGAAAACCTTCCTAAAAGAGTTAAGAGTCCTTGAGCAAAAGAGCATTTGGTTCCTCCAAGATTCGTTGCTGCTCTTGGAGTGTCTACTCCTAGACGGGTGTAGGAGTTGCTGGTATCACCCTAGCTTGTATGGGCTGAACCAGTAGTTTGTGAAGGTGATCTGAAGTCTACCTACTGCAAGGCAAAAGGACTTCCACAAGCAAAGCAAGGGACCTGATCGTCAGGTACTCAGAGAACAAGCACGTTTCAGTGCTGGCTATCTCTTCGGAGTAGTCTCTCCAACGAAGACGTACCTCTCTGAGAAGAGTAGGGAACTTCAGTAAAAAACACCTTGTCTCTGAGTACTTACTGTATTTCTTAGAGCACTTGCTATTCTTGCATGCTTGTGTGATCTTAGACTTATTCTGTTCCTCTGTTGTAGATCACCTTTTTACCTGTGCTATCTTAGCTGTGTCTCAGTTGCTATTGATCTTATCTCTCACCTGTGTTAGCTACCTGTTGCACAGCCAGTTAAGTTGCACATTATTTCTAAGTCTTTAGCTCACCTATGCCATTCACCTGTGTGACAGCTACGTGTTAAATCATACATAACTTTCTGCCTGTGCTGTTCACCTGTTACACAGTTAGCTCCCCCTGCAACTAGCTAACACTTAATCTGTTCAACAAAGTTAAAAGAAATAATTTTAATTAGCCTCCTATTCACCCCCCTCTAGTCAGCACCTTTGGTCCTTTCACAGGGTCTGATTGCCGGACCCGGAGCGGCCGGAGGGCCAGCTCGGAGGACGGTCGGGGAGGCGGAGCGGCACTGAACTCCTCCACCGTAGATGGCAGCTTGAGATTGCCTCTGCGGTCTGGCGGGGCGGCTCCAGTTGAACCTGGGCTTGCCCCCTCGGCACTTCCGAACTCAGGGCCGGCGTCCCTTGACATACCCGGGGCTAACGCTCCTGTAGAGGGCTCCTCTAACTGAGGAGCAGCAGGCGAGGCAGAAGGTGCACTAGCCCGCTCAGGAGACGGTCGGGGGGGACGAAGATGTAGCCGCCCACGGAGGCGACGAAGGTCGGGCATCCGACCCCCGACTGGTCCCCGCCTCGGCTGGACCCCGGGGCATCCGACCCCGACTGGTTCCCACCTCGGCTGGACCCCGGGGCATTCGACGGCGCTTTTGGGACGTTCTCCCGCCCTTTGCGCTCTGCAAAAGAAACCCAGACCTGTCAGCTCCGAAGAACACAGATAAGTAAATAGTCACTGAAAGACTTACTTGGCAGATCGGGGGACGGGGACGCGCTTCCTGGACCCTGAGGCTCGCCGCCCGGCCGTGGCAACCGTCGGAATCGGTGACGTTGCGGATCCACTTTGATCCCCAAAGGCGGCGTCGGCGGTTCTCTTCTCCTCCCGGCCGGGGGAACTTCATCTTCGGCCGTCTGAGGAACTCCACTCAGGTCGGCAGTCGACGCCACCGGATCGGGGCCAGCGGAGGAGCCGCCCTGTCCCACCGGAGCAGCGCCTGCGGTAGTCAGCGCCACCGGTCTGGGTTAGGCAGAGGAGTTGCCTTGTCCCCCCAGAGTAGTGCCCGCCGGTGGCCTCCGCCTCCTGGACACGCGAAGTGGGATGTCGTCATCTTCTTCCTCTTCCTCCAGAGCCGGCACGCTCGGCGGAGGAGGGCTAGGCACTATAGTGGCCAGCGCCTTCCCCTTTGAAGACCCGCCGCCGGAAGAGGATGCTCTGGCCGTCCCCTGAGATGGTGCCCCGCTGCTGGGGGCGTCGGCGTACTGTGGCTGGTTCCAAATCTCCTTCTCCGGGAGGGGAACGTTGGAACTAAAGCCAAACAGAATCTACGAGTTCGAAAGGCAAGGAAATAACCCGAGTCAGACTTAGTGGCACACAAGTAAGAAGAGTCGGGATGTTTGATTGCTTACCTGACTTGGGGGGTTGGCTCTGCTGAAGGGCGGCGGTCACCCGGAGAAATCCAGACTGGTCCCTTGAGCCATGAGCCTATCAACCCGGAGCTGGACCATATCCTCCGGGAGGTCTTCGGAGGTCTCTCGGGTTGTGTCGTGCTCGTCAGTATACTCGAACATCAGGTGGGCTCTCAGCTTAGCGGACTGCACCCGCCACTGAACGAAGGTGGCAACGACGACGGCTCCAGTGACACCAGTTTGGATCGCCTCGGCAAGCTGCGACATGAGGACTGCAATCCCATCCTGCTCTCGGTCCAGCGGCGGCTCGGACCAGCTCAGCTTGACTTCCAGAGGTTGACCCGTGAATGCAGGGAGCGACGGAGCGGCGTTCGCGCAGTAGAACCAATTTGCGTGCCACCCCTTGTTGGAGGTCTGCATGGGCAAGCTCAGGGCGAAGTGCGCCTCAATGTCGAGGAAGCACTCACACAGAGTGATGAAGCATGCGACATGGAGCAGACTGTTGGGGTTGAGGTTGTGCAGCTCCAAGCCGTAGTAGTAGAGGAGGCCCCGCAAGAAGGGGTGGGCGGGAACGGAGAAGCCCCACTCAAAGAAAGATCCGAGGACCACTACTGTCGCGGGGTGTTCGCGGCAATATCCATTTGTAATAGGATTGTCGGGGTAGCGTGAAAGGAAGATCTAGGCAGTGCACACAAGAATTTACCCAGGTTCAGGCTCTCCAAGGATGGAGATAATACCCTACTCCTGCTGAATATATTTGATGATCTTGCGTGAAAAGAGAGTGTACAGGAGGTTGAAGAAGATGCTATGGAATTTAGAATACTCATCCCCCCCCTGTCCGCATGGGGGCTTGGCCTTATATAGGCCCGTACATCAGCCGACTCGGCAGTCGGCTGAGCTACAGTAACGGTTTTAATTTAATAACGACATTTACATCCGGTAACGGCCCGAGTAACGCCAGTCTTCATGCCAGTTGAAACGTATGCCTTTGATGAGTTGTAACGCCTGTCTCGATGACACCCGGCCGTTGCAGTCACCCGGGTCTTTCTTGGGCCTTCATCCGAGTGGGCCCTTATGAGGCTTCGTGAGCCTGTCAGGCCGACTCGTGGTGCTGGGCCTACCCGGATGGGCTTCCCCCCGTCAGTAGCCCCCGAGTGCTTCGAGGTCTTGACACGCATACCGCTGAGGATCAGGCTGTGCTTGTCCGAGTCGCTGGTGGAGAGACCTTGATGGACTCCTGAAACAAGAAGGTTAAATTTTGCTAAGTGTTAAGAGCTCGGTGATACCCGTGCTTTCCGGCTAAGGAAACCGGCTTGCGGCCCTCCGAGAGGCGTATCATGAATTCCGAGTGAAACCGAAATAACGCCTGGCCTATCCTGTGTGGACGGTTGCCATCTTGTGCCCGCAGGGGGGACGCCTTTCGACTTTCAACTTCGAAACCGAGTCTTCGAACCCGGCATTGAACCCTGAATCATTGAGCCAAGTTGAGCCGCTGTGGCGTTTGGTTCCGATTCAAAGGTTACGTTGCTCCGCTGTGGATGCCGGGTTCGTCCTTAGCTTGGGTGTTGCCGAGTGACCTGCGAACCCTGTTGGGCCGATCATCAGCACCCTTTCGCAGAGCCAATCTGCTTCCGAGTTTGGCGGCTTGTGCGCCTCGGAGTTGCTTGACGGAGTCAACATAACCTGTGACGTGTCCCAACGGGTTAAGCCGACTGTCAAGTCGATGCTTGGGCAAAATCCGACTCGATCTGAATCGGCCCCAGTCGCAACCGACTGGAGTCGCGGGGTTATCCTGTGATGTCGCATCAGCATTTAATGCGCGCAGCCGGTCGGACGGAGTGCCCGTGATGCAATGATTTCACCTCGAGTCGCGAGTGAAGCGTGCCCGAGACATCTGCTGCCGCTGCTCTGATTTCGCGCGATATCCGAGGCGGCAGCCCATCATGACCGCGCCCGAATCACGCGATTGACGCGCGCGAAACGGAGGCTGACGTAATGACCGCCAGTCACGTCGCCTGGGGTGCCGCGTCGTGGCGAAAAACTCGCCCGAATCTCGCGGGTTCGTGCGCGCGGGACGGCAGTTGTCAAATCGGTTTCTGCCACGTCGGACGCACGATCGCCAGCGGTTGGACTCCCCGGCCTATAAAAAGGAATTTCCGGGCTGCCGGGTCTCCATCCGCTTTCTTCTTCCTTGCGCTCGCACTCTTTGCCTCCAGAGCTCCGCCACCGCGCATTCGCTCCCGAGAGAGAGAGTCCGCTCGCCGCCGCCGTTCTTCGCTCATCGCCGACCATGTCTCGCGTCAACAAGGGAAAGAAGGCCGCCGCTTCCTCCTCCGCCGCCGACGCCGACGGGTGGAAGAAAGGCGATTGGATCCCCTCGGTCATCACCGACGAGGTGCTCCTCGGCTTCGCCAACAACGGCCTGCTGCCGCCTCGTATCATCTGCAACTGGCGAGCTTCATACAAGGAAGCGAAGCCCGCTCCGCATGAGCACGAACGCGTGCTGCTCTACCCGTTCATGGAACGGGGCTTGAAGCTGCCGCCGCACGACTTCTTGCGCGGCCTTCTCTTCTTTTACGGTCTCCAACTCCATCACCTGAGCCCGAATGGCATTCTGCACATCGCGTGCTTCATCACGCTGTGCGAATGCTATTTGGGGACCCGGCCACATTGGGGATTGTGGAAGAAGATTTTTACCGTCAAGGCTCAACCCGTCAAAGCCGGCGGCCGACTGTCAATCTGCGGAGGAGCCGGCATCCAGGTCAAATCCGGCGCCAAGTACTTCAAGATGCAATTTCCAGATACTGTCCGGAGGTGGCAGGACGGGTGGTTCTACTGCCCGGATGAACGCACGCCGACTGGCCACGAAGGCCTGCCCAAGTACGTTGAGGGTCCGCCCGTCTGGCTGAAGCGCTGGGGCACCAAGCCTTCCAACGAGGAAATGCCCGAAGTCGAACGACTCCTGAAGATGATCGCCGAACTTCAGGATAAAGGGCTCACGGGTACAGATCTCATTGGCACTTGGCTGAGTCGGCGCATCCAGCCTCTTCAGGCCCGGGTGCATCCAATGTGGGCATACTCGGGCAATCACGACCCAACGAGGGTGTCATCCGAAGACCTTCCAGATGAGAATTTCTTGGAGATCTTCCAGAGCTG